>CM060967.1:121329933-121696911 GCA_030765045.1 Tenodera sinensis | reverse complement strand
TCCTTTGTTCTTACTCTGTTTTATCGACAGTTTTAGGTATTTGCGTTATGCAGTTATACTAAAATATAATAGTTGTTTACAAATGATCACAAATTTTATTTTAATGAAGGAATGTTTTTAAATTCCCAGGTAAATAACGCAGCAAATAAGCATCCGATTAATTGTGATGTGGAAAATACTTGAATCTGTTAAATGTGATAAACAGACACGAGTGAAAATCACTAGTTGATTATTTGATTGTTTTATTTTGCAGATGCTCAAGTCCTGTAGAAAGCTGAGCATGACCGTGAAGAGCCCGAACTTGCCACCGATTCCACCCCCGCAGTCCGGCTCGACATCGCACCAGGGCGGCGGTGCTGGAGGCGGTTCTTGGGTCCTACGTCAGACATATTCATGGATGGACCGTCAAGGTCGACCAGTGTCGCCGCCTCTAGAGTACGCTCAAGCGTCGCCGCCTGTGGTGGTACCGGCGCCCCCGCCTCCTCCTGCCCCTTCGTCGCGAGGATATTATTCCCTCTCCACCAAGGAAAAAGGACGAATTCGTAAGGTAAGTATTCTACAGCTATCTCAACAATCAAGTTGCACAGCAGATTTCCCCTGACTCCTGGAGAAATAACGACCTTGTTGCTAAGAAAGTGAAATAACACTTCACAGCCAAATGAGAACAAACTTTTATTAGTGCTGAATACTTGCTATGCACGTGGGCTAATCTTCTGTTGAGGAATTTTATACTTTAATGATACCCATAACTCAAAGTACCCATAAAAAATTGGAAAAGTAACCTCTCCGAAGTGCCTATGCTTAGATGACAACCAAACACTTATACATAGATCTCTTACGTCACTGCAAGCTCCAAGCCAGGAACAGACCTGCGCATTTCAAGAACCCCACCATAGTGTTACGTAAAGCGCTTTCATCACCACGTGCAATCCACTTTATACATGAAATATTTAACGAACTAGATTAATACTAATTTTATAAGCATGTGTATGAGATTAGATATTCTGCGATATACCCACAGGTAAAGGCAGGTTGTAAAAAGAACTACACCAAATAAAAAACTCAGATTTCTAAATTGCTAGTTTTGTCTAAGTATTTTCAAAAATTTCTAACGTTATACTCTAACACAATTACAACCGTTTTGAATTTCATGCAGACAACTTAATATTTTGAGGGAAAAGTATGTTTTCAGTTCTATTGTGTTGAATAACGGGTGTTTTAGAGTACACAGAATTCACAGTTTTGAAAAAACAGAAATGCTATCACATTAATAAGCACTAATACAGAAAATTGTCATATAAAATTTGTTTTTAGTGTCTGGATGTTGGAGAAAATACAGTGCGTTCATAGACGGACCGGACCGGACCGCCCCATGGCGACACCGGACCGAGCAAGGACCTCCACCAGAGTTACACGTAAATGACCGACAAGTCAGAGTACGGAACATTACCGTACTGATTTACATTAGGCTTATTTGCATCACAACATATGTTGTAGTTAATGACTTTCGAGGAATAACCGAAAAAAATGCCGGTTGACCGAAATTGCCCTGAAGTTCTTCACCACGCTGCAAAAAATTGGGTGTTGGTGTGCAGCGACTGGGCGAGAATTATCGATGCCATACTTTACGAGACATTTGTTTCACACGTTTATATAACTTTTATTTCACATTTTTTTATATAACTAACAAATAAATTAAATGTTGAGTTTCAGCAGAGTCAGCGATTGCATACACTGCTGTTAATTCTATGCACTAGGGCTAGGAAGTTCATGCAAATGCATGTTGTTTCATAGTGGTTAAAAATGTATATTTTACATTAGGTGCACGAATTATGGAATTTTCAGTTATTTGGACATGATTTTATGGTGCGTATAACTGCATATTTTCTTGATTTTGATAAATGAATATTTCAATATTATAGTCCCTATATTGCATATTTTAATGATTTTTATGGTGTTGTATTATTTTTTCCATCTGTATAATATGTTCCATGTTGGTAGTATTGCAAATAACGATGCAACTTCCGAGGCGGTGAGAAATAATGCTGAGTCATGTCATGCAGTGAATCCCCTGTTTCCATCCTTTCATTATATGTATGTGCATAGAGAATGATCAGTGCGCTATCTGAGAGGTTTATATTAATAAACATAAAGTGCAGGTCAACGTTTTCAGCAGCACGATTATAGCAACGCTTGTCTGCCCACCAGTAGTTGTGCCGTGGTCTTCAAACGTAACAGTGTTCTGAACTGGCTCCCACCAAATTAAATTAGGCGTATAGAATGTTAAAAAGGTCTTCAAATGTCGAAAATAAAACCAACTTCTAGTGACAGATTAATTAATTTACAAAAAGAGTTTTCGAGTGCTTTAATGTCTACCGATAATAGGGTACTGTTTTGTGGAGCGTGTGAGAAAAATGTAGGGAGTGAGAAAATATTTCAAATAGTTCAGCATAAACATAGCAAAACACAAGGAGAATTTAATCAGAAAACTCGCAAACAAAGAATCTGCTCAAAAACAGCTAGTAGAGTGTTTAGGAAGTAGGGTTACTGAATTTTCCTATGACTTGTGCCAAGTATTTTGAGCTACTGATATTCCCTTGTTCAAAATTAATAATCCGACATTTAAAAACTTTCTTGCCAAGTAAACTCGATAACATGTACCTGAAGAAAGTACACTGCGTAAGACTTATGTAGGACATTGTTACAATAACGTATTGTCAAATATACAAAATGAATTAGCAGAACAGTTTGTGTGGTTGTTGATGAAACCCGTGATTCTGAGCGCCCTTCTATTGCTAATATAATCGTGGGTGCTTTAAATAATGAACAAAAGACTACACCTTATTTTCTTAATGCGTGCGAATTGTCAGCCACTGACAATTTAACTGTGACCCACTTTGTGATAGATTCTTTGAAATTACTATTATTTGTTACTGATGCAGCTCCTTATATGGTAAAATCAGGACAAACCCTGAAAGGTATTTTTCCTAACTTAATTCATATAACTTGTTTGGCACATGCTCTTCATCGCATTTCTGAGACAATGCGTGATTATTTCCCACTGGTAGATAGATTTGTGTCCAGTACAAAAAGAGTTTTTGTTAAATTTCCTAAAAAAGTTAAGTTGTTTAGATCAACAGCACCTAATATCCGACTTCCTCCTGTACTAGTGTTAACTCGATGGGGAACATGGGTCGATGCAGTTTTATATTATGCTGAGCACATAGAAATAGTTGAAGAGGTTGTTAATTCATTGGACTCGAAACATGCTTCATCAATAGAAACTGTGCAAAATATTCTGTCAGGCACTGGGTTAAAAGAGGATATTAGTTTCATATCTGCCCATTTTTCTTTCTTACCAACAGCCATAACGGCATTGGAAGCTGTAGGATCTCCTTTGCATGAATCACTTACTGTGCTTGAAAAAACAATATGTGATCTAAGTTCGGTTCCTGGTAGCATAGGACAAAAAGCGAAAGAGAAAGTGAATTATGTAATTTCAAAAATTTTGGTTATAAACGGATGTGCGATATTCGAGACATCCTCGAAAGAAAACCACCTGTCACACCAAGAGACTTGACTCTCTCTGTGAAGTAGTTAGCATCATTTAAATATGCCCCGATAACATCTTGTGACGTGGAGAGATTTTCACGTTACAAAGTGTTTTGCAAGACAACAGACGATGTTTTACAGCTGAAAATTTGTGCAAAGTGTTGGTTGTGAACTGCAATTTAGCAGTTAATAATAGCAGCGGGACCACCTCTGTTTCAACCTCTAAGGAATAAAGTAACTTTATTTATTATTTATACTAACTCGTCTTGTCCACTACAAAGGGACATTAATTGTTTTCATTAAATAGTGCATATTTCTTGGCATATTTTCAAGTCTTTAAGAGTATATTTGTATGCATATTTCAGTATTTTTAGGGCATGAACTTCCGAGCCCTACTTATTACTATATCTTCTTCGTGTTAGTTGAGATAAACTTTTACAGAAATTTGTTATTGCTTATTCCCTTATGGGTGCAAGGGGAATATGGGAATACAGTAGGCTTTGAGCGATAGTCAAATATTTGAAAGCTTTGAGATCCCGTTCTCTTTGTACTTTTAGCATACAAAAAATGAACAACGATGTTCCATTTCACCAAAGTATTAAGTTTTTCGAAACTGACACACATAACAAGAAATATCTCCGAAATGGTTCACTCTACACAAAAATTTATTTGAACATAAATTGTGTTTTATCGAAACATTTTTCATGTAAACGATAGTTTATAGTGGAGCAATTTTCTTCGAAATCTTCGTCTCACATTCTTGAAAGGCATTAAACTTAAATATCAACATTGGTTTTTCACCGACTTTTCGTTTTTGAGTTATGCTGCCCTCAGACCGACACACGCGCGCGCGCACACACACACACACACACACACACACACACACACACACACACACACACACACACACACACACACACACACACACACACACACACACACACAGAGGGAGAGATGCCAGCGCGAAACTTTTTCTAAAAATGCTCTTTATGGATACAGGGGGCCTCAAAACTATATTTCCGGCGAAATCTCGACATCGAATTTTAGGGTGGAATACAATACTTGCGTTCTTTATGGGACATCCATTATAAACCGAAATACGTTATCAAAGGGATGTCTGAGGAGAAATAATGAATGGAACCCCTAATTTTCATAAACAAAAGCACAGTGAGATATCAAACGCTCCAATACTTGCAACTGCCGGAAATTTCGCGCAATCTTACAATCTTTTGCAACTAAGCTTACAAGGTAAATAAATCACTTGTAACTGTATATTTCCATTGCTAAACCGCGATGTCAATGGAAGTGGTATTACATTTCTAAAGAAGGAAGTAGAACGGAAATACAGATAGGATTAAGGGAAGGCGGAAGCACCGCTATTGGTTCCTTTATCTGGCCCGTTTCCAGAGGATTGTGAGATTATTGGTTATAGAGACAGCAATAAGGTCCATCCGCTTCTACTCTACTGCACTAAAATTCGGAAGTAATTGCCTTAGCCAGAAACGGAATGCAAACATTAGCACAGTGGCCTTGTCATGCTACTTTTTCTTACTTTCTCTACTAGTAAGTAGAGGAAATATTGTATTCTAAATATTGTTTCGCATCCTTGAAAATATTAAACTTAAATACCAACTTTGGCTTTTAATACTTTTCGTGTTTGAGTTATGCTGTCCACAGACTTAAAGACACACTGACACACTCGGACCTTTTTGTAAAAATGGTCAGGGTTCTGAAAACATATATTTACGGTGAAATCTCCACATAGAATTTTTGGGTGGAATACAATACTTCCTAAACGTAGTAGAGAAAGTACAAACTACAGAAAGTGGGCATAAAGTACCTCCCCCCGCCTGGTAAAGGTAGGGTAAAGGTACCAGTTATCAAAATTCCTGTACTATACCCTGTATATAGCAGTAGAAACTTTGCAGAACATTCGAGATGTCGAAAAGTCCAGTTGGTTGTAGTTGTTTCGCAACAGCGCTTATATTCATCCTGTAGTTGTTTCGCAATAGCACTCATGTTCACCCTGGGCGAGAGTGCGCCTTATCTGTTTTAGGCCCCCACTTCCCGGGGTTGAACCCATCTTGGGCATAGACTCTGGGTTACACTATACACGGAGCAAAACCGGGGCACTTGGGTTGTACTGTCGACGTGCTGTTTTGCGCTGTGGCAGTTATCAACCCTAAGTGCAGCTTCCACCACTCCAACATGCTCACTCCACCGTGATATTCGCTCCGCAATGATAAGATACGCTGTTTTAAATGAACTGTTCTTCTTCCTCTTCTAGGTTTTTCCGTCTCCTGCATGCTTGCGAGTTCTTTTATCTTCCAGAGACAGGTTAATTTCAAAACCTGCTTTTTAATCCTAGAAACATTTTGACAGAGCTCTTTAAGTACAAAGTGGAACGCTAATCCATGTCGACAGTTAACTAAAGGGAAGAAGTGTAGAAAGCAGCGGTATTTAGGGTAAAAATCTGGTGTGTTGCACTCACATGACTTTATCTACTCTTGTACTGTATGCCCAGCACAAGAAGGCGAGGCTTAGGAATGTGTAATGTAATCATGTTTTGCTTCCCGCGCGGTGTTTATGTCTAGTTTCCGAGTATGATAAGGATGTTAGGTTCGTTTAAAATACACAGTGTTGTCACATAACTCACCTAGAAGTCCAGTTGTCGTGCAAGATCCGAGTCGGAGAAGTCGTCACCTTCGCTGCTGTCACTACCGCTCTCTGGATCTTCGTCAGACCTCCTAGTTATATAATAAAATTGTCTATTGCATCTTCCACTAGCCCATCCTTTTGCCTGAACTCATCCTCAAGTTTCTTAACGTGCCTAACATAGCCCTCCCAATCAGCTGTTGTAACAGAGTTCACTGCACTTTCACACACCTGCTGTAGATTTCTTAAATGTAGATCGCCGGTTACATTATGCTCTCTCTCTCTTACATGTCGTTTTATTGTTGCCCATGCCAATTCTATAGCGTTCAACTCGCACATATAAGGAGGTAATCTAAGAACCGTATGCCCATGCATTTCTATTATTCTGTCGATATGGTATATTTTTTCCTTTGGTTTATGTATTTGAATTAAATCAAACAAGTCGGTCTTTCGCATTGCAGCAGAATATGAAATATTGTTGTTCTCCAACCATTGTACCATTTCTTGCTTTACAACATATTTCGACGGAGGCTTATTTTCTTGTACACTGTGGTATGGAGCATTATCAAGCACGATGACACTATTGCAGGGTATATTAGGTAACAGTTTCTCCTCCGACCATTTCTGGAAATTTTGTCCATGATAATCGCCGCTAGCAAGTCCAGCTTTGAATATCAAAGAAGCTCCTGGTATGAAACCTTCGTTGCTGCGTGCATTTACAAGAATCAGGTGGTTCGAAGAGCTAGTGTTTGTCGTAATCCCGTAGATATCATCACTCTGCCAGCACTTCCCAAATGTCAAATTATTGTCCACCCAGGACTCATCAATGTAAATGATATTTCTCCCAGCATCTCTGTATCCATTTATAGCTCTTAGGTATTTAGCTCTCCAGTCAACTATATCTGGACGTTCAATAAGTAATTTTCTCTTACTTCCACATCGCTTCCATTTGAAACCCATATCGTGCAATAGCTTCCGCAGTTTCTCTTCCCCAAGGAAAATTTATTTTTTCCCTAATTGCTGCAAGTAGCTTCGGTACAGTGGGCACTTGTTTTTTAACCAAATAAAAGTCTCGAATTACGTTTTTAATTACTGTTCTATCAAACTCATCACAATGAAATTTGCATTCCTCGGCCTTTGGTCTCTTTTTCCCGAGTATGAAGTGATTTTTCACCAGCTTTAACACCTCTTCTTATTCTTGTTACACTATGTTACGATATCCCACAATAATTTGCCACACGTAAATTTCTTTGTGATAATAAACATTTCAATTGTCCTGATTTCGCTTCTTCGTCACATACCTCTATCACTTTTCTAATTACCTCCCTTGCTTCACTGTGAATACTTCGTCCCTTCTTTCGAACTGCAGCCATATGTAAATATTAAGCCAAGAATAAAACTAACAAAATACGAGTATATAACTGTAGTGCCGTAGCGCGAGAGCCAAATAATGCATAATACTAAAAAATCTCTGCACCTGCACCTAATACTGCAAAGCGCATTAGATCTGGCAACGCGGGTGACTCATATGCATTCTCATGCACTCATTTCCTAGTAAACAGATACGCTACCGGAGCAGATAAACAATTGAAGCCCCCTCTGCCCTTCATTCTCTAGCCTTCTTGTCGTGGGCATACAGTACTAACCATTCTTACAAACTCTTATTCATATATCTTCTTCGTGTTATTGAGATAAATATTTGTACAAATTATCTTATTGTTTATTTTCTTGTAGGTGCAAGAGGAATATTGGAATGCAGTAGGCTTTGTGCGATAGTCAAATCTTTCAAAGCTTTGAGATCACGTTCTCTTCACACTCTTAACATATAAAAAATGAACAACGATGTTCCATTTCACGAGTTTAAAGTTTACTGAAACTGACACAAATAACAAGGAGTATCTCCGAAATGGTTCACTCTACAAAAAACTTTATTCCAAGAGTGAGTTTTAGCGAGATCTACATTTTTTGTATATTAAGCTTTTGTCTGTCTCTTACGGTTCACGAGTTATTCATAGGACCTCCAGAGTAAATACGACTACATAGGCTATAGCAAGAAAATTCAAAATATACATTTCATTTGTCATATATCTTAAACAAATATCTTAAACTTCTGACATTCTAATCAAAATCGTTAGAGCCATTTTGAAGAAAATCAAAATATTCTAAAAATTTTCCATGTAAAGAGTAGTTTAGGTTGGGGCTATTTTCTTCAAAATCTTCGTCTCGTATCCTTGAAAGACATTACACTTAAATACCAACTTTGGTTTTTAACCGACTTTTCGTTTTTTAGCTATGCTGTCCACAAACTGACAGACACACACACACACACACACACACACACACACACACACACACACACACACACACACACACTCCCTGTCCACTTATACCCCTAATTAACTTCTCTGCTCGTTGTCTCGCCTACTTATATAGCGAGGATGACGTAACACGAACCTTTGTCAAACTTCTTCGTACACCGACCGCCGGATACTGTCTTCTCGAATGATCTTGAAAACCCGTTTTTATTCTGCCACCCCGATTGTTGTCATGTGTTCACAAGAGTCGCGCGAGGGACCCTGAACTTGAGTGTCTTTGATGCACGTACTGCTACTGGGGTGGGCAGCCCTACCCCGACCATCCATTGTTGTGTGTCGGGCCGGCGTCAAAATATTAACAAGGTACCACTCATTAGGGAAACGGCGTAGCTGGACAGATAAGTTTGATCAATTAGAACGGAACGAATCTTGTGAAATGTATGTCTTGAATCCCATACAAATATCCTGTGAAGTCCGGTTCTTTCTCACTGAATTCCATACAGAGATTAGGAGAAAGTTGCTATAAACAGATGTGTCTCGTAAAAACAATCAATAATAATTTACAATATTAATTATGCAAAAAGTAATACATTTCTACAATCTATTTGATTTGCACTCAAAAGGTATTAAGCTATTAATGTTTACAGAACGTATAAAAATGACCACTCCATAATATTTAAATATGTTACAATAACTGTTAGCACGTGGTCTAAAATCAATGGCTTCTTGATACTTGACACTATTCCTGTCAGTGTTACCAACACAAATTTCGCCATTAAACATAATCTCTGCACATAGTCTTTAATCAATCCTTCAATACAGTAGCAAACGTATCATTGTGTGTATAGAAGCCGTTCTGTGTTTTAATAACTACGATTTAAAGTCGCACATTTTGTTCAATGAAGTTACATTATTAACCTAAAAATAAGTCTCGAAATATACTTGTGGTTTATATTACAAAACTTTAATTTAGTTATGGCTTATTACTTTCTCTGCAATGTAAAGCAGGGAAAGTATTGGATTCCACCCAAAAATTCGATGTCGAGATTTCACCACAACCAAACCACTTAACTCAGACTGACGTCAGCTTACTAACGGATGTGGAGGACCCCAAACTAACACCACCTAGCAGCACAACTTGTAACTACAAAGTACGCGCACGCAACAGTTCGATTCCGGTTATTTTTGCGTGCCCTTCGTACTAGACTATTAGAGAATGGACACGCACTAAGTTAGTATTTGTTAGAATGATTTGCTAACAGTTGAGAAGTGATACCGTAGCAGTGTCAAGGACACTTAGAACAGCTGTAAACTGTAACGTTACTATACAACCGCACAGTGTAAATTATGATTCTATACGTGCAACAGTGACTTCTGTGGTAGTGTTATCCCTTCCCTAACAGTTTTAAAAGGAATAAAGTGACATATAGAGTAGTCGAACTTGCCATTTGTATATAGACTACTGCTTTCCTTGATTATTACTAAGTTACAAGTTGAAGGCAAAATGAGACTTCTCGTAGTATTGGAAGTATCTTACAAATTGTGATAATACGACTCAGGATTCCATGAGGATTATTGCTTGTTCTAATGTTTTGACGTCTCATTCTGTTGTGACTTTTTGTTGTGTACACGACAGACAGACAGCAGCATCACCTCGTACACCAATATTTAGTGCACGCTTGGGGCTTGTCTGCACTCTTCCCGCTGCCCTCAGGAACGGAATGTGGCAGTGATATTAAAACTATCGATTTTGTGAGGTCAGATGAGAAAGAAGGAGGACGTCCCAGAGTCGGGATTGTGGTTGAAGCACTGATGCTCCCTGTGCTACAAAAAGCGACACTTGGTTCAATCATCTGCTAGACGGAATCACGGGAACCTTACATAGATTGACATGCGGTTTATATGCCAAGACATTCGATCTCGTACTGGGAGCACTTAAAGAAATAATAAATTAAATTATTTTGTTGTTTAACGACACTGTCAATTGCCAGGATCACATCAGCGTCGACGGTGTGCCGGAATTTCGTCCCGCAGGAGTTCTTTTACAAGCCAGTAAATCTACTGACATGGAGCTGTCGTTTTTAAGCACACGTAAAAACCATCGGCCTGGGCCGGGTTTGAACCCGCGACCTTGGGATCAGTAGGCCAGCGTCTACCCAACTGAGCCACCCAGACCGACAAGAAATTATATATATAATCTGTTGCACACCCATGATTCATGATTTTCTCAACTTATTCTTATACAAATTATTTATATAAATGTTTATTCTTCTATCTAGTTCATTCAGTCAGCAAAAACAATTATCTTACTATGTTTTTTACTTTCTCTACTACCTTTAGTAGATGAAGTATTATATTCCACCCAAAAATTCGATGTCGAGATTTCAACGGAAATATATATTATGAGGCCCCCTGAATAAAAAAAAGAGCATTGGTGGTCAGTCTGTGAACAGCATCACTCAAAAACGAAAAGTTGGTTAAAAACCAAAGTTGGTATTTAAGTTTAATGTCTTTCAATATGTGACACGGAGATTTTGAAGAAAATTCCTTCATCCTGAACTATCCTTTACATGGACAATTTTTCTAAAATTTTGATTTTTGTGAAAATGGCTCTTATAGTTTTGATTAAAATGACATATATTTGAGATATTTTTGTGACAATTGAAATGTATATCTTGAATTTTCTAGCTATAGCCCCTGTAGTTGCATTTACTCTGGATGACTTTTGCATAACTGGTAAACCGTAAGAGATGGACCAAATCTTACAATATAAAAATGTAGATCTTGCTAAAATACACCATTTTTATCACAACTTTTTTTCTTTTTTTTTATAGAATGAACCATTTCGGAGATATGCCTTGTTATTGGTGTGAGTTTTGTAGCACTTATGCTTCTGTCAAATATAACATTGTTATTCATTTTGTATATGTTAATCATGCAAAGAAAGCGAAATTTGAAAGGTTTAAAAGATTTTGTTGGTCTGGATGGCTCAGTTGGTTAAACGGTGGCCTACTGATCCCAGGTCGCTGGTTCAAATCCGGCCCAAAACGATGGTTTTTAAGTGCGCTTAAAAACGACAGCTCCATGTCTGTAGGTTTATTGCCATGTAAAAGAACTGCTTCAGAATGAAATTCCGGCACACTGGTGACGCTGATGTGATCCTGGCAATTGACGGTGTCGTTAAACAACAAAATTATTATTATTATTATTATTATTATTATTATTATTATTATTATTATTATTATTATTATTATTATTATTATTATTATTATTGTTATTGTTATTGTTATTGTTATTGTTATTATTATTGTTATTATTATTGTTATTATTATTGTTATTATTATTGTTATTATTATTGTTATTATTGTTATTATTGTTATTATTGTTATTATTGTTATTATTGTTATTATTGTTATTGTTATTGTGATTATTGTTATTATTGTTATTATTATTGTTATTATTATTATTATTGTTATTGCTGTTGTGATTGTTGTTATTATTATTGTTGTTGTTGTTGTTATTGTTATTATTGTTGCTATTGTTATTACTATTAAAAGATTTGACTGTAGCTCAAAGCCTATTTTATTCTTTAATTGCCCTTGCTCCTACAAGGAAATAAGCAAAGGAAGTAAGCAATAACATAATTTCTGCAAATGTTTATCTCAACTAACACGAAGAAGTAAAAGGGTGGGGAAAGTCATGCGAGTGGAACACACAAGACTTTTCTTGTAGGAATAGGTGAATACAGAAGGATGTAACCGATAGTCAAATGCTTTAAAAGGGAGTTGCTTTGTGATGGCTTTTAAATTTTGTTCCCTTTTATGACCAAGAGGGGGAGGGAGCGAATAGCGTCTTCCCATTTGGGAAAAATTTAACTTATTTTAATAAAAACCAATAGCATATGCTGAAAATGGTTTCAGGTTCACAAAAAAGGTTAATTAGCCATAAATGGCACATATTAAGGAGATCTAAATTTCTTATATAGTAAACTTTCGTCTATCTCTTGCCGTTTACTAACTATGCACAAGCTGTTCAGAATGAAAGGAAGCTATTCTAGGAAATACAAGGATTACATTTTATTTGTCATGAGAGTATATAAAATACTTCGTAGTTTAAAGTGGTTAGAGTCATTTTTGAGAAAACCAGTATCTTCAAAAAAGTGGTTCGTGTAAAGGGTAGTTTAGCAGTGGGGGATGCAACTTAAATATACAGGACATGCTTGGTAGTAAATCAACATTTTGATTTGAGTTATGCTGTTCACAGACATAAACACAGACGGACACACATAAGGCATACACACTAAATATGATTTTTTGGATTCAGCTGGCCTCTAAATATATTATACCTACTTCCCCTACTTCCTATATGTAGAAGAAGAAAAAAAGAAAGACGTGTAACAGTCTGGTGCACCGTTAGAATACTAAATTGCTTGCTGAGATAGATGCTGGTAGGTTACGTTGCGTCCTTATGCCACACAAGGTTGCAATCGATAGGTGATTTATAGGGAGCACTAGGTTGCAACGGTCACATACAGAAGGGAGATATCAAGCGAGTTAGCTCCATGGTAACCTGTGATACTCGCACCCTGGAGGTGTCAGGTTCAATGCTCTGCGCCCACCTGCTCTGACCATTCCCTCTATGGGTTGGTAACTCACCCCACGTAGGTCGCAGGTCGCAATGGGTGAGGTGTCCCTCTCCACTGTATATCCTATAACCTAAAGATGGAAGATAGCAGTGAGAATGTAAGACTGTGTATGGAATATTTGTGATAACTTAAGTGGGACATTTTTGATGCAATAAACAGGATAGAAAGTGGAAAAGTATGCTCTTTGCTTCAGGCTGAGGTGAACCATCTTGCTTCTGCTACTGAATTATGGCGTTTCACAAACAAATGGATGAGGTCTTGAGATCAGTCATGCTGGGCGGATATGTGGTACCATCTTTGGTGGCGATATCTCTTCTTTTTCTAGGTATCTGAGTATGCAAAGGAAAAAACTGAATTAACCTGGCTCGAAGACTGTACTCGGTCCCATAAGGGCTTGATAAGTAAGATCAAATTGTTCGCTCGAGGTATGTTTTGGAGGCTGACACAGGTGGCTGTGAGTTCTTGACGAATTACACTTTTAAGTCACTTACCTGGGAGCACTGACACATGGAAGTAGAAACGACAGTCAGATGTGTACGTTGTTATGTTTCTGCGCTGAAGAACTACAGTAACTACAAATCAAATCATAACATCCCAATGTTCGCCACATGCCTTATGCCATAGATGGGGAAAACTGATTCAATGTGTCATTTCCCCTACATTTTAACCCCGTCCACTCTGCTACCACACCGGTTAGCTAACAGGTCACGCCCCCGCTACTATCTATCTACCTCAGAGAACCGGTCACTCCCTCACATTGTCAGTGGTGGAATGTCGCATAAGTTAAAAAGATACTTCAAAGCCGAATGAAAACATAAGTACTTTTGTGTTCTTAGTAAACAATGTGTTGCACTTACATGACTTTCTCTACTATTGTATTAACCATTCTAACAAACTCTTACTCCTCTAACTTCATGTTAGCAGAAATACACATTTGCAGAAATTCTTATTGCTGATTTTCTTGTAGGTGCCAGAAGAATACAGTTTGGCTTAGAGCGATATTCAAATCTTTTAAAGCTATTCGCTATATGAAGGTTTTAAAATTTCGTTCTCTTTGCATGGCCAAGAAATAAAAAAGTGAATAGCGACCTTCCATTTGAGAAAAGTAAGTATTGCAAAACTCACAATAGCAAGGAGTATCTCCGAATGGATTTACTCCACAAACATGCATTTGGACGTAAAGTTATGTTTTAACGAGATCTACTTTCTGTACAGTAAGATTTGGTCTACCTCCTATGGTTTACCAGTTAGGTAAAAGTCATCAAGGGTTTGAATAGGCTATAGCCAGAAAATTTAAAATATACATTTAATATGCCGTAAAAATATCTTACACATATGGAATTTTTATCAGAATTGTTAGAGCCATCTTTGAGAAGATCAAAATTTAAGAAAAATTACCATGTA
The DNA here is from genome assembly GCA_030765045.1 of Tenodera sinensis. NCBI lineage: Eukaryota > Metazoa > Arthropoda > Insecta > Mantodea > Mantidae > Tenodera > Tenodera sinensis. Next base: position 121,682,340 of record CM060967.1, on the reverse strand, counting down.
GAGTGCTTTAGTTGATACATCGTATTTAGTCTTCAAAACTTTCATATCGCACCCTTTAAATATATTATACTTAAATACCAAATTTGGTTTTAATTGACTTTTCCATTTTGAATTATGCTGTTCACAGAGATACGCACAGACAGACACAAAAACACACAGATAGATCCATAAACATTTGTTTTAAAATGCTTTTTGGATTCAGCGGGTCCCGAAACATATATTTTTGGTGGTATCTGGACATCTAATACAAAACTTTCTATACTTATTATACATAGGAGAGAAAATAATAAACCTTCGTTTGCAATGCCAGAAGGAAATGTATGAATGTAATCATAATCATGAAATCACAAAACCAACACATCATACTTCTATTCGGTTCCGCCACTGTACGCCTGGTTTGTAAAGACGTGTGTATAACGTAAACAAATAAAACCGAAAAAGAGGTGCGCTGCATTTGATAAGTAGAGAAGGTAAATATTCGATTGCATTCCTGTCACCCCTCTTCCCCATGGCTGCGTTGTACTATCAATCTCTGTAACTGTTTAGAGTTAATGTTCTTGTATTTCTGTGTTCCCGATATTTATCCCTGGTCTTTTTTATCTGAATTTCTGTCATTTATATTATTTCATTAAAATACTGGCAGTAACACGAACTCGCACGATACAAAACTTTGCAGTAAACTGAATTCTGTATACTCTTCCGAACATAACAGGGAAGCAAAGCTGTTTGTTATCTTAACATAAACTATTTGTTGACTGTTTATTGAGGCTAGACTAACTCACCTTACTTTCACTACAGAACGACGAGCAGCCTAGTACGACTCCTGAGTGCGACTCTTTTTGATGTCGCCTGTAATACTCCCCCTTTTTTCCATACAACCAAGGACATATACATACATGCCTGAATAATTTCTTGCACGGACTCCCGGCAGTCAGAGGTTATGTCAACTTGCTTGAGAAAGGACACACGCGCGCCACACATTGGCATCTCTTAGAGGTGACGTGCCCGGAATGACTGTCCTTGGTTGTGCGCTCGTGAGCACCAGTACCCTGGTCTGAGTTTTACACTTGTCTCAGTTTTAGGCAACGACGCAGTAGCTGCAGATAAGGCACTGCGTTTCGTCGCCAATATGGGGTTCGCTAAGCAATATTGGGTAGCTCATTGCTTAGGAACAGCCGCGCTGGAGCGGAAGATCCATGGTTCAAATCCTATGGCATTCAACTTTTCAGTTCTGATTCTACCTTTCAAAGTTTAGCTACACACATTGTGTGTGTATGTCTGTGTGTGCGCACGCACGTGCGTGCGTGTCAGTCTGTGGACAGTATAACTCAAAAACGAAAAGTCGGTTAAAATCCAAAGATGGTATTTAAGTTTAATATCTTTCAGGGGTGCGGCACGAAGATTTTGAAGAAAATTCCTCCAACTTAAACTACCCTTTGGAAAAATTTTCCAAAATTTTGATTTTCTTGACAATGGCTCTAATGCTTTTGATAAACATTCCACGTTTAAGATATTTTTTATGAAAAATGAAATGTATATTTTGAACTTTGTGGCTATAGCCCCTGTAGTCCTATTTACTCTGGATGACTTTTGCATAACTGGCAAACCGCAAGAGAGAGAGAGACCAAATCTTACTATACAAAAATGTAGATCTTGGTAAAACACACAATCTATGACCAAATATTATTTTTTTTTTCTAGAGTGAACCATTTCGGAGATATTCCTTGTCATTTGTGCCAGCTTTGGAAAGCAAACTCCTGAAATGGAACATAGTCGTTCTTTTTTTTATATACATGTATTATTCATGTAAAGAGAACGGACTATCGTCCAAGGCCTACTTTATTCCAGTATTCCCCTTGTACCTATAAGGAAATAATAAGCAAATTTCTACAAATGTTTATTTCAACTAAGACGAATAAGATACAGAAATAACAGTGTATAGGAATGGTTAGTACAAGAGTAGAGAAAGTCATGTGAGTGCAAAGCATCAGATGTTTTAGTCTCAGGGGGTGCCAAAACATGTATTTCTGGTGAAATATTGTTAGCAAATTTTGGGTAGAATGCAACAACTCCCCAACTCAAAATACGTGGTAGAGAAAATAAAACTATGTTTAATAATACTTAAGGGAGTTACACATTTACGTTTTAGAGGCAAGAGAGAAAGTGTATTTCATTTAAATTCAGAACGTTAATTAATTACTGGAAGCCTCTTCACTGATATAAAATGAAAAGCAGCTTTCATTTGAGTATTTCTTCTTATTTTAGGTACTCTCAGTTTGCGTTATTTATTACGCTATTACTACATTGTTTTGTTTTAGCTTTATTTTATTCGCTAAGCTTCATTCTAATTCTCTTCAACAGCAGCTCCCTCTCTCTCGCTACTTTGGAATGAAGTATTCTTTGCAATAAGACCGAAAAGTTTATTATTTTTGTCTCTACACATTCGTTATTCTTTGAGCTTAATGGAAAGTAATGCAGCATTGGGGGAAAAATCCTCTGCTCGCTAAATCTGTGCTACAAAAATAATTTTGGGTCCAAGATTATCACCAGGATCATTGCAATTTGAAGCAGCCCATCACGACCACCACCGCCGCCGCCGCCGCCGCCAAGTCCACTGTTAACTTAATCCATCTTTCTGCTGCGTTTTAGCTCATTTATCTTTTGGAGGTACTTTCCAGTGCTGATTCTGTGAATCTCTGGAGTATAAGTCTTTTCACGTAGCTTCGCAAGGGAAATATCACATAGTGGCAATTTTGGACACTGAAGGATTTCGTATTCATTTGCTGACATTTACTCGCACGTAGCAATTAACTGAAGACACCAGCGGTTGAAGAGATAAGCTCTATAAGAAACAAGGAAACGCTAGTGGTTAAAATTCAGTCGTGAATTATACAGAACGATTAACTGTCGCATCTCTGTCTTCTAGTATTCGACTGCAAATTCACTTAATGAACAGTTTTAGCGTCAGATTAAGCAGCATGTTAGGAAATTTGGATTTCCTTTACAATGATGCGCAGATGTTATTCTTTATTCCTTATTTTTGCTATTTGGTTATGTAGGCTGGCGGCGCCGTGACTGAGCGGATAGACCGCCGGTCTACCACCTAGGTGGCTCGTGTTCGATCCTTGGGACCCGCATGTGGTATTTGTGATAGACAAAGCGGCGTTTGGGCCGACTTTTTCCGGATTCTCCGGTTTCCCCGGCCACTCATATAACCAATTTCCCCATAATCATTTTTCCTTTCATCGGTTTCGCCTGCATTTTATATCATCCTCTTCCTCACTCTCATACCTGGTGCTTGGCTGACTACTCGCTTCCAGGTCTTCAATCTGTCAGGTCCATAGGTTCCTGTACTCCCTGACACACGTCTGACCCTAGGCACTGGCTTGTAAGTCCGAGGGGGAGGGTAATAATAAGAAATTTATATTAGGTAAGACATTTTACGCCCGAAGAAATACAGCGCCCTCTGACAGGATTAAACCCGCGAGCTTGAGAACCAGAGAGTATAACAAATTATATATATATATATATATATATATATATATATATATATATATATATATATATATATATATAGTTTAAATGGAAGATAGATACTCTATAGGTCTCAACCCCATAAATTATAAAAAATCCCAGTCAGATTATGGCATGAACATTTCCACCGACAATTTTCTGACCTAGGGCCCAAATGACCTAGTTGTCGACGGGCCCCTAAACTCCATTCATCCATCCATTTCCACCGACAGCAAAAAATCGGACGAAATGAAAGGAAAATACAATTTATGGTTAAAATTCTGAAGGACGAAATCAGTTGAACCAACTATAATATTTATTTACTCAGGTGATGCTATTTTTGTGTGTAATAAGGACGACAAAGATGTGAAGTTAAATATGTTATGTACATTAAAAACATTTTCAAAATTATTTCGAGAAGTTTACAATAAAAGTCTAATGTGTTGCACTCGCATCACTTTCTCTACTCTTACTCTAACCGTTCTTACAAACCCTTATTCTTGTATCTTCTCAGTGATAGTTGAGATAAACATCTGTAAAAATTATATTATTACTAATTTTACTATAGGTACAAGGGAAATATAGTAGACTTAAGTTGATAGTGCAGTCTTCTCAGGCTTTCAAATACCGTTCCCCTTGCATGGCCAATATACAAAAAATGAGTAACGACTTTCCATCTGAGAAAAGTATAGCTATTGCAAAACACACAAATAACAAGGAATATCTCCGTAATGGCTCACGCCACAATAAATACATTTGGAGATACGTCATGTGTTTTAACGCGATCTACATTTTTACTTTCTCTACTGGTAAGTAGGGGAAGTATTGTAATCCACCCAAAAATTCGATGTCGAGATTTCACCGGAAATATATGTTTTGAGACCCCCTGAATAAAAAAAAAAGCATTTTTAGAAAAAGGTCCGTCTATGTGTGTGTGTGTCAGTCTGTGTGTCAGTCCGTGGACAGCATAACTCAAAAACGAAAAGTCGGTTAAAAACCAAAATTGGTATTTAAGTTTAATGTCCTTCAAGGATGCGACACGGAGATTTTAAAGAAACTAGCCTTACCCTAAACTACCCTTTACATGGAAAAGTTTTCGAAAATTTTGATTTTCTTGAAAATAGCTCTAACGATTTTGGTTAAAATGTCATAAGTTTGAGATATTTTTATGGCAAATGAAATGTATATCTTGAATATTCTGGCTATAGCCCCTGTAGTCGTACTTACTCTGGACGACTTTTGCATTACTGGTAAACCGTTAGAGATAGGCCACATCATACTATACAAAAAATGATCTTGCTAAAATACACAATTTATGTCTCAATGAATTTTCTTGTAGGGTTAACCATTTCGGAGATATTTCTGGTTATGTGTGTGCGTTTCAGAAAACGTACAAATTTCGTGAAATGGATCATCGTTCAGTTTTTATATGGTAATTTGCAAAGAGAAGAGAATCTCAAAGCTTCAAAAGAGATGACTGTCGCTCAAATCCTACTATATTCTCATATTCTCCTTGCTCATACAAGGAAATCAGCAATAAGATAATTTCTGCAAATGTGTATCTCAACTAAGACGAAGAAGATACAGGAAAAAGAATTTGTACAAATAGTTTGTACAAGAGTAGAGAAAGTCATGTGAGTGCAGCACATAATATTTTCTGTATGGGAAGATTTGGTCTATCTCTGAAGGTTTACATTTAGACAAAAGTCATCCCGAGTAAACAGCACTACGTGAGCAATAGCCAGATAATTGAAAATATACATTTCATTCACCATAAAAATGTCTCACACACTTTAAAATTGTTTGAAACATTTTCGAGAAAATAAAAATTTTCGAAAAATTTTCCATTTAAAGGGTAGCTTACGGTGGAGAAATTTTCTTCAAAACCTTCGTATCGCATTGTTGATCGATATTAAATTAAAATACCAACTATGCTTTTTAAAGGACTTTTCATTTTTAAGTTATACTTTTCATAGACACAGACACAGACGTTTTTCTAATTGTTTTTTTTTTTTTATCATTATTATTATTCAGGTGACTTCAAATTACATTTCTGATGAAATCTCTATATCGAAATTTTGGGTCAAATACTTCATCTACTTACTGTACGTAGCAGAGAAAGTAAACATTACATAAAATAATAGCAAAATCTATGATAAAGTTTGGGTTTAAAATTTGGAGTTTAAAAATATAGGATAAGAAAAGGCTTGAAGCATAATAAATGAGATTCTTGAGGCCCTCAGGGGGCTACGTATGGCTTAAAACGTAAACAATTAGGGATATCAATAATTAATTCCTTTATATGGAGTAACCATTGAAGTTGCTATTGAAGTCTTAAAATATAATTCACTTTTTATGTTAGATGAACATAATTTAAATTTCAGAAAATTAATTTGCGTGCCTAATTTAATTATTTAAAAAGGCAATATGTGTTGAAACTAGGTTGATCCTTAATGTATTGACTATTGTTAAATAGTAGCGGTCCCAGTTCGAGAAGGCCGTATAACTGGCCGGGAGGACTTGGGGTGCTGATCACGCCCCATCCTCCAGTAGTGCACCCCACCAATGACGCCTGTGATGGGCAGAGATAGGGGACGCAGCGGCTGGGTGGCAAGCCTTGGCCCTTCACGGGCTGTTGCGCTGGGGAAAAATGTTAAATATATTTTAGTTCTGTCTCTTATTTTAAAACTTTGTGCTAGGAAATACTGGGTTTCTCTGTGTATAAATAATATTATATATTTATTTTCGAATTAGCACAGCAATATTTCTAGATCATTTAATCATAAATTAGTTTTAAGAAAAACTATTAAACAAAGGAATATACTTCTGCCCAGTTCCCTAAATTGCATGTGTAATAACAAGCGCAGAAAGTTTCATGTAGGTCCTGTTAGCTTTTATTTAAGTAGCCATGATAAAGGTAAGTAAATGAGCTTTAAAACTTTAAATTTTTAGGTGATTTTTTTAACTATATACAAGAAGATGAAGCATTTTGCTTTTTAAACTACTACTCTCACGTAATGCACATATTTAAATAATTACACTGGACAACAACCAAAAATTTTTCAGCATGAAATTGAGTGTTTATTGTGTGGATTTAAGAACCATATTGATGATCGCTATTTTTGTATGACTAAAATTACACGACGTAAGGGAAAAGACAAAAATACAATTGAATATCCAAACATTCCATCAGCTATTAGACTTGATAAACCAGTAGTGCTATGAAGCTCAGGATCAGAATTTGAAGACCCAGATCCCAACATGCATCATGAGGTAACTCAGGCCGAGTTAAATGATTTGGTCCGAGACTTAAATCTTTCCATGCCAAAGCTGAACTTTTAGGTTCTAGGCTAAAGGAATGGAATTTCTTACACGGAGATACATCCATATCAATTTTTCGACAGCGAGAACAGCACCTGATTAAATTCGTATTTCAGAATGGAAGAGAATTTGAGTTATTGTTGTGATATTGATGGTTTGATGAATGCTCTTGGTAAAATTCACAACCCAGATGAATGGAAGCTCTTCATAGATGCTCCAAAATTAAATTTGAAAGCTGTGCTTTTACATAATGGTAACACACAACCATCGGTACCCATTGGTCATGCGGTACAAATGAAAGATAGTTACAAAAACATGCAGCTAATATTACAAAAAGTGTATTATGACAAGAACAACTGGTCCATTAGTGGCGATTTCGAAATTATTGGAATACTGTTAGGATTACAAAGAGGATATACGAAATATTGCTGCTTTTTGTGCGAATGGGATAGTCGTGATAGATCCAAACATCACGACACTAAAATATGGCCTCCCCGGAAGAATTTTGTCCTTGGAGAAAAGAATATCTCACCTGAACCATTGGTAGATAGATCAAAAATTGTATTGCCTCCACTTCGTATAAAATTTGGCCTAATGAAGAATTTTGTCAAGGCATTAGACAAGTCTGGAGCAGGTTTAAAATACCTAGAAGAAAAATTTCCAAGAATCAGTGCTTCTAAGTTGAAGGAAGGCATTTTTGTTGGGCCTCAGATTCGAGAACTAATGAATGATCAGCTGTTTGAAAGTAAATTGAATCATGTGGAACTTGAAGCATGGATATCATTCACGACCATTTGTGAACAGTTCTTAGGTAATACTAGAGCACAAAATTACGACAATTAATTGAGAAATTACTAGGATCCTATAGAAATATAGGTTGCACCATGTCTCTCAAAATGCATTTCCTGCATTCCCATTTGGAATTTTTCCCTGCAAATCTAGGACAAGTTAGTGATGAACATGGAGAAAGATTCCACCAAGATATTTTCCACATGGAAAAAAGGTATCAAGGAAGATGGAATCCCAATATGCTTGCAACCTCATAAGAGAAACCACAGGAAAGTACTGAAAAAGCAGAAAACGGCAGACATTCAACTGATAGCGGTAGAGAATGAAAACGAGTTGGCAATGTTTCCAGGTATGTTAATTAGTGACTTTTAGAAAATTAGATGCAATTTTATTATGAAGGATTCTTATACATATTACCAGTTATTCTTTCATATTACAGTGACTTTACGTTTTATTTACAAATGACTAGAAGCGCAAGTACGATTTACTAAAAAACACTGAGGGTGCTAGGCAAAAACAGAGGCCATATTTCAACTCAGCACGTCAAAATACATAAAAAATTATGTTTTGTGTAAACATTTTTTGAAGGTCAGTTTTGTTGTCCAGTGTTATTTCTGCAAAATATGCGTATATGTTAGTTCCTCTTTTAATATATATTTAGAAATTTATTATTTAAAATTATGGGAGTCACTCTTGGCGACAGCATTCCTAAGGGAAGACCAATCATCTAGCTTAGGGGTGGCAAGGACGGCACTCGAGGTGTGAATTTACTCTCCCGCTCGTCCCCTCCCCACTACTTTCTATCGACAGTTGGGTAGAGCTTACTAAACCGGTTCATTCTGGCTGTGGTCGCGCGGCAGTGTTACCAGTGAGTGAACGACTATTAATCGGGACTGGGAGAACAAGTACATGTATTTTCTTGTTCATTTTCCCTTGTTATCGGCGAAACCACTGATATTAAGGATCTATTTACATATGGTCCTTTGGTGACTCAAGATGGATTGCAATTAGAATGAATTAAGCTTCAAAGCAACACCCTATTCCGCAGTTCAGGAAAACTTGGTTTGGGTTTGCACACGTCACTGTCCAAGCTGTGCCTTTTTGCAAGAAAATTACTGGCAATGTTTGGCACTGCTTCTCAATGTCAACAGCTGTTTAGTATATGGACCTACCTTTACTATACAAAAATATAGATCTTGGTAAAATACAATTTACGTCTAAATACATTTTTTACAGAGTGAACCATTTCGGAGATATTCCCAGTTATTTCTGTGAGTTTTTGCAGAACTTATACTTCTGTCAAATATAACATCGTTATTAATTTTCTTATATGTTAACCGTGCAAAGAGAACGGAATCTCAAAGCTTCAAAAGGTTTTATTATGGCTCAAAGACTACTATATTCCCATATTCCCGTTGCACGTGCAAGAAAACAAGCAATAAGATAAATTCTGCAAATGTTTGCCAACTAACACGATGAATAAGGGTTTGTAAGAATAGTAGAGTAGAGAAAGTCATGCGAGTACTCTCGGATTTTACCCTTCAATTATATTTTAGCAAATTATAAGGCAAGATAAGAAGAACGCTAATCACAAGCGGTTACGGACGACTTGAATCCTGTGGTAGAAATTATTCATTTCTCTGAGATTCGTTTTTCTGCTTTCAGGGTGAGGCATTAATTTTTCACAAGTCCCCTGAGTGGTGCTCCTGGCATATTTAAGAGTTTTATCGACAAAATCTCTGCTCGCTAGTAGCTATAGTAAGACTTCTCTGTGTCTAGGACAGCTGACCTCCCTAACTTGCGTGTTCTGTTTTCTCATAGCGTCACATGCGAGTGAGTGACAGACTTTAACCCTCCGTTGGTCGCTAGGGGCCAGGGGGACCCTTAGATTTATTTAAACGTTATAGTTTTTGTACGAACGCACCTACGTAATTGAGTGACTGGGACATCTAACACTACACCTTTCTCGACTGTTAGCTGAAGCGACATCCTTAAAAGTTTACTTTTTTTGTTGCAAGAATGAATTTCAGCAGTTATGTGCTGTAGACAGCAGCCACCCTGCGCGCCTACTCTCGTTACACATTGCTCACATACGTTTTTCCTTTGTAATAGCAAAAAATCTTATGTGTCACAGTCAAATGACTTTCTCTACTCTTGTACTAACAATTCTTACAATCTCTTATTCCTGTAACTTTATCGTGTTAGTTGAGATAAACATTTGCAGAAAATATATCATTGTTTATTTCCTTGTAGGTACAAGGGGAATATGGGAATACAGTAGGCTTTGGGCGATAGTCAAACCTTTAAAAGCTTTCAAATTTCGTTCTCTTTGCACGCTTAACATAAATGAACAGCGATGTTCCATTTGACAGAAATATAAGTTATCCAAAATTACACAAATAACAAGAAATATCTCCAAAAAGTTCACTTTACAAAAAATTTATTTCGACCTAAATTGTGTCTTTTAGCAAGATCTACATTTTTATATAGTAAGACTTTGTCTACCTCTTAGGGTTTACGAGTTATTCAAAAGTCATCCACAGTAAAGAGAACTACATAGGCTATAGCTAGAAAATTCAAAATATACATTTCATTTGTCATAAAAATGTCTTGAATATATGGAATTTTAATCAAAATCGCTAGAGCCATTTACAAGAAAATCAAAATTCTCGAAAAAATTTGCATGTAAGGAAAGTTTAGGGTGGGGCTATTTTCTTCAAAATCTTCGTGTCGCATCCTTGAAAGACATTGAACCTAAATACCAACTTTGGCTTTTAACCGACTTTCCGTTTTTGAGTTATACTATCCACAGGCTGACAGACACACAAACGGACCTTTTTTTCTAAAAATGCCTTTTTTTTGGGGGCGGGGGGGGGGGGGAGGTTTAGGGGACCTCAAAGATATTTCCGGTGAAATCTTGACATCGAATATTTGGGTGGAATAGAATACTTCTCCTACTATACACTGTAGAGGAAGTAAATAAAAATTGAATACACGCATATAACCACAAAAACGTAGCGAGGGTCTATTGGGCCCCACGCGACACACCATGTTCTTCTAACCCACACGCCTAGCGGAAGGTTAAATCGTAGAATAGGGGCGAAACGCACTCCACTGCTAGTTCTATTCTCACAGAGCCTCGTTAGCCTTTGAAGTCAACAACTTCAAAATATCGAGTGCATTGTAGCCCAAGGGGTGCGAAACAACAATACTTTTCAGCTACACTCGTTAACTTTTTATTATTCTTCACCCTCCGGCAAAATAGAACAATCGCGATTGAAACTTTCCCTCCCTCCTGTATGTAGAATTTTAACAGCATTGCAAGCAGTGCTGAACATAAATTGATAAAAGTGCCTTACCCTTCCAGAACACATCATTAAATCTCGACTACCCTCTTTATGCGCCATTCTTGACTAAAGACTACAAGACAACACCAATTAAGGCACACGGCAACTAAATTTTAGATAAAATGGCAACAGTTTTACTTTTTGTACTGCGTATCGTAAGTAGAGGAAGTGTTGTACTGCACTCAAAAATTCGATGTCGAGATTTTACCGGAAATGTATATTTTCAGGCTTCCTGAAACCAAAAATATCTGGTGTGGCATTCACATGACTGTCCCTGCTCTTGTGCTAACCATTGTTACAAACTCTTATTCGTATATCATCTTCGTGTTAGTTGAGATAAACATTTGTACAAATTATCTTATTGCTGATTTCCTTGTAGGTGCAAGGGGAATATGGGACTACAGTAGGCTTTGAGTGATAGTCAAATCTTTTAAAGCTTTCAAATTCTGGTCTCTTTGCACGGTTAACATATAAAAAAATCAACAGCGGAATTGCAAGTTCTGCAAAACGTACACAAATAATGAGGAATATCTTTACCAAAAAAAAAAAAAAAAAAAAAAGACAAAGACAAATTATGTATTTTAGCAAGATCTATATTTTTTGTAAAGTAAGATTTGGTTTATCTCTTACGATTTACCAGTTATGCAAAAGTCATCCAAAGTAAATAGGACTTCATGGGCTATAGCCAGAAAATTCAAGATATACATTTTATTTGTCAAAAGTATCTGAAACATACGGCATTTTAATGAGAATAATAATTTGGGAAAACTTTCCATGTAAAGGGCAGTTTAGGGTGGACCAATTTTCTTCAGAAGCTTCTTGTCGCATCCCTGAAAAATATCAAACATAAATACTAAGATGTGGAATCAGGACAACTGGACTTTGAACCACGGATCTTCCGCTTATCGAGCGGCTGCTTTAACCACTAAGCTACCATGGCCAACTTGCCAGTAAGACATTAAACTACCCAGCTGATTAGTAGTTTTCCCGGTTAGACCACAAGGAAATCTCACATGAGAGATAAATACCCCCAGGGCGACTTACAATTGTAAGTACTTTATGTCCCGGGTTGAAGTAACCTTTAGCATAACTCAAAAACGAAAAGTCGGTTAAAAGCCAAAGCTGGCATCTAAGTTTAATTTCTTTCAAGAATGCCACACGAAGGTCTTGAAAAAAATAGCACCACCCTAAACTACCCTTTACATGGAAAAGTTTTCGAAAAATTGTTATTTTCTTGAAAATGTCCAACGATTTTTATTAAAATTAATTTGTTAAAGATATTTTTATAACAAAAGAAATGTACATCTTGAATTTTCTGGCTATAGCCTATGTAGTCCAGTTTACTCTGGATGCCTTTTGAATAACATGTAAACCGTAGGAGATAGACAAAATCTTACTATACCAAAAATGTAGATCTCGCTAAAACACATAATTTATCTGTAAATAAACGATTTTGTAGAGTGAACAATTTCAGATATATTCCTTGTTATTTGTGTCAGTTTCGGGAAACTTAAACCTTTTATGTAATACAACATCGTCGTTCATTTGTTTATATGTTAAGCGTGCAAAGAGAGAGGAGTCTCAAAGCTTAAACTATTTGACTATAGCTCAAAGCCTACTGTATTCTAATATTCATTCCCCTTGCACCCACAAGGAAATAAAAAAAATGATAATTTTTGTAAATGTTTATCTCAACTAACACGAAGAACATATAGGAATAAGAGTTTGTAAGAATGATTAGTACAAGATTAGAGAAAGTTATGTGAGTGTAAACCATCAGATTTTTTATACCAGGTGAGTCAGCTGCCCCTTATTTTCGAGTTTTATGCAATCCGCATTTTATACCCCACCCTGAAAACATCGACCCCATTGCTAGGTTCTACCCGCGTATTTAACATGGAGGTTAAACACACGATGAAATTAGTACTAATATAGATGTTATCACATCGCTTTTTAATATATTCGTACTTCGACAGCTGACGTTTGCACTTCTGCAAATGTTCACTGGAATCAGCGAATATTACATCTTAAATGGAATGTTTACCTCACATGTTACTTGGTAGCTAAGTTGGAACGAGCGCAAGACTCCGAAGTAATCTGTCTGCTGTGAAGGTGGTTCGAATCACCTGCATGTACTTTTACTTTTTTACCGTGCAATCCTCACAATTTACAAATTATTATTCTGAAAACTACTATTATATTCATTTTTATTGTTTTATTTATGTTTTATGACATTGTTTTATGTTTCTTTATTGGTGAACTACAATTATGTAGTTGTTTAAACACACCTATAGGTAGGTGCAATTGAAATAAGGATCATTCATACACATTTAAACACAGAAAGCAAGGAAATTACATTGTCAGAGTTTAACATGGAATTTAACAATTTTGCACACAATGATTTATTGTGCTATTAAAAATGCAGACAGCTAAAAACGATTTAAATTATAATGTCCTAAACCCTCAGGGATTTCATAATTAGATTGTGAATTCGGTTTCCAAGTTTTGATGACCATTAAAAAAAAATATTTACAATGCTGAGACTTGAACCTGTGTCTTTGGGGGTTAGCGCAGAGAGCCCGTCACAATCCTATTCAGCTATTTCGAGACTTGACTATGAGCACTTACCGCTCATGGACTTGCATGCCTGGCGCTGTGCCATTGCCACCTCGCAAGTTTTCGGGCTTGAGTTTTAATCATTTGCTAGGCGATTTAATATTATTACTTAAATGGCAAAAGCTGTTATGCATATTGAGATGTACGAGGCGTAGTTCACGCAAAAATGTAAATAAACTGTTGTTTAATAACATGTCCGTTTTGACTGTACGGGTCCATGATGGTAGAGGCGTGTCTAAATTTTCCCTAATTTTTGGCAAGCAACCCCTGCTCTAAGTACAAGAATCCGCCATTTTCTTTTTAGCTGACGTTGTTAGTGTACTCATATGATAGGTCCATATTTTCCGAGCCGTTTACTGAATTACGTTGCTATGTATACTCTAATACAAAGTTTGTAAAATCGGATGGGAACCGGAATTCGCTCTGAGTAAAAGAGTCGTATGTTTTTGAGGTGTAGTTTAGCGAGGAGTACGTTCTGTCCCTTAAAGCACTGTTGCTCTCAATTTTGCGCATTCCTCTCTTTAAGAACGTCAAGCAATACATTTTAGTAAGCGCAAAACTGGACTAAGGCGCACATTCCGTTAGATGGGTGGCCTACCTTCCAAAAAAATAAGGCGCGGCTGACTCACCTAGTATATACAAGTTCTTGATGTTTTTCTGGTGATAGTGGTACAGTAGGCATTGTATAGGGCTATGGGATTTACTTTTATATTAATAAATCTTTATATAAATTAATCAAACCAAATGCTCGCCTTTAAAATTAATATATGCAATAAGCACGTTAATATGCCACACCGAATTGACCGGGTGCAGGGAGAAATGGAGATAGTCCATAGTTTGTGTTGTGGTACGTGTGCACTAGATGTGGTATAGTGGTATGAAATATTCCAGAGACAAATGAGTGGCGTATCGCGTTGGAAGGAAGCAATTATAATTTCTAATGAGGGAGTTGACGTAGCTACAGTATGAAACATGCCAAGAGAGGGTTAAACTGCAGTACTCAGGGTGAGAAAAACAACAGCTCGCGTGTTACCATTTTTAGTGCACGATTCTGCAGCTTTTTAGAACCGAGTAGATTATTTTTAAAGAAGCATTTATTTATGAACTCAAACTGCACTTTTCTCTTATGAAAGGTCATCAGTATCATTGTTGCTTGCGTGCCAGTAAACATGGCTGCACCATAATTTACTTTTAAACCGATGTATTTGTGCGCAGACCTCAACGGAGATATCTTGACGTTAAGTTGAAACACAACTTTCTCTACCATTTTCCTCTATAGTGCATTGTTGCATAAATAAACAATAAAAATGGTATTATGTGTGGTTGTCAATATGTAAACACTGCTTTATCATTTACTTCTACAATTATAATGGAACGTTCGAGCTTTGTCCTTTTTCCATTTGTTGCTAAAATGGTTTACCCACAAAGTATTAAAGAACTGGATTCCAACGTGTCTATTGAAATAAATTTGTGAACATGGCTTGGTAATCGTGGAACTTTTGCATGTGTAGAGTGGAAGATCAGGAATTTTGGCAATAAAAACTGAAAACCTCCCCGAAAACTGCACCAGAAGCTCCCTTTTAGCAGCTGGTAAACACACAGATACGTTGCGAAACCAGTTTTCGAGTAGTGGCCTACTTTGAATGTTTACTAGTCGTAGATGTGAACGCGCGCATGATAGTGGAAGTCGATTTAACAAAGCAAATATTATGTGTGGTATCCTGTTGCCAGGTTATGTATTCAATTATATTCAATTATATTCTTTAAAGTTAATGATAGCTAAATTTGTGATTGGACCTTTTTATTCATGTTTGAATCTATCATCAGGCGAAATCTGCGCACGAATGCCCATAATACCCTATATGCTGGCTTGCTGACTTATATACGTGAAAGCCAACATGCTTTACGAAAGGACTCAAGGATTAGTGATTTAAAATGTGAAAACCATTGTATACTTGTATTGTAAAGGAATTTCCTCAGTGAGGATGCATACTGTTTTATTACCGGGAGTGCAAAAAGCCTCCGAACGGGTTGCACTATCATATAGGCGCAGATGAAACCATACACCAACATTTCAAAATTTCTTTTAAACGCTTTAGATACCAACTTTATGAAAGGGGATGCTGAAACTGGACACCATCGTTGTGTATGTAGTTTGTACCTCTTTAGAAAACTATCCATCACTCGCTGTAGTTGAATTTGAGAAGTACTAGCAATTTCCTGGCGAATATTTCGTTTAATTCTTCCGGGTGTGTGCGTTTGTCTTATACAACCATAGAAAAATGATTGATAACTGGGTTCGATCCCAATGACCCGCATATGGTATTCGTGGCGGACGAAGCGGCGTCAGGGCGGGTTTGCTCCGGGTTCTCCGGTTTCCCCCACCGTTCATTCAATCAATTGCTACATTATCACTTTTCCAACCATCGATTTCACCTGCATTTCATATCATCCTCTTCCTCACTATCATACCTGGTGCTTGGCTGAATACGTGCTTCCAGGTCTTTACTTTGTCCGGTCCATAGATTCCTCTGCTCCCCGATAGGCATCTGACCCTATGCACTGCATTGTAAGTCCTAGAGGGCATAAGTCCTACATAAGGGGAAGGTAATCAGGTAAAGAAATAAAGAAGACTAGTACCTATTGCCTCCCCTATAATTTATTGCCCAAGCAGATGGAGTTTCTATTACTCTTAACTAAAAGGAGCTGTATTTTCCTCTTCCAGACCGAAGTTGCTATTTTAAAGATTCCCATGAAGAAAATCTTATTTTAGCACGTAGAAAATTCAAATTTACCATAACGCAATAGCGAATAGGCTTGGCGCCTTCTAGTTACTTCTCTTTCAAGGATTTATTTCAAGTGGCTTGACGTTCATTGTATTTTGTGTAGTGGAAACACACAGAAAACCACTTACTTGCTAAAGGATTTCCAAGTCTCTTTTCCAATCCATTGCCCGGGCTATCTTCCTCGAGTGCTTAGCTTCCCGTGGTTACGGGAAAACTTTCTTAAGTGAATAAAATCTCAGGGTTGATCGATCGATCGGGCTGCCTTTGACATTTGCCACAGCATGATGACGAGTGGCTTGTTACGGCGGCAAGCTGAGACGATAAGTGCAATATACGTATATAAGCTGCGAGAATACTCAGGAATTATTACGTCGGAGAAGGAAAACTGCGGATTTGAAAAACGGAATCTCTTTCGGGTCTTAGCGCACCATTTTAGTTTATCATATCACATCATTTTCTGTCCTCTCTGCAATTAAACGACCCCCACACTCGTATAAATCTTGCATTTGGAATGTTAGGCGCGCGTCCTGGCAGAACACCGTTAGTCGTGCGGGACCTAGTGTGCCCTCAGCACATTTTTGTCCTTGTATACTTGAATTTATTTTTTCTTTCTCTACTGCGCATGCTAAAGTAGAGAAAGTATTGTATGCCACCCAAAAATTCGATGTCGAGATTTCACCGGAAATATGTGTTTTGAGAGCCCCTAATTCCAAAAATAGCATGTTTAGAAAAAGCTCCGCGTGCGTGTGTGTGTGCGCGTGTGTGTGTGTGTGTGTGTCTGTGTGTGCGTGGGTGTGCCTGTGTCTGTGTCTGTGTCTGTCAGTCTATGGACAGCATAACTCAAAAACGAGAAGTCGGTTAAAAAGCGAAATTGGTATTTAAGTTAGTGTCTTTCAACCATGCGACACGGAGGTTTTGAAGAGAATTCCTTCACCCTAACTAACCTTTACCTGGAAAATGTTTCGAAAAATGTGATTTTCTTGAAAATGGCTGTAACGATTTTGATTAAAATGCCATATTTTTTAGGTATTTTAATGACAAATGAAACGTATATTTTAAATTTGCTGACTTTAGCCCCTGTAGTCGTATTTACTCTGGATGAATTTTGCCTAAGTGGTAAACCGTAAGAGATAGACTAAATCTTACCATAGAAAAAATGTAGATCTTGCTAAAATACACAGTTGAAGTCAAAATAATTTTTTTTATGAGTGGACAGTTTCGCAGATATGCCTTGTTATTTGTACGAGTTTTGGTAAACTTATACTTGCCAAATATAACATTGTATTCATTTTTATTTTGTATATTAATCGTGCAAACAGAACTGAATCTCAAAGCTAAAAGATTTGACTATCGCTCAAATTCCCCTTGCTCCCACAAGGAAATAAGCAAAGGAAGTAAGAAGATAATTTCTGTAAATGTTTATCTCAACTAATACGAACAAGATACAAGAATAAGGATTTGTAAGAATGGTTAGTGCAGGAGTAGAGAAAGTCATGTGAATGCAACACATCAGATGTTTTTAGTTGTATTTTTCCTTCATTGCCATATTTAGCTTCAGTTAGCTTAAATATGCAGGGTTTTTATTATCAGTATCTTACTAGACTGGACAAATAATACGTAATAATTGATTCTCGGGTGATCAGCCGTGGCAGATTTATGAAACTCAAGCTTTCGAGCATTCCTGATGAAGACCATGGAGAATCAAATGATCGAAAGCTTGAGTAGGTGCACAGAGTTTGGTTGAACTCTGCGACACATAACTGCCGATTAGTCATTCTTAGAACTAAAGGAATTAACAGATCAGGTTGTTGCTCCACCAAACAGTCGAGTAAGGTGTAATACTGGATGTCCTAGTCAGGCGATTGCATAGGTGCGTTTGATCGAAAGCTCCAACGTTTAAATAAACGTGGGGTCTCTCAAGACCTTAGTGACACCTGGAGGGTTAAAGAGAACATGTTAGCACCTTTCAGATTTGATGAAAGGAAATCAAGCTTTATAAATTCAGATTCTGTTTTCACATATTGTCTCCGATCACTTCCTAGAAATAATTTATGTGACTGAAAAATGACAGAAAAATTATCAAGCTGACAACCTAATAATTATTATTAGGTTCATACATATAAATATTCCCCAGTCCTTCAGTCACTAGTAGGCAGTGAAATTTTTCCTGTTCCGCCATCTTTAGAGGTCTAACGCAGACTTTAAATGCGATATGTCTTATATTTAAATGCCCCCTTTCTGCAGTATTTGAACAAAATGTGGGCTAAAAGGGCTAAAAAACAACCAAATTCAACAGTATCTCGACGCAAGGGAAAAGCTGCGAATCTGAGGAATGAGACTACTAGATAAAAGAGGGAAGGTGTAACAAACAGGCAATCTGACTCATGATCATGATGCATGTGTGGGGTTTCTCGACCTTGTATTTTTAACACACTGATTCATGCGCATTAAATTTTATGCTATGGTCCTAGAATTTTTCCAATGTGTGCTCCATTTATGTGACTTTTGGCTTCAAATTCTGAAAATTTGTTTAGCTTTAAAAAAAATTAAATGCTGAAAGAAGTTTTAAAACATTTTCAATGTCCATCAAAGCAAAGACATTACATACTATAAAATATTTTAATTGTTTTTACTATATTTTGTCTCGAGAGCTGATAAAATTATCGGCAAGAACGAAGAAAATCATCGACAGAATGGCCAATATCAGAATGATAGACTGAGCGCGAGGGTGGATGAGCGCGAGTCGTGGCCATCCTAAAAAATGTTGATTTTCGCATGGTTGTAGTGTTTCGGCTCGCATTTAGCAACGGGTGCCTGTTGGATAGTTGGCGCATTGGTTGTTGCTTCGCCTCCTTATATAGCGGGAATGGCGTCACGGAGCCTATTCGAGCTTCATCAAACACGCCGGCTGCCGGACTCTCCTTGAATAATCTAGAAAAATCCCCTTCTTGTTCTGTAGGTATGTTGTCACGTGTTTCAAAGCAGTGGCAGCGTGACGTTGAGTGCCTTTGATACACGCCGAGCCCGCGCGGTGAACCCTACCACCCTTTGTTTTGCGCCGCGGCCGGCGTCACAGTAGTTTAAAAAGTTTCATTTTGTAATTGTTACGCATATGTGTATTGTCTGGTGAGTGGCTAGCACTAATACCACAAGGACATGTATGTAGCATTAGCCTGGCACTTATCGTATATCAATAAACTGACTAGACGCACATGGAACCAAGTTCAGGGAACCTCAGCACATACATTTCCATTGAAATATCGGTATCGCATTTTTTGTGGAATACGATACTTTTCATGCTCACTAGTTGGGAACAAAAAAGGAATGAAACTGCTTCTCTATACGGGAAATATCAACATTTTTTGTGTGTGTTTTGTAGGGATAATATTGGCTTGGTTCTACTGGGCAAGCTGTTCCGGCTCAAGTACTGCTGCAACAGCTCAGTTTCCAGTCCCTTGTTTCTCTCCAGTCACCCCAGTAGGGGGCACTATGAGTAATAACGTGTCTTCCAGCTTTATTGCGCAGCCAACAATCTCCCTAAAGTGTTCCCCTCACTCTACACATCTACACACAACAAAAGAAACAGTTATATACATGCACTCACATGACATTCTCTGCACGTATGAAAATTATTGTTATAAACATTTATTCCTCTATATTCTTCATGGAAATAGAGATAAACATTTGCAGAAATAACTGTTTTACTCATTTTCTTGTAGGTGCAAGGGGAATATCGGAATATAGCACACTTTAAGTGATAGTCAAATATTGTAAATCTGGTTGCAATATTAAGGCTTTGAAATTCCAGTCTGTTTGGATGGCTAAGAGAACGAGCTGCCATTTGAGAAATTCATCCGTATCGCAAAATTCAGCCAAGGAATATCTCCAAAATGACTCCAATCACAAAGAGGAATTCATTAGAAATAGATTGGTTTAACGAGATCTTCATTCTTAGTTTCTCTACTACGTATATTAAGTAGAGGAAGTATTGTATTTCATCCAAGAGATCTCGTCGGAAATATATGTTTTGAGGCACCCTGAATTCAAAAAGAGCCTTTTTAGAAAAAGGCCCGTATGTGCCTGTGGTGTGTCTGTCATTCTGTGGACAGCATAACTCAAAAACGAAAAGCCGGTTAAAAATCACTTGCTATTTAAGTTTAACATCTTTCAAGGATGATGACACGAAGATTCTGAAGAAAATTTCTCCACCCTAAACTACGCTTTACATGGAAACGTTTTCGAAAATGTTGCTTTTGTCGAAAACAAGTAACGATTTTGATTAAAATGATATATTGAAGATGTTTTTATCACAAATGAAATCCATATTTTGAATTATGTGGCAATAGCCCTGTAGTCCTGTTTACTCTGCATACTCGATACCAGTATCGAAATGGGGTCATTTCACTTAATGCACATTCTATCGCACTAATTAACGAATACATGCCATGTTTGCAGACTTCAACTCGCGCTTCACCGGCAGGCGCCTGAAAACTGTTGAATCTGTTCTGCTCTGTGCTGATCACCCTGTATTAAGACAATTTATTTCGTTATAGTTACAACTTACAAACACACTCTTTTCAAAATCTTCACTGAGCACTGACATCAAGTTATGGGTACCTTTTATTAATACATCAAACCCCTACAGCCTATTGCTTTTATACCTTCTTTCCCACAAAAGAAAACTGTAACTTTCGGCTTTATTTCCAGTATTTGTTGAGTCAAAACAATTTTGTTACAGATTGTATATTGTCGTAATTTGTAGAAGTACAGTAAAGAGATTTGAAGATCAGCGGGTGACTTGACTCATTTCAAATCACAGTTTTACAAACGATATTTCTGGAGAGTTATTTAGTGAACTCAATTATGTGAGCATGTGTTTTGTTTTATAGGTGGAGCTCAGTATAGAACCAGGACAGAGTTTGGGACTTATGATCAGAGGTGGTGTGGAGTACAACCTAGGAATCTTCATCACAGGAGTAGACAAGGACTCGGTAGCGGATCGAGCTGGTCTCATGGTAAGTAGTACATTTTCGTTAACATGGAGTTGTTCCACAAGATAAGAGGCATTAGGACAATTAGTCTTGCACTACTGGTATTTCGAGTTCCAGCAGGAGTTTGCAAATGATTACCTCCAGCCACGCCTTCCTCAAGAAGCAATAACGGTAACCTTCCATTGTTATGTAAAGTTGAAAGGCTATACAATTTTCTTCTATTGCTACGTAAAGGTATGTGTGTGTATGACGGCGATACATCTTCAGAGAACTACTGTTAATGTTACATTAATTTCATCTACCACATCCAAGAACTCCAACAATGGATACAGCAATGTTACTGTTCAGGAGAGCCATATCACAATAGCAGCCTATCAGGTCAGTATCATCTGGGAAAAGCTCACTCTCGGCGATCTGATAACAACAGAAAGAGTCAACGCCCGCTACCGCTACATGAAAGGGATTCTAAGCATCGGGAAGTCAGCACCTTCAAGGCTAGCGTATGTATTAACCAAATAGAACCACCTCATCGACGATATCATGGCCGCTAAACACCAAGTCCTACGAGAATGCAACTCAAATCTTAACCGCAAAGTGCAATGTCATCTGGCTCCACGGACGACATAATAGCACGAGAGTGAAAACAAGCAAACTACGAGCTACGTCACACATAAATTTCATCACAGATTCTGCCAAAGCAAGGAATTCCGCCAAGTAAGCGAAGATTGTGTATCTGAACTGTGTGACAAACACTGTGAGAGATACCACGCATAAATGTGCAAAATGAGGAAAATCTCAATAATAAAACTGACTCTAGCATAGATAATATTGCGGGAGGTCTTTGATATCTTCTCTGGCTTATATATTCAAGATTCTCATTTACAATCGCGTCAAAGCAATTTTAAGCCACATAGATACTGGGAACAAAGTTCCCGGTCATATTGCATAGTAAGGATGATATTACAACTGCTCACGCCTGACACTCGACCACCTGACGTAGTGGGAAGGTTAAGTAACCTTAACCTCTTCCCCGTCTGTTAAGCTCTGGCCAAAAAAAGTACGAATGGACTGTAAAAGGAGCGGTGTAACAGAACGCTTAGATGATGGGATTAAATTTGCCTGCAATCGCATGAATTGTAATAAATAAGTAAATAAAGAAGCAATGAAATAAAAAACCAAACACTACAGTCGTATTGTAAATTAATAGTTTATTTTAGTGATAAAGGACACTATGACAGCATTTTGAAATCTTGAATCAACATATCTGTTTACTTAAGAAAACACTATACAATTGATCTTAAGGTTTTAGTCAGGGCGCTTATGAACTAAATAATTGTGCACCCTATAACCTTACTTCTACAATAACTACTTGAATTATGGATTGAAAATGATTCTCATGCTGGAACCAAAGCCAAGTCCAGGAACATCCTGTAGACTTTAGAGTGCTGTGAAGAGTCTTACATTGATCTAATTTTAATTAAAAGTGGAAAATGCAAAATTGTACGACCTCTAAACTCCTTTCTTAGGTTATCAACAGAGTCATTAATTTTTATGTCTGCGTTTCGTGTTTACATGTAATTGTATTCGTGTAAGAATATGAGCCAAGGCTAGTATTATAATAGCCATACATTATTTTTATTTTAGTTTTTGTAGAGTTTAGTCAAAATTGTACATTATTCTTCAGCTTATTTAGCATTACCGTCATTTTGTTCGTGCTTGTCCAATTTTAAAGTTTGAGACTTCCTTCAGGTACGTATATAATTATAACTTAACTATGAAATAATGATCTCGCACTACCTGCCTACGCTAGTAGATCACGAATTGAAGTGTGATAGTGAATATGACAGGCGTTGTGGCGCACTTACGACCAAATCAGGAAGTAAACTATGATATTGTTTTGTGAAAAAAGTGTTAGAAGGAGAGAAAACTAACACATCGAAGTCGATGCATATGTAGTAGGCATGGGGAAGAGGTGTGAGAGGAATGCAATGGTGTATTTACCCTCTGCACTTACCAAATGCAGGCCACTTCTCTTTTCTGGTTCCGTTTGTTTAGGATAGACAGGTATGCACAAACAGGTTAATTTTAAAGTCGTGCAGTGCCGGGACCGAATAGAAACACAGTGCAATTGATTTTGTAATGACGTCATTGTGATTACGTCAGGCACATTTTCTTTTGGCATAGCAAACAATTCTTTATTTTTAGTACAAAACTACTAAGGTTCCTATTCGGCTTTAAAGTATCTTTTTACTTTGTTATGCGACAGATTCCGCCACTGACACAAATTGAGGGACTGACCGGTTTTGTGAGGTAGATATGTAATAGCGGCGGTGGGGCTTGCTAGCTAATCTTTGTGTAGCAGAGTGGACAGGGTTAAAAGTACGATGTAGGACATATGTCACATTGAGTCAAAGATACCATTTATCATAATATCTGCATTTACACTGCTAACAACCAGTATATTGTTCAATACTATCACATTGTTTCCAAATCAAGAAACAAAAATAACTTAGTTACAGGAAACATCGAGTCTAAATGTTGTTTTCTGGGTTGTTGGAAGAAAATAGCGCATCAACAATCCACATATAAATGCTCCTATTTGGTCGATCGTAAAAATAAAAGACTGTAGGGACGTAAGCACACATATTTTGTGATTTTATCATGAAAACTGAATGCTGCACACTATCCTATATACAGTTTTGCTTCGTCCTAGAGCATTTTATTTCTATGTCACGTCTGTAATACAAAAGCTCCTTTGCACGTCAAACCACTACCCTCGAGATGAATGTTAACTGCTCTTGTTGGCCCTTCTGTTACAAAAGGAGAACGTAAAGAATAAAACACACACAATGTCGCAAAGGATTGCTGTTCCAGAAACCTCGCACATAAATGCAAGTTTCTGAGAATGAACGTCTGATAAAATTATATGGGTTCCCCACATCCTTATCAGTCAGTACAGCAAATACCTTCATTTGTATTCTTGTAGCTAGTATCTCTGGTTCGTTACCCACTATAAATATGAGATCGTAGACAGTTCCATTGCTACAACATGTTTACCACTTTATTTCCAACATGAGATAAAACATCAGGAAAAATATAGTGCAAGTCTCTTTGAAATCTCCCAAAATTACGACCTTTTTACTTTCTCTACTACGTATAGTAGGTAGGGGAAGTACTATGTCCGACCCAAAATTTTGATGTCGAGATTTCACCGGAAATATATGTTTCAGGCCCCCTGAAACAAAAAAAAAATAAAAAAAAAAAAAAAAACAAAACAAAACAAAAAAAACAAAAAAAAAAATAGCATTTCTAAAAAAAATCCCTGTGCATGTAAACAGCATAACTCAAAAACGAAATCGGTTAAAAACTAGTCAGTATTTAAGTTTAATATCTTTAAAAAATGACCGCTTCCGTAGCGCAGTTGGTAGCGCCTTTGCTTCTGGTGCGGACGACCGGGTTCAATCCACAAGAGCCAAGAGCCAAGAGCCAAGAGCCAAATCAGGTCGCTCGGGTTTACCCGAGCGGGATATATGCCCACGGTACCTATCCATTTAGTATGGATTTACCCGTGAGGTATGAAAGATGTAGTCATTATACAAGCTATTTTTGTCAGTGTCAGCCAATGGTGATGATTGGTTACTCTCTCTTGCTATAGACTAGGGATATGAGTGCCAGTTAGAATGTCTACCCATCCTGGGGCACCCATTCCCCTCTGCTCACTTAGCAAAGGTCAGCTTGTCTAACCAGCAAGTCAAGCAGTGTCAATTTAGCGAGAAACCGAATGCATTGGAATGTTTGGTGAAATGAGGAAGCAGCGAAGCAAATTAGCCCAAGACATCCTTGGGTAAACGATAGCTTTTGCGCCTCCTGGGAAGATGGGGATCATATTATCCCAGGGTATTGATACCGAAATTTAGATTTCCGATCGAATGGGCTTTTGAAAAAGACACGTTTTAATTTAATTGCCGGATATGAGATTTGCGATAAATATTGAGTAATAACATAAATAGATAATATAGCAGGAAGTGTTGTAAGGTGAGCAAGATATGAGTAAATAATAGTCGTTAAATTTGTAGAATAAACGCATTATTGGTTTGAAATTAACGAGTCATGACGTCATACCACATAGTTTAAATACACGTTCGAAAGTCAGTTCTACAAACCTTAAAAGTCGCGCGAGATATCTAATAAAATATAAAGTAAACATCGTTTAATCCTAAAAAAGTAATTATATATTTGAAATTCATAAAAGAACATGTTATAATAGAAAGGGACATTTCTAAATTGCGGGAAAAGGAAATAGCATTTTGGATACGAGGCTTTCTTGGATGACGTCATGACATTCAAATGGAGCGAACGGTTTTCTTAGCGTGGGTAAGAGAGAAGCGTCTAGTCAGTACTCAACCAGAGACCAGTACGGGAGTTCGTGCTGCGCGGATGTGATGGCGATGCCTCTACAGATACAAATATTTTCGGCATAACTCCTGAAAATATTAAAAAAAAAAAGAAAATAAACAATATATAAAGTTGTTCTTGGGTTGTCCATTACACTTACGCAAACCCGAGATAAAGAGATCTTATGCAGAACTAGCCGGGGCGAGCTACATCGAAGGGCAACGTCACGTCACCAACGACTTCAGCTTCAAATGGCGAGGCAATAACTAGGACACAACGATTTTACAGCTTCAAATTGGCATCCCAGCGTGTGGCCCCGAAAGAATGGACCAACCCCCCAAGACGACCAGATCAGCATCGAACCAGCAGACAAGAAGGTGCCCAGCGTGTCAACATCTGTGAAACGTGTAGTGAACAAGTTTAAGTGCAGTTAAAGTGAAATAGTGAAAATATTGAAAATTTTGGTGAGTAGAAAAACACATGTAAATAGCTTAGAAATGGAAGACAGTGACACTGATTTTTTAGGTTTTGAAAGTCCGGAAATTGAGAAAAGTGTAAGTAGGATGGAAGAATTTAATCGGAATGTAATTGGTAGCAGAATATGCCAAGAAGTAGAAGATCAGAACGTTAGAGAAACACCTAGAGGTAGTTCAGAAATGTTTAGTAGTAATTTAGAAAGGCCAGCATTTATGTCAGAAATAGAGAATATGTTTCAAACGATAATGAAAAAGATGAGTACAGAGTTAAGTCAAAAGATAGATGAAAATAGTAAAGAATTAAGAACAGTGGAAAAGATGAGTACAGAGTTAAGTCGAAAGATAGATGAAAATAGTAAAGAATTAAGAACAGTGGAAAAGATGAATACAGAGTTAAGTAAAAAGATAGATGAAAATAGTAAAGAATTAAGAACAGAGTTAAGTCAAAAGATAGATGAAAATAGTAAAGAGTTAGGACAGAAAGTAGAGAAGGGACAACAGGAATTGGGAATGCAATTGGAAAATCAGAAGAGAGCTTTCGAAACCTTTAGGGAAGAAGTTAGGGAGGAAATTAATAAAGTTAGTAGTGAAGTAAAAGAAAATAGAGAACAGGTAGAACAGGTTAAGGGAGAATTAGAGACAATAAGGCAAGAAGTAAAGAATTCTGAAAAGAAATTAGGTCAACAAGTGAGTGAAAAATTAGATAAAGAAAGGGAAAAAGTAACATATAGATTAGACAAACAAAGGGAAGAAATTAGAGAAGGGTTACAGGGGTGTAAAGTTAGAATAGAAAGATCTGATGTAGAAAATGAAAGGCAGGCTAGAAATTTGGAGGATGTTACAGACCAAATAAAAGGGGTAGTAACAGAAATTACTCAGGTAAAAGAGGCCTTAGAAAATTTGAAATTAAATGAAAATGCATGTAATCACAACAATCTTAGTAATGAAGTTGCAAGAAACGAGGCAATACCAGGTGTATCAGCTGACATTTCGATGCAAAATAGAGGTAACAGTAATTCCCATTCTGATCTCGGAAATAGCTCAGGGATAGGTGACAATTCAAATTTACATTGGCCTAACCATGTCTTAAATGAAATGACACCTCCAGTTTTTGAAAATGAAGATTCAGATGATCCTAAAACCTTTTTAGAAGGGTTACAAGAGTACTTCACGGTGAAACGTATACCAGAGGAGTACAAGATGGTGATAGTAAGAAAATGTCTAAAGGGTAATGCTGCCAATTGGCTAGGCCTTTCTATGGGTAACAATAATGACTACAGGACCTTTAGGAACATCTTTTTAACCAGATATTGGGGAGCTAGTAGGCAGGCTAATATTAGAGTTGAATTAAGCAATGGAAAATTTAATCCTAGATTGGAGGAATCAATGGTCAACTATTTTATGAGAATAGCGAGAAAATCGAAGATGTTGGATCCTCCCTTGGATGAAAAAGATCTAATAAATATAGTTACTCCACATTTTCCGGAAACGCTTCAACACTACCTAATCATAGCCCGACCCGATAGCATTGCAGCTATGATCGAATTATTATCAGCCTTAGAAGTCAATAAGCCAAAACACGCATTTGGAAATAAATATGAAGGAAAAGAAACTGTAAATTCTTTCGGGCAAGGGGCACAGTATTATCAGAATAGAAGTGAGATTAGGGAAAGATATAAAGGACCAATACCAAGGATGGAATCATTCCGGTGGGAAAATCAAGGTAGATATAACCAGGAAGGGCGTCACCAAAATAGAAATGGTAATCAAAGGGGAAGAAATATAAGGGTGAATTATATGAATACAAATAGATTTGATCGAGGTAGACGGGGACGTTATTTTGGACATAGTAGAAATTCGAATGATGGGTATTGGACAAATGGAGATAATGAGTTTAGACCGAGGTCACCAAGACAGGAAGAAAGGTATTCAAATGGACGAAATTCCCCCGAAAATGCGGAAATGGTTGAGGCCATTAACACGGTCAAAAACATGGTAGGAAGTAACCCCGATTTAATGCAGGAGAACAGAAGTAACAATTCGGGAAATAGTACAGGAGCCGTACCTAAAAATCAGGGAAACGCCAGACCCGGTCAAACGCGCCTTCAGTGAGAACTGGGTATCCTAGTAATGATTGTGATAAGTACTCGGAAATAAATAGTCCTGGAAGGCAAATGATGATACAAAAGAAAAGAGAATGGAAAAATAGAATCGACGAAAACGAAAAAGTAGGAGATCCACCTAAAATCAAAATTGGAGTAAATGGAAAACAATACAATGCAATTATAGATACGGGATCAAATAGCACAGTATGCTCACAAAATTTTTATGATAATTTACAAAGTAGTGGTTTTAAAGTAATGTCTTTACCAGTTAATGGGATATATTGCTCGCTAGCTGTGGGAAAACGAAAAGAGAGAGTAAAATTTCAAGCAATGATAAATATTGAAATAAATGGGAGAATACTTGGAATTTTATTTCTGATTGTAGGAAGACTTGTAACAGATATTATAATAGGTTGTGATTGTCTTTATGCCTGGGAAGCTGTGGTGAATTTTAAAAACATGATTCTAGAAATGAAAGTTGTAGATGAGACCATTATAGTGCCTTTTGTGGAAGATAGTAGTTCAGAAACTATTGTAAGAGAAAAAGAGGAAGAAGAAATCCAAGGGGATACATTCTTTGTAGAATATGTTAAAGTAGGAGCTATGGAATTAACTGAAGTAAATGTCAAAGAGTACAGTGTCGATAATAAAGAAAATGTAGAATGGGATAAAAATGATTTCATAGACAATTTGAGGGTTTCTGATGCAACTAGGTACTATGATAGGGAGAGTAGTGAAGACTTAGAAGAATTGTTGAGGGAAAAGGTAACTTAGGCTGATCAACTAAATGAACAACAGAGGGATAAACTGTTTGAAATATTAATCCGAAATAAAGAAGTATTCTCTGAGAAACCTGGTAAATGTAATATTTATACTCATTCGTTTGAGATGATACCCATCAAACCTTTTACACATAAAGCGAGAGCTATCCCTAGTACAATAAGAGAAGAGGTAGATGCAGTTATAAAGTCAATGTTAGAAGATGAGGTTATTGAGATTTCGAATTCAGAATTTGTGAATCCCCTATGTATTGTAAATAAGGCCAATGGGAAGATTAGGGTGACATTAGATGCGAGAAAACTAAATTATTGTTCATCATACTTTCCATCAGGGAATCCAACAGAACGTGTCCTCCGAGATGTAGGAATTTATTTACGTGTACTTACACATCATAATCACAAGGATTGGGTGAAATATTGTCCATTGATAGAAAAGATTATCAATCACACCATTAATGTAACTACTGGGTTTGCACCAATAAAATTAATGTTAGGAATTGAACCAGAACCAATATTGATCGGGGTACCAAAAACACTGAAAATTAATGACATTCAGTTAAGTGAAGAAGAAAGAGCGAAAATTGCTTTTGAACGAATCAAGAAAAAGGCAGAGAAACGAAAATTAAAGAAAAAGAGTAGAAAACATAAATGGGAACCTAAGATAGGCGATTGGGTACTAGTTAAAGACCATAAGTTATCAAGTGCCTTGCGAGGTAGGAACAAAAGGATGGAATTGTTATATAAAGGTCCTGCAGAAATTATATCAAAATTTGGTTATCATACCTATGAATTAAAAGATGTTAAAAATGAAAAATGTCTGGGAAGATGGCATAAACAACTCCTTCGACCATACAAGAAACCGTGTGGTGCCTTGGAACCTTGATTTAATGTAAAAGAAAAATTGGAAATGTCATTTGTCTATTGGCGCCCAATCAGCTTTGAGATAAAATGTAAATGTTAGCTTACTTGAAAATCATATATTGGTCAGGTACTTACATATTCATGAAAAATGCAGAATGTGAATTGCTATCTACTACAAAGAGCCTAAAAATATATTGTATAGAGCTCACAATAACAGCTTCAGAAAGATTGTTAAATTGTTCATCTCTGCATAGAGAGAAAACAGAATATTTACTTTGTAAACATTTGTTAAAATATTTAGATGTATAGATAGTTATCACAGCAAGACAAAGAAAGAATTTGTCTGAAGAGTGTAATGGATTTATATAAATATATGTGTTACAATAACAAAAGTGAAAAATCACAGTGCAAGTGATAGTGAGAGCGAAGTGAGCAAACATGAACTAAAAGAAGGAACTATAAAGAAAGACTCTTGAAATTTAACCTTTATATAAAAGCTTCACAGAAGAAACCATAACATATTGTAATTAGTATTTAAGGATTAATGTTAAGTCAAGTGTATAATTGTTTGTCATGTTAAAAAGATTAATGAGAAAATGTGTTAATAACCAATTTCAAAAACAGTGTAATTGAAAATTGTATATAATGGGAGTGTTGCCGATTATTCAAAATACAGGAGTAATTTTTAATTTTTCTTTCGGGCAAGACATTTACATTATTTTATTATGAAATAATAAAATAACATAAATGGGGGCATTTGATACCGAAATTTAGATTTCCGATCGAATGGGCTTTTGAAAAAGACACGTTTTAATTTAATTGCCGGATATGAGATTTGCGATAAATATTGAGTAATAACATAAATAGATAATATAGCAGGAAGTGTTGTAAGGTGAGCAAGATATGAGTAAATAATAGTCGTTAAATTTGTAGAATAAACGCATTATTGGTTTGAAATTAACGAGTCATGACGTCATACCACATAGTTTAAATACACGTTCGAAAGTCAGTTCTACAAACCTTAAAAGTCGCGCGAGATATCTAATAAAATATAAAGTAAACATCGTTTAATCCTAAAAAAGTAATTATATATTTGAAATTCATAAAAGAACATGTTATAATAGAAAGGGACATTTCTAAATTGCGGGAAAAGGAAATAGCATTTTGGATACGAGGCTTTCTTGGATGACGTCATGACATTCAAATGGAGCGAACGGTTTTCTTAGCGTGGGTAAGAGAGAAGCGTCTAGTCAGTACTCAACCAGAGACCAGTACGGGAGTTCGTGCTGCGCGGATGTGATGGCGATGCCTCTACAGATACAAATATTTTCGGCATAACTCCTGAAAATATTTAAAAAAAAAGAAAATAAACAATATATAAAGTTGTTCTTGGGTTGTCCATTACACTTACGCAAACCCGAGATAAAGAGATCTTATGCAGAACTAGCCGGGGCGAGCTACATCGAAGGGCAACGTCACGTCACCAACGACTTCAGCTTCAAATGGCGAGGCAATAACTAGGACACAACGATTTTACAGCTTCAGTATTCACCAGCTGGTTAGGGTGTGGTGTAAGTTTCGCATACATAGAGCGGGCTCTATCTCGCACAACATCCACAATATATGGAATGCCAGAATGAGTATGGAGAATATGGGAAGAAAATCTACGGTCAGTATCGTAGATCATCCTAAGGGCCCTGTTCTGCACGACTTGCAGTCTGCGGATGGTGGTTTGAGCCACGAATCCCCATGCCTCGCATCCATACAGGATCAGGGGAGGGATGATCGCACGATAAATGCGTAGTTTAAGTCGTGTAGGCATAGTTGACCTAAAGATGGGATAGAGCTTTCCCAGAGCTCCGTGACCTTGGGCAGCTTTAGCTGTGACATGTTTGGTGAAGGTAAGTCCTCGGTCTAGTTGTACACCAAGATACTTGGCTGCGTTGACCCAAGGGATTCTCCTCTGACCAAGTGTCAGGTCCCTTTCTGGTCTCCAGGAATGAATTTTGCCTAACACAAAAGCAGAGCTTTTCTGTGGACTGATTCCCATTCTCCACTTTTCACTCCAACTCTCAATGGCATCTAGGTGTCTTTGCAATGGGGGAAGGCAGTAACGTAGATTCTTGTTACGGGCCAGTATGAGGACGTCATCGGCATATTGGCACGTAACAGTGCTGGGTTCAACGGGGAAGTCAGACATGTATGCGGCAAAGAGCAGTGGCGATAGAACACTACCTTCCGGTACTCCGGCCGCTATTGGTCTGATAGTTGATAACCTGCCCTCCACTCGCACCCTGAAAGTGCGGTCACGAAGGAAACTGGCTGTGAGGGTCAGGTAGGGGGAGTGGAGATTTGCATCTCTAAGTTTGTACAGTAGGCCCTGGTGCCATGTTGTTGCAAAGGCCTTATCCACATCCAGAAGTACTGCGACAGTTTTGAAGTTTTCCTGGAAACCCAGGGAAGCCCTCTCAACAAGACGCAGGAGCTGTAAGGTAGTGGAATGGCCTTGACGGAATCCGAACTGATGATCCGGAATGAGCCTCCTTTCCTCAAATAGAGGGGTTAGACGGGACAGTAGAAGTTTTTCAAAAATTTTTGAGATTATTGGGAGTAGACTTATAGAACGGTAACTTGATGGAAACTTGGGATCCTTGCCTGGTTTCAATATGCAAATCATCCTCGCTTCCTTCCAAACAGTAGGGAAGTGTCGGAGATACAGGCAAGCATTGTAAATTCTCGTCAAGTGGATAATGGCTTTGCGAGGCAGGTGTTGTAACATATGTGTCGTAACACCATCATATCCAGGGGATTTGTTGGGTTTGAGACACCTAATTTGCGAGGAAACTTGCCTTGGTGTGACAATTGGTATGCGAGTCGCCTCGTGAGGTGGTGGAGGATCCTCATAGAGGTAATCCACCGTTGCCTCAACTAGTTCTGAAAAGTCCTCATC
This sequence comes from Tenodera sinensis, assembly GCA_030765045.1. Lineage (NCBI taxonomy): Eukaryota > Metazoa > Arthropoda > Insecta > Mantodea > Mantidae > Tenodera > Tenodera sinensis. Next base: position 121,649,411 of record CM060967.1, on the reverse strand, counting down.
TTCTATGTCCTCTCGGGGCTCAAATTGGGACTCTAAATAGTCCGCGAAGTCAGTGGCTTTCTCTTGCGGTTCGAAAGATAATCTCCCGCGAGTGCCATGTATAGGATGCTGATATAGCGTTTTGTCCCTTCTCAGGGATTTAATTATCCGCCAGGGCTTCTTTTCAGAGAGGTTTACGTTCCTCATGGTGTTTTCCCAGGCGTCTTTGCGATGTGCACGTAAGAGGCGTCTAGCCAGGGTCTTAAATCGCAGATAAATTGCCTGCAATCTGGGAAGGCGGAAACGCTGCCAAAGCTTCCGAACTGTTGACTTAGCTCTTAGCAACAGTCGGAGTTCGTTTGGGATGGTTGTGGGGTTAGGAGTATTGCAAGGAATGCGGTAAGTGTGCCCTCGTATCACATTTGATATTTGTCGGGAGAATGCATTCGCCGCTAATTCTAACGACTCGATAGAATTTATGTGCGGTCTGGGATCCACTAATTGGTTCAGTTCAAGGACGGCTGCATCCCAGTCTACCTCATACGACCAATCAGGAGTTACCAATGCTGACATGTTAACATTGGTGTCGATTAATACAGGATCGTGGTCAGAATCCAGTTCATTGACTGTCGTCAGGTCTATGTGGAATCTAAAGTTTTTGGTGACCATAATATCCAGCACGTCCGGTCTCCCTCGGGCAGGATGAAAAGTGGGCTCTCTTGGTCCATGAGCTATGAGGCTTGGGTTACCGCTTATAAGGCGGAATAGTCCTCGCCCCTTCGCATTGGTGGCACGACTATGTCAGTTGACATGTTTTGCATTTAGGTCACCTGCAATGCAGACCACAGGGTGGAGGTTTAATAAAGCCGTGTAATCTGCTTCATAGAAGCGGTGATCAGGGGGGTCATATGCCACTATCAGCAATGTATCTAGACCACCTAAAGATAGCCTAATAGCACAGGCTTCTACATGCTGAAGTGGTGGAAGAGGGAAAGGCTTATGTGTAATATGGTTCTTAACAAAGATGGCTGTACCTCCCCCTTGTCGGCCAACCCTATCAGACCGATGGGTGACGTAATTAGGGAGGGAGAAGTTGGTGGCAGCATCCAAATGAGTTTCACAGACCATCAGAATGTCGATTCCGAAGTACTGTACAAAATTAGAAATATTTGGGTAATGACTCCGTAGTCCGTTTGCGTTCCAAATCGCAGCTCTAAATGGTCTCCGGACATGTCTTCCAGCCATTATTGAGCGGAGTTGGGGTAGAGCTGTTCCAGTGTCTGAAGCAAGATAGAATGCTTCTGCATGGGGGTCAGGTTGGGGTTTTTCAACTGCATCTTACAGTTTCTCAGAGCAGGTAACGCCTTGTTTATTAAATCCCCAAACCATGAGGATAAAGAGCTAAATTCCTCAAGGTCTCTTTGCGAAATAGTCGCAAGTGTGGAGGAGGATGTTGCCGTGTTAGGCATTGGTGGAATAGGGGTAGGGGGTATATCCCTAACCTTGGAAATAGGCTCTGCCTCTACAGGAACGTCTGTAGTTATTACAGGAGCTTCTGGCTCCGAAGTTACATTGGGGGCAGAAGATTTGCTCTGCCTAGGTTTTCTATTCCTCCTCTTCCTGCGTGGTTTTGGTGCAGGGGGTTTAGGCACTGTTGACTGTTCTATAGGACCTGGAGGTGGTGGCACAGAATTTGAAGGGGAATCGCTTTTTGGTGTAGCAGCCTCTTGTTCCACTCGACGCAGAGTGGACTCTGCCTTATTTAAGGCATTGGAAAAGGACACACCTGGGCAAACCACTTGATCATCGGGGCGGTTCTTGCGGCGGCTCTCTATGATCTTTTTTCTTGTGGAGCATCCTTTGTACACACTTACGTGTGTACCATCACAATTAGCGCACTTGCACTCTTCCCTAGGTTTAGGGCAGTTCTCTAGCAAGTGGTTCCCTGCACACCGCAGACATGTAAGCTTTCGCTCACACATCATGCTGGAGTGATTGTACCCCATGCATCGGTAACATTGCACAGGTCCCTCTCTGCCACAATACCTTTCCACTTTGACTACAGTGAAAATTAGTTTCCTTACCGTGTCAATTGGTTGTACTTCTTGGTTAAGTACTTTGTCAAGTACTACCAAGAATAGTGGCATAGGAACTTTGTTAATACCCCCCGCGGTATTAACGGTTCTCTTCAACTGTGCCACTGAATTGACAGTTATGCCATGTTCTTCTTTAAGTGCAGTTTTGATTTCATCAGGGGTGCACTCTGAGTCTAAGCCTCTGATGACTCGACGCTCAATGTATGGACGTTGTGGTGAGTACGAGTAGAACGTTATGTTCATTTCTCGTAACACCAACTTAGCGGTTTCTAAATCACCCAAACTGTGGGTGAGGATATGGACGCTCTTAGGCTTCCTTTTTGCCTCAAAAGTATACTTGAGGTGTTTGGCCAATGTACGCATTACCCTAACATGGTTAGGGAATACGTCCGCAATGATTGGCGGAATTCTTGGCCCCTTCTTGGCTTGGGATGATGCAACATTCTGAGGATGTTGCATCATGGATGATTCAACATCCTGTGCATGTTGCATCATATTTGGTGATGGCGTCTGTTTTCCTCGTTTACGGTTCTCCACAACCGTAAACTCCCCCAGCTCCATATCGGACTCGGAGTCAGATTCAGGTAAGGGATTGTTTGAACCCAGGCTCTCTAAATCTGCCATGGGTATGTGGCGTGGAGTAGAGCACTTACGCTTTTGCGTATCGGTCTTGGAGCGCTTCCTATTTGGCTCCACTGCTTCAGGTGATAAAGATCTATATGAGGATGATGTCGAAGGTAATTGTCCATCATCGACAGTAAGCGCGGTTGCCCTCCGGCTGCTCACAGAGGACCGCACCTCCTCTAAGGCGGCGCCTTTGCGAGCCATTTCGGCTCGAGGTTTCAGGCACAAAGCCGTCAACCCTTGGCTAGGATCTTGTGAGCCCGCTGTCACGTAAGTCGTCAGTCTGAAAGTCTGTCAAGGAAAGAAAGAATAAAGCAAAAGAGTAGGAAGAAAAGGGAAATACCTGAGTAGCTTTCTATGCCACTCCGGGAAGCTAGCCTGTGGTGAGTTCCAAAGCTTGCTTGCCAAGCCCCTTTAGGAACTACACCAAATTGTACTGTGACTAATATAATGTATTAGTCCGTAGATTGAAGCGTGCAATCCACCGACGCACACCACAACACTCCACCAAGTCGGCACGGGATCTCCTGCTTCGGCGAGTCAGCTTTCTGGATACCGTCTTTCCACCAGTGAGAAGCAAATCACGTCCGCTCTGGTCGAACGACGACGCGAGAATGTTCAATCCACGATACCAGCATGGGGATTTTATACCCTCTGGGAGGCATGGCACGTGGTGCACTCAGCCTCGTTAGGTACCGGGGGAACCAAATGAGGAGCTACTTGATGGAGAAATAGCGGCCCCAGATCGAGGAGGCCGTTGGCCGGGAGAGCTCGGGGCGCTGACCACGTCCCCCCACCCAGTACTGTATCCCACCAATGAAGCCGATAGTGGGCACAGATGTGACACGCAGCGGCTGGGTGGCAAGCCTTGGCCCTTCATGGGCTGTTGCGCTAAGGATTTAGTTTATATTTCAAAAATATTTTAAAGAAAATTCCTCTACCCTGCAGTATCCTTTACATGGAAAATTTCTTGAAAATTTCAACTTTCTCAAAAATGGCTCTAACGATTTCGATTAAAGTGCAGTATGTTTAAGACATTTTTATGAAAAATGAAATGTATATTGTGAATTTTATATTATATTTTATAGTCCATGTAGTCCTGTGTACTCTTGATGTCTTTGTATAACTGCTAAACTATAACAGATAGACCAAATCTCACTATACAACATTTCTGATCTTACTAAAAACAGAAGTTATGTCCCAATGCAATTTTTTGTAAAGCTAACTATTTCGAAAATATTCGTTGTTATTTGTGTGAAGTTTGCATACTTAAACTTTTCTCAAACGGAAGATTGTTATTCACTTTTTTATCTCTTGGCCGTGAAAAGAGAGTAATTTCAAAGCCTTCATATAGCGGCCATGCTTAAAACATTTGGCTATCGCTTAAAGCCTACTGTATTCCCATATTTCTCTTGCACCTACAAGAAAATTGAGCGATAAGTTGATTTCTGCAAAAGTTTGTCGACTAACACGAACAAATTAGAGGAATAACAGTTTGTAACATAAATTAGTACAAGAGTGGAGAAAGTCATGTGAGTGCAACACATCAAATTTTTCAGTGTTTAGGGATATAAATGCAGATAATTGCACAGTGTAATAAACATATTGCATCAACATTTGCGTAATTTGCGAACTTATAACTTTACTTAATAATTGTTGTTTGTTTTCAAGTTGGTTGTAATCTGTACTTAGGCATGATACTGAAGGCATAACGGCCTCGTGATCGTGAATGGTTCACCGGAACCGAGTTTCAATGCTTTCTGAAGGTCAATGACCTCAAAATATCTAGGCCACGAGGTCACGTATTGAGGTGTGAAGCAACACGGAGTCTATCTGACAGCCGTTGTTCATTTCATGGAGTAATTACGACCATAGAGAAGTCACCAGGTAGTGAACTATGTGATTAGTTTGTGGGAAGTCTTACTTGAAGAGAGAAAAGCAACTCACCGAAGTGCATACATAGTCCTAAGGTACCAATTATCAAAGTATCTGCCATTAAACTGCTAACAGCCCTACAAATGCTTTGAGTCCCCAATGAACCCCAAAAAAAGCATTTTAGAAAAAAAAAACTCTTAGAGGGAATATTTTGAAGAACATCCTTGCAGCACTAATTAGTCTTATAAGGAACATTTTCCGTAAATGTTTATTTTCTAAAGAACTGGCTCTGACATTAAAGTAGCATATGTTTAAGTTATTTTCGTGACAAATGAAAGATCATTTCATCCATTCATCCGATATGACCTATGACGATTAACATGAAGTAGATAAAAGGAATAATTTGCACGAGAGTGAGTAAAGGAAGTCATGTGAGTTCAACACATAAAACCTTTTACAATTGCACGGGAGCACCGTTCAATAAATATACGGTCCAATTAATTGACAGTTATGAAGTATATGTTTAAAAAAAAATCTCGAAGGTTTATTTTTTCCCCTGCATTCAGTTTTTAATTCCCATAATCTCTGCTTTGAATTGATTAGAAATTCAGAGAGATTATTCCACGTGTAATTTCCAGTCGTTGTATTGCACTCAGAAGACTTTCTCTACTCCTGTGAAAACTATTCTTACAAACACTTATTCCTCTAGCTTCTTCATGTTAAACATGATAAACATTTGCAGTAATTATCTCATTACTCATATTCTTGTGATTTCAAGGAGAATATGGAACACAGAGGCTTTGAGAGAGCTGGTCACCATTAAATGCTTTTGAAATTCTGTTCTCTTTATATGCACAAGAGATATAAGGGTGAATAAATACTTCCCATTTGAGAAAAGTAATAAGCACTAAAAGTAAATACAAATAAGGAGGAATATCTCCGAAATGGTCACTCCAAAAAAAAATACATTAGGTATAAATCATATATTTTAACAATACTCACGTTTCTGGTGCAGTAAGATTTTGTCTATCTGTTACGACTTCACCAGATATACAAAAGTTACCCCCATTACAAAGGGTTTCTGAGGAAATTCCCAGAAAATGAAGGTTATATATATTTCATTTGTCATAAGAATATCTTAGACATATTGTATTTAATGAAGACGTTAGAGCCATTTTTGAGGAGATCAAACTTCATGTACTACTTGGCAAAGCCATGAAGCGTATCTGGAAGAATGTGAAACTTCCCAGCTGTTTACGTGAGCTTATCGCGCAAATACGGCGAGACTGTGTATGTACACTCTGTTCAGGTGCAATCGTATCTTCAGGACATCATCATCTCATATATCGGCAGGCGCGAGAGATCATCTATTTGTGTTTTATCACTGACTATACATCATGTTACTATTATTTCGGTGTTCTAATAAACAATATAAGAAGCGATCGTGTCGCACGACAGCCAAGGGCAATAGACCCCAACGCTTTGCCAAGTAGTAAGTATGGGGTGTGGTATTCTCTCTCTCTCTCTCTCTCTCTCTCTCTCTCTCTCTCTCTCTCTCTCTCTCTCTCAACTTCAAAGAGATGCTGAACTTTTCATTTTCAAATTTAGCTGTTCACAGATACGCAAAACTTTTCTCCTTTTTTAATTTGGATTTAGGGTATTCCAAAATGTCTACTTCCCCAAGTAACCTCATGTACATACGCACTAGAGAAAGTAAAAGACGAAATAATTGCACTAGCGTTACACAGTACGAGAGAAAAGAGGCAAGCAATTAAGTGGTTATGCTAAAAGCAAAAAAATGACATCATTCTCGCACTGTAATTAGCCTATCCAATTCCCCCTCTTGCTTATAAATTTTCTTAAGTAATGTAATTAGGCTTTCCAACCCACTTTTGTTGTCATTAGATAACTAATTCAGTATTAATCTCAACTAAAACATGAAAGGCTACTGGCACCCGTGATGTGATGCCAAGAACATAACATGTGTTTATATCACAGCAGGGTTGCCAATATTTAAAAGTAAAATGATCTTACTGGCCACTCAGAATTATAGATTTGGATTCAAAATTATCGTACATCATAAACCAAATGCTACAACAATAAATGTATCAGCATAACACTTATGAAAATGTAATATTATTGATGTAGAAACTGATTATCCGGGCTTGTGGGCTGTGGTCTAGTCAGGAAACTCCTTCCAGACGTTTCGTTCGACGCAGCTTCGGATGAAACGTCTGGAAGGAGTTTCCTGACTAGACCACGGCCCACAAGCCCGGATAATCAGTTTCTACATTATGATACCGGCCGTGAAACCTTACGCAGTTTGATTAATATTATTGATATTAATCGTATCCACTTACAAGATTGATGACCTCAACCAGTATTACAACTTTAGCACTTACGTTTCTCGCACTATTCATCTGAAAGTTTATCATCTTCCTCAACTGTTGCAGCATTATACAAATTTGTTGGGATAAACTTTAACACCCCAGTGGCTTGTAGATTTGTGCACCCACCACATTCCTTCATAAGCTGAGATGACAGAATAAGTCGATTCATCGTATTTAGTGCCAATCTGTATCTAATTTTGATTTTTTAAACCTAGTTTATAAAAAACTCTTACAAGAAGTGTTTCTGTGGGGCAATAAAATCTCTGATAATGCAACCTCCGCCAGTTCTTTGAAATCAGTATTTCTACCAAGATGAAACGTGTTTAACAGCACTCCAGAAACTGCCAGGTTCAGGCATGTTCTTTATTTCATACGGAATATCACGTATTCCGAGTTCTCTCCATTGATCATCAATTTTCTGAACAGTGCCTCCTTAATTGAGATTACCAGAGGATGGTAACAAGAGGACATAGGGTAGAAGGATTAGTAGGATATGAAATGGTTGCCTTAGAGGGGTGGAGACAAGTCATGAGGGCAAAAGTGGTGTCGCTATTTGTAATTAATTTCATTTCGCTGGTGCAACAAACCAGTGAAAATATTTCGCTGGCAATGAAATTATCGTACACCCCCATAATTATCGTAAGGGTTGGTAACCCTGTATCACAGTGTCGAATTATTCACACATATCGTAAACCTTATGGTTTTTACCTTAGGTTGTAACGTTACCACATTTGTGTGAGATTTTAAAATGTGAATATTACTTCAGTTATGGCTAGTTATTAGCTAGTCGCAAAAGCTCAAATAAATCATTTAAAAGGCATGCTATACTAAATACGTAGATATTTGAATTTCCTTAAAAGTGTGAAATGAGTGAACTTCAAGAAAACGTGTAGCGGTGTGTGTGTAGTGTTTAACGCCCATTTTTACTACATACGACACTGATGATACCTGGAATGAAGATGAAGCACTGGTGGAAAGAAACGACCGGGGAAACCGGAGAACCCGGAGGAAACCCGCCCCAGCACCGCTTCGTCCAACACAAATCCCACATGTGGTTGCCAGGGATCGAACCAGGACCGCTTTGGTGAGAAGCGAATAGTCTAACCACTTGGCTACGGCCCGGACGAAATGTGAAGCAACTTTCTTTAACACTATATTAACTCTATGTAGTACTAGTTTGTAATAACTTTAAGCATGAAAATCCATTACATTATGAAGAATTGTATGTATAATTATTTTCCCTTAAACATATTTAACACATTTAATTAAAAATCTGATGTGTTGCACTCACATGACTTTCTCTTCTCTTGTGCTAACCATTTTTACAATCTATTATTCTCGTATCTTCTTCGTGTTACGTGAGACATTTTCAGAAATTATCTTAGTGCTTATCTCCTTGTAGGTGCAATGGAATACGGGAATACAGAGGCTTTGAGCGATAGTCAAATCTTTTAAAGTGTTGAAATTTCGTTCTATTTGTATGGTTAACAATTAAAGAAATGAATAACGATGTTCCATTTAACAGAAGTGTAAGTTCCCCAAAACTCACACAGTCTGGAATATCTCCAAAATGCTTCTCTTTACAAAAAAAGAAAAGAAAAAAATGTATTCAGACAAACTGTGTGTTTTAGTAAGATTTACATATCTCTTACGGTTTACCAGTCATGCAAAAGTCATCCAGAGTAAATAGGGCTACGTGGGCTATAGCCAGAAAATTCAAGATATATGTACGTTTCATTTATAATAAAAATATCTTAAACATATGGCAATCAAACTGCCGCCGGATACCGGCGACATACTATATGTACGGTTTCCGGTACAGAAACTACATAAAGTTTGTAATGTAAAATTCAAAATCTACATAACCAAATGTTCAAAAACAAACATGCAACAAAACTTTTACTTTTTATTAAAAGGTAAGTTTATGACTAATATATGTAACAACAATAATAACAATAACAATAATAACAGTAATAGTAATAATAGTAACAATACTAATAGCAATAATAGTAATAATAATGATGATAATAATGATGATAATAATGATGTTGATGATGACGATGATAATTTAAACTAAATTCACTAAAATTTGGTTATTCTAAAATAATTTTTTTCAGAATTAGACCTTGCTATTACTTCCTTTTAAAACCCCTAATTACGCAAGCGTCTTCAAAGAGAAAAAGTTGGAATCGCTTCTATGTTTCAGTTGCATGCCTATGCGGCATTTTCAGGTTACGCCACTGTCTCAACGTTGACGACTATTGGAGAAAGAAAAAGGATATCTGAGACGGTAGAAATGGATTTTGTAAGGAGAACATGTAGGATCTCTAACTTACAACTTGTGTCAAATACAGAAAGTCAAAGACGGACCCGAAGGATTTTTATAAGTGCTGAGAGAATAGAAACCAGCCAGCTATTTTGGTTTGGTCATGTGAAAGGGATGGAAGACGAAATACGATCAAAAAGAGCTCTGAATTATAATACAGGGAACAGCAGAAGAGAAGACCTGCAATGTAATGGAGAGAGGGAGGTAGAAGGGCTATGTTTGACATCCAACTGATATAGAAGGGATTGTAAACAAAAGACGCACGATATCAGGGGACCCCAGAAGCAGCCTGCATCCCGTTCGTTTCCGTACCATGAAGCAGGAGATTTTAAATCGAATCGATTTTCAAAATTATTTTGCATCGAAACGCTACATTTCTGGACATGGATTTCTAATCAGACGTCGCCTTGCGCCCATAACCAAGTATTCTTGGTGGACGAAACGGTGTCTGGGCGAGTTTTCTCCGGGTTCTTCAGTATCCCCTGCCACTCATTCCACCAACTGTTCCATCAACCCTTTTCCCTTCATCCATTAGGGGCATAGATTCAAAATATTGCCTTTTGATCATGGTACTAACTCTCATAGTTGTCATAGCATAATCCCCTCAAAACCCCTACTATAGTTTGCAATAGAAATTATAGAGCAGCTTGTAAAACTTAATTCAGCGAGCTTTTCTTGCAATAACAAACGTAGTAACAATGAACTTTAACCTTGTTTTATAGTGTTTATCAATAATATAGTGTTCAACTGTTTATGCTCAAGCATACCCAAATTTATTAATTATAACTCTGATAGTGATACCTTAATGAACCTCCTTAAGTTCAAACTTTCATTAAAGGACTGGTCTTCATCCAAACGAACAATTCAATTTTCATTAAAGGACAGGTATTCCACCAATAAGAGAATTCCCATGTAGCAATGGCAAAGCGCAATATCGATTAATTCTCGTTAGTCTTGGTCGACGACTCATCTAGGAGAAGAGGACTCCGAAATCAAACTCCCCCAGGGGAACCTACCACGGTAGGTCCGGGTTTGGCGCACCCGGGGCCCCGAGCTGCTCACTATCACTTCACCCCCTCCACCTTCATTAACTGTGCCACGTGCAGCATTTTATGTTGCTTTTTTATATCACCCTCTTCCTCTTCTAGGTTTATTCCGATTATTAGTTAGTAAGGCCTTAGTTTTATAACTCCTGTCTCACCAGCAGGGATCTTTCCTATCTCCGTGGTCCTGTCCCACGGTTTTCAGCGCGGCCCCCGACTTGTGTGCTCTTCGGAGGTCTCAGGCGCGAAGGTTGTGCGGACCCTTCACACTGCCCCCATGTGTAGCCTTAGGTGCGGAGCCCGTCCACACGTCAAGTACACCCACGTAGCTCCTTGAGGGCACGGCCGGTGTTAATCTCCCGACGGCCGTGTGCCGTCGGGTTAGTATCACCGGCCGGACGTGTTACCGCTGACGGAACCCCGGTGTAATCAACTCGAAGTCCCCTGAATCCACGCTGACTCCGTTGAGGCAGCGTGTGCTAAAGCGGGGAGCCACAGGCGGTTATTCCTGTGGTGGGAGCATAAAACCGGGGTGTCACGTGGTGAACGGTTTACCCATGCGGACAAGCAGTGGAGATCGGAGGGTAGCTCCTCTGAAGTACGCCTTGAGGTCAGTCATGGAGGGGTCTCCATGGCGGCACAGACCGTGGAGATTTTGGTGTCTTTTATCCTTTGACCCCCGGATGGCAGGCTGACGCCGACGGTTCCGGATGGGGGTCCAATTCATAATGCATCCGCGCAAAACCCCTTTGTTTGACTCGTTTTTAGTTCTGACATTGGCCTGTGAAGGGAAGACGATTAAAGATATCAGTCCATTCTATATAAAACGCGAAGTAGACAGGATATGTGGCCCGGTGAAAAACGCGACGAGAGTACGAGACGGTACCTTGTTAATTGAGACCAACACGGCAGATCAGTCCCAGAAACTTTTGAAAGCGGCTTTGTTGGGGTCCTACCCAATTCGGGTAGCCCCCCACAAGACGCTTAACACCTGTAGGGGAGTGGTAACCACCTCCAGTTTGGACAATCTGACGAACGAGGAGATCGTCAGCTGCCTCTCTGACCAGCGTGTCTGTCAAGCCTACCGTCTTACTCGTAAGCAGGATGGCAAGGAGCAAGCTCTGCGTACGGTGTTTCTGACATTCAAAGGCACTCAACTACCTGAATTTATCTTTTGTGGCTACGAACGTGCCGCCGTACGCCAGTATGTACCGAACCCCATGCGCTGTTTTAGATGCCAGCGGTTCGGCCATACTAAAACCTCCTGCAACAATCCCGCCATTTGTGAACGCTGCGGTTTACCCGCCCACGAGGATACGGCATGCACAAGGAATCCTGTATGTGTGAACTGTGGCCAAAGCCATCCATCTAGCTCGCGTCAGTGTTCCACGTTTATGGACGAGAAGGCGATACAGGAGTTGCGTGTGAAAGAGCGGCTTACATTTCTGGAAGCTCGTCGCCGCTTCGAGCAACTGAAACCTGCGACTACCCTAGGTTTCGCTTCAGCAGTTCGCCGCACTCCTGCTCACACTGTGGCCGTGCAACATGTACCGGTCGCTGATGCTGCCACACAAACGGATTTACCGAACATCTCTCCACCGACCCGTGACGCTCCTGCACCGGCAACTACATCTTCTGCCGTGCAGACACAAACTCACCAAGCATCCTCAAGCAGTGGCCACACTACTTTGCCTGTCCCTGTCAATCGTTCGCGCCATAAACACCGGGCGAGTAGCCGTTCCTCCTCAAAGAAGTCCCGCTCCCGTTCAACGAGCCGCCGAGGATCTTCAGACTCCCGCACATCAGCGGAGTCATTAGAGGACGGCGAATTAAACATTCCAGGTCCTAAGTCGGTCAAGGTAAGAATGAAAAAGAAAAAGATGAAGACCGTACGCTAATCTCTTTACCATGGAAATAATCCAGTGGAATGTTAATGGGTACCGTGCACGTGTTCCGGACATACAGCACTTAGTTTTTCAACGCTCTCCATCAATCGTCTGCCTACAGGAAACCCACTTACAGCCTAATCACTCTCTCCACCTTCGTGGATTTTCAGCATTCCGCCACGACTCTGTCGCTGATAGGAGAGCATGCGGTGGTGTTGCTACGCTGGTAGCACATAACATCTCTGCCACCAGTATAACCCTTAACACGCCACTGCAAGCTGTAGCTGTGCGTGTACAGCTGCAGGGCCTCTGTTTCTCCGTTTGCAACCTATATTTGCCACCGGTCAGTGTCGTACACGAGAATGATCTTCGGGCTCTCTTGGCACAGATTCCGCCACCGCTCATCTTTCTCGGCGATCTGAATGCCAAGCACTCTCACTGGGGCTCCAGCACTGACGATGCTCGTGGGTGCCTTGTAGCAGACGTTTGCGATATGTCCGGCTTAATCATACTAAACACTGGCGTGCCTACTTTCTTATCATCTGCCTATGGTACACACTCCGCGCTTGACGTTTCTTTCAGCAGCCCGTCACTAGTACCTATACTTGATTGGTCGGTACTGTCCGACTTATTTGGCAGTGATCATTATCCCATTAGCATTCACATATCGGGCCACCATTCTGTGCCAACGCGATATCCTCACTGGATTATTTCTAAGGCGGACTGGGGGAAATTCCGTTCCCTCATTCACTTGACCGACAATGCTTTTACCACCATTGACGACATGGTGGAATATTTTACCGGCTCTATCCTTCTCGCAGCAGATTCTAGCATTCCTCGAGGTTCATCTACACCACGACACGTTCCTGTGCCCTGGTGGTCCGAGGAATGCCGTTTGGCTATTAAAGCTCGTAAGCGTGCTCTGCGTGTTTTCCGCATACACCCTACGGAGGCGAATTTTATTGCTTTTAAACGTTCTCGTGCAAGGGCTCGCTTTGTATTGCGCAATGCAAAACGCACATCCTGGGAATCGTACGTGTCTTCCCTTTCACGTCGCAGTTCGGCCCAGAAGGTGTGGACTACCATCCGGCGTATGTACGGCAAATGTCGCCAGACGATCATCCCCGGTCTTGCCGTACAGGGCTCCATATACACCAGCGAGCAGGATATCGCCGACGCCCTTGCCGATTCTTTCGCCAGTGCTAGCCAAACTCAAAGCTACGACGGAGCCTTTTTACTGATTAAGGAATCTGCGGAGCGGATAAGCCTAAATTTTAACAGTGATTGTAGTGAATCCTACAATGCACCTTTTACTGAAGCGGAACTGGCGCATTCTTTGTCCCTCGCTCACGACTCTTCTCCTGGTCCTGATGACATCCATCGCCAAATGCTGCTTCATCTTCCACCTCCAGCTCGTTCCTTCCTGTTGAGCATCTATAACCGCATCTGGCTTCAGCAGGTTTTTCCGTCTTCCTGGCGAGAGGGTGTTGTGATCCCTATCCCTCGACCAGGAAAAGACCGTACACTTCCCTCTAGCTACCGCCCTATATGCCTGACGAGTGTCGTCTGCAAGACCTTTGAACGGATGATCAACACTCGCTTAGTGTGGTGGCTAGAGACGAATAGCCTGCTGAGCAATGTTCAGTGCGGTTTTCGTCGCCATCGCTCCAGTGTCGACAATCTAACACGCTTGGAAGCCTACATCCAAAATGCCTTTCTTTTGAAGCAGCATGTCGTGGGTGTCTTCTTCGATCTGGAGAAGGCCTACGATACCACATGGCGTCATGGTATTCTCCGTACTCTTCACGGGTATGGTTTGCGAGGTTTTTTAGCAATATTTCTTTTTAATTTTTTAGCTCTGCGCCGCTTTCGTGTCCGCATTGGTAATACGTTCTCACGAGAGAGGATTCAGGAAAATGGTGTGCCCCAGGGGTCGATTCTTAGTGTAACGCTCTTTGCAGTTGCCATTAACGGCATTGCTAATGTTGTTCGTAGGGGAATACCGATGTCACTGTACGTTGACGATTTTGCGATCTATTATCGATCTTATAGTCTTGAGCACATAGAACGTCAACTGCAGTTGACCATATCCTCTATCGCCGACTGGGCCCTTCACGCCGGTTTTAAGTTCTCCCCTACGAAAACACAATGTGTCCACTTTCATCGACTTCGTGGTGTACATCCTCCTCCAGAACTGTATTTGCGTGACACACCCCTGCCGTTTGTTTCGCACATCAAGTTCTTGGGCCTTCACCTCGACAGCAAACTCACATGGGAGCACCACATTCGTCAACTTCGTGCCTCTTGCGATCGTTCGCTTTGAATACTCCGGGTTTTATCTGGAGTATCTTGGGGCGGCGATCGCACTGTCATGTTGAGGCTGTATCGTTCATTGGTGAGGTCCAAATTAGATTACGGCAGTTTTATTTATGGCGCAGCGTCCGCCTCTAAACTCCGTCTTTTAAATACTGTACATAATGCTGGTATCCGTCTAGCTACTGGAGCTTTCCGCACTAGCCGTGTAGAGTGTCTGTATGCTGACTCTGGTGAACCTCCACTTTCTATTCGGCGCTCGTTTTTATTGTGTTCTTACGTGGCCCGTTTGGCGGCCCATCCTAGTCACCCGTCTTTTAATCCTGTATTGCGCCCGGAACTCGCTCACCGTTATCTTCGGAATAGCACGATCTCTCGCCCAAGCGGTATTCGGTTTCGCGAGCTGCTTAGTGCACACGCGCTCCGCATGCCTACTGTCGAACGGTTTTCCCTTGGCCGCTGTCCTCCATGGCAATTACAGCGTGCCCAGTTCGACCTGGAGCTTTCGACGAATGCTAAGTTAGCTACCCCTCCATCGGTGTATCGTCAACTTTTCACCGAGATCCTGGGACGTTACCGGAATTACATTCCTGTATTTACCGATGGTTCCCAGGTGGATGGGGCTACAGGGTGTAGCTTTGTGCATAACGGTGAGACTCACAAGTACCGTCTTCCAGACCTGTGTTCCGTTTTTACCGCCGAGCTGTTTGCAATCTTTTATTTCGTCCTTTTTATCTCCAGTTCCGATCCTGGAAGTTTTATCATCTGCTGCGACTCTCTGAGCGCACTGCAGGCATTGCAACAGTTTGTCGGCACGTCAGCATTAATTATGAAAATTCACACACTCGTTTCGCAGTTACTCTTGCGTGGATACCAGATAGTTTTTACTTGGACCCCAGGCCACGTGGGCATCCCCGGCAACGAAGCGGCTGACGAGGCTGCTAAGTCTGCCTGCCGTTTGCCGGAGATTTTTACACGCAGTCTTCCTTACACGGATGTACAACGGTACTTCCGTCGCCATCTTTTATATGTCTGGCAACAATCATGGGAAGCGTTAGACATCACTGGCACGCAATTGCGGACAATCAAGGAAACGGTGCAGCCTTGGATAACATCATCAAGGGATACCAGGCGGGCAGAAGTCATCTTGGCCCGCCTGAGAATAGGTCACACGCGCATCACGCATGGACACTATCTGCGCGGTGAGCCGGCGCCGGTATGTTCCACCTGTGGCGTTCAGCTCTCTGTGGCCCATGTCCTAGTTGATTGTCCGCGCTACAATCGTGAGCGCCAGTTGTTTGGCCTGGGTTCTAGTTTAAAGACGATGTTAGGCGACGACCCGGTAGCTGTGGATTCAGTGCTGCGGTTTGTCGGCAGCATTGGCTTTGGTAAGCAAGTTTAAATTTTATTGCGTGGTTTTACTTTTTACCTTTTACGTTTTATCTGCTTACCTTTTTAGATCATTTTACACGCTTTTAACTATTTTGAGCATACATTTTAGACAAGTTTTTAAGTTTTAACTGTTTTAGCTTCTGGCTGTTTTAGCTTGCGTTTTACTATTTAACTTTGAGTTTTAAGTGGTGGTGAGTTTTATCCGTTTTTTATCTTTTGACTTGGGGCTCTAATGACCTAGCTGTCGACGGGCCCTTAAACCCTAACCACTCACTCACTCACTCGATTAATTCTCGAAACGCAACTAGTGCGAGTTTGGAAAACGCTAAAATGTCGGCCACTACTGACAGTGAGATGCAACTTACTCCACCTAAATAAGAAGCAACGTATACAAAACACACAAATTAGCCTCAATACAGCATCAACTTCCAAGAATATTGCACTAAGCACAGTCCCGCAAATTAATTTCATTAATTATACAATAAACCACTTAAACATGAAATAACGTTTCGTCTGAAGACCAATATATTCAATTTGTCTTCTATTTTTCAATGTTACGTAGCATTCTAAGGTTATAACTTTCATCCTGCAGCTGTGACGTGCTGGAAACGAATCGATTGTTTAGCGTCTGCGCAGAACTCCTAATATCAGCTGATGCAATATGTAGGTTATTGTCCCTGAATGTACATTTTACAATGTTTCAACTATAATATTAGGTACATGCTCGAGCATAACTTGTCGTATGAAACTTAACTATACCGCTTATTATAGTCTCGTTGCATAATATACTATTAAGTAAAACTATTCACTATAAAAAACTCTGAGGCAGTGGCTGCATCTATCGGGAAGTCAACGCAATCAAAGCAGTAAAGAGATCAACAACGACCTTGCGCAGCGTATCAGAAATCCTATCACCAGATATCTTTAACTTCTGGATGTTTTTCTATCTCGAACGTTCTAGAACTCCGTGGAAATGTCCAAAAGTATATATATATATATATATATATATATATATATATATATTTTTATTGCTTTATTTTTTATTGCTTTGATTTTACTTATATAATTGACCGTTAATACATATGGCTATTACTTTAAAAACACAAAAGTTATGTTTAAGCAAGCTTCTTCAACTGTGAGTTCCATGCTTCCATCTTCCGGTACGGAATTCTGTCATCAGCTTTTGAAAACAAGGACGGATCTGTGGGATATTGCTGGCATGGCTGTAGCTAATTTAGCGCTTGCATATTTCATGACAAGCTGGAGTTTTGACTGGGCACTGTCGAGAGCCGCTTTAACAAGCGTTTACTCTTTCATTGCTAAACTTGCTGGATAACCGAGGGTTCTCGAAATTTCAGTTAGTGAGTCACCAGCGACGAAAATAAAATCAAAATGTTTGACAGGAAGGTACTTAGGCCTATATATGGTCCTATTAAAGATGGAGACACACTTAGAATTAAATATGATTAACTATAAAGTAAGTACGCCAAATAAGACCATGCTAAGGTTTCTTTGCTGTTAATTCACTCTGACCAGGCCAAATGTTTTATAATTTGGTAAATTTATACCGGGTGGAAAGGAATTCATTACATTAATTTAAACCAGTGGTAGATCTCGGTATTGGGAACACATTTTGTATCTCACGCTTTTGTCTCTGACCATTTCCTAATGAGATCTTTTAGTTTTGTCAGCTTTTGTTAGCTTCCAAAACATAAGGCGAAAGCGAAAGCGTTTACATCCACAAACCAGTTCAATTTCTTGGCCAACCTCAACGCAACGTTGTCGACATGTTACATGTCTGAAGGAGCTGAATGTAGTATTCCTTTACGTCTATTAAGTGATTAATTATTTCGAAACCCTGTGTGATGTCTCATAATTGTTACCGAAGGTATTTCAGAATGAAGTTGCTCTACGCATCTTACAAGTAACAAACTGTTATTTTCGTATATTCTTGTGCAATCACGCATCCAATTTGGATGAAATACCATTTATTCTTTCGAAATCGGCTGATCAAAGAACAAAATACCATTCGACTTTTTTCTTTATAATGCTTCTAAGAAGCACAAATTAGACGAAATGTAATGTTTTCCCTTACGTCCTGTATATCGATTATTGGGGAAAAGGAAAATATAGTGTTTATTGAATAAGTCAATAAATATAAGGATAACGTTCTCAGTTTTCTAAAAGGGAACAAATTGGCCTAAGACAATCTAAAATTATTTTACATTAGGTACAGGGCAGAGGTGATCATGTGAATAGTCATGTAAGATACTGGACAAAGTTGGTAGAGAACCTGCCTGCTGTGCAAGGGGTCCCGGGTTCGATTCCCGGCAGGGGGTAGGAATTTTTCTCCAGCCAAGATTATTCCTCATCCTTTCCTGAGTCTGAAAGTATAATGGCAGCGCTGTGGCTGAGTGGTTAGACCGCTCGCCTACCACCTCGGCGGGACCCGCATGTGATATTCGTGGTGGACGAAGCGCGTCTTAGCGGGTTTTATCCTGGTTCTCCGGTTTCCCCCGCCATTCATTCCACCAATTGCCATTATCACCCTTCCAATCAGCCATTTTGCCTGCATTTCATATCATCCTCTTCCTCACTATCATACCTGGTACTTGACTGGCCACCAGCTTCCAATTCTTCACTCTGTCTGGTCCAGAGGTCCCTCTGCTCCCCGACAGGCGTCTGACCCTAGGCTGGCTTGTAAGTTCTAGGGATGTAAGTCTTAGATAAGGGAAGGGTAATCAGGAAAAGAAGAAGAAGATGAAGATTCTGGACAAAAAAAAAATGTTTTATTAAAGAAAGATCAAGAAATACGAAAGCTCATTAATGAGAAATTTACTCACAAATCAAAAAATTAAAAATCTGATGTGTTGTACTCACATGGATTTTCCTACTCTTGTGCTAACCATTCTTACAGTCGTACTTTTATATCTTCTTCGTGTTAGGTGAGATAAATATTTGTAGAAATTATCTTATTGTTTATCTTCTTGTATGTACAAGAATACAGTATTACACTAGACTTTGAGCGCTAGTCAAATCTCTTAAAGCTTTCAAATTCCGTTATAAAAAATGAATCACGATCTTCCATTTGATGTTTGTTTTCCAAATGTTTGTTTTCCAAAACTCACACAAATGACAAGGAATATCTCAGAAATGGTTTATTCTATAAGAAAAATTATGTATACAGAAATTGTGTATTTTAGGAAGATCTATAGTTTTTGTGCAGTAAGATTTGGTCTATCTCTTACGTTTAGCAGTTATGCAAAAGTCATCCAGAGTAAATACGACTACATGGGCTATAACCCGAAAATTCAAGATATACATTTCATTTGGTATAAAACTAATTGAAATATATGTGATTTTAATCAAAATCGTTAGTCAGTTTCAAAAATATCAAAATTTTCTAAACGTTTTCCATTTAAAGGGTAGTTTAGGATGGAGGAATTTTGTTCAAAATCTTGATGTCGCATCCTTGAAGGACATGAAACTTAAATGCCAACTTCGGTTTGTAATCGACTTTTCGTTTTTCAATTATGCTGTCCACAGACTGACTGACACACACACACACACACATACACACACACACACACACACACACACACACACACACACACACACACACGGACCGTTTTCTAAAAAAGCTTTTTTCGGATTCAGGGGTCTCAAAACATATGTTTCCGGTGAAATCTCGGTGACATAATTTTTGGATGGAATACAATACTTCCTCTACTTTACCATATGTAGTACAGAAAGTAAAAATCAGTGAGGTGATCAAGGCTGGAAACAGCCGTTGAATCAGTGACGACGACGACGACGACGATGACGACGATGATGATGATGATGATGATGATGATGATGATGATGATGATGATGATCGGTAGGCTCAGTAGTCTGGCTACATTAAAGAGGATTCAAGTTATGCGCGTTTGTTGGGCGTGTAATGACACTGTGTGGAACCGGTTCTGTCCGTATGCTCTACAGACAAAGCGTGCATTACTCCATGCATTTGGTAGCTCACCTGCTAAGCCCATTAAGTGACAGTGAAAACTGAATTAAAGTGTGCTAAACCACAATAATAATGTATATATTTACATATTTCTCAGGTTTTGTAGAGAAATACTGAGATATTGCAATATTTTAAATTTATCTTATAACTGAATTAAATATCTGAAAACACGACCCAAAGAAAGTAAATGACATTCTCGTCGCATTACGTAACACGTTCAGTTAGTTTCGCTCTGCAATCACAGGAAGTCAACTATGACCCGAGCTAGCGGACCTTCCGACAAATTCAGTGAGAGGTAAACGTAGGGTCTCAAGTCACGCGGAAAGCATTCAACTTGCAGCGCTGCCGAGAAGCACCGTGCAGTTGTTGGCTACGCCAATAACGTATCAGTGATAATTACTTTAAAACCAAGAGACGTGGTGCCTCAGTAACGGGTTCGATCCACTATGACTTGGGTGTTTTCGCAGTTTCCTCTTGTCACTAGAGAATGCTAGGCTGAATTCCCTGCTACATGGATTCTTTTCAGTTATTTCCTTTCCTCATCTCTCCTCTCCTCTTCTCTCCTTTTCCGTTCTTTTCTACCCTCTCTGCCCCCTCTTTTCCCCTTTTTCCTTTTCCCTTTCCTTTTCTCTTCTTTTCCTTCCCTTCATTAAACTCCTTTATCATCTTTCAGATTTGGTTTTTATCGCGATACATTCTGGCAGATGTGGACAGATGTCACTTATGTGTGCGCTCTGTATTTATAAAAGAGTACTTTCTTTCCCGCCCCTCCACCCCCCAGGTTGCTGCCTTGGCCACAAGGGTTAACTCGTACCCCTTTCCCTGGGTGAAAGAAATGCTTGGGTGATGGGTCAGTCAGGTTCAGGTGGTAATCTCTACGGCTGTTAGCGACTTCTATACCATACTTCGTGCTTCGCTATCTCCGTCATCTAATAGATGTGCGGTCTCCCCTCGCCTTATTTCTTCCCTAGGGGGTAGTAGCACGACCCCTTGTCGGGTCGCGGTGGATCAGTGTCTACACTCCATTCATTCAATTACAATTATAATAACTTTAAACTTAATTATAGCTCACTTCAACTCGTTGGCGCAACTTTTAACAAGCCTTTATATATTTATTTACCAGTTTTGTCCCTTTCAGTTGTCATTTTGAAGACACTGTCGGCTTAATAGTGCGCAGTCCGATAGAAGTCTATCTTGCTCCTAGTCACAGCAAAGACATAGTTTTAAACTAGATTAAATGTTATACAAATCGTAAGATGTAAGTATTTAACGATTGCAAAATATCGAAGTCTTGATATCAGGGTCAAAACGATGTCGAAACCATGCAAACATGTCAAAAAATGCACAACAGTGTGAGAATCACGAATCAAATTTGGTGATGTGTAAAAACAGTAAAATTATTTAGGTTTTCATTCTTGTTTTGTTTCTTACTTAAGACATTTTTAAGGTGTTAAGCACGAAACTACTCTTAATAACTAAAGAGTTTCCGAAAATATCACACCACATACTAAGTTAGTATGAAAATATAACATTTTTGGGTTTCAGTAATTCAGAAATATGACCCTTTAATAAACGGTTGCTATGTAAAGTAGAATAATGTAAGAGTGTAACTATCATTACAATGTGCGCTCAGAAAGGCTTCAGATCTTGTAGGTCTTGCCCCTGCTAGACAGTGTGGAAGTGAAGATGTGTTCTCTAAGCAAGTAGGCGTAGGCAGGAATAAATTGAAAGCTATACACCTGTAGTTGGAATTACTTCCTTTCACTTCGTATGTCTTTTGTGGTTGCAGTTGTTTCAAAACATTGAACTGTATTTATGAGGAGCAAATATCCAAATTGTCAAATTAATCTAAAGTTAAATTTTGTGTGAACAAGTTTTGAATTTGAAATAACATTAAGTTTTGAAACTCCGGATTAAAATTAAAGTTTATTCTCGATTATTTTGGATAAAAGCACTGTCTACTTGAAAAATATTCATTATTTGAGCAATCTCTTTGTTCATTGTCACAAATGACTGCTGAAAGACAACACATAGGTTAATTTACGGTATCTAAGGGGAGGTTGTAAGCCAGTTTGTGTAAAAAATATCTATTTTGTGTTTGTTGATAATTTTGCAAGCTTAAACACTGCTTTATTATTCTTTTAACCTCAGAAAACACACCAGAAGTATCTTTGAAATAAATTTAAATGTCCTATAATGGCTGTGGGTGAAAAAATAATATATTCATTATACATTTTTTATAAATATGAAAATCAAACGTATGCTACAAAAGGTCAATAAACTTAGAAAGCATTTGTACCGAATTTCACACTTCAAGAGCAAATACTTTTCCTGATAAGTGCAGTTAAAGTTGTTAAAATTAACATTACAAAGCATAGGACTTACAACCTCCCAAGCTGATTAACTGCGTTTCGGCAAAATTATAGGTTTTTTACGCCCAATATAGGCTGAAAACCACAGGAATTAAACAGCGACAATAAGGGAAAGTTCCATTTCATTTGATACATGAATATTATTTATAATGCCAGAAAAAGACGTGAGATCTTCATTTGTACATTTCTGTTAAGTAGAGAGGAGCGTTTCATGAAAACAGCGCAGCGAGGAGCAAATTGTCCTTCTATTCAATCAAGGAAGCGCAAGTACAGAGAGAAACGAGAGTCATTGAAAAGTCGTTATGCGAAACAGATGGGAGTGTAGAAATTGCTTTAGGTTGCATGGGCGTGTCTAACAAGGGCAGTCTCCAGGGGCAGGAGGATGAAGACAAACATGGATTCGAGAAGAGATCCAGCTCAAGCAAAGCGAAGAAAAAGCTCCTTGAAAATCGGCTTGTTTCCAAGAACGATTGACAGCTTCATACAACATCAACATCACCTATCGCTTCTCAGGAAGGTGTGAAGTGTAAAGTTGCGTATGCATGAGTGGTTTTAACTACTTTAAAGAAAATCACTTGTAAAATTAGCGATGCAGTTACGTTATTAACCCTCGTATTACCAACAGGGGGTGTAATTTTTAGTTCCTGTACTAGTTAGAAGAGGAAGTATTGTTTTCCATCAAAATGTCGATGTCAAGATTTCACCGAAAATATGTTTTGAGGCCCTCCGAATAGAAAAAACAGTTTTAGAAAAAGATCCGCTTTGGAAGGCATAACTCAAAAACGAAAAGTCGGTCAGAAGCCAAAGTTGGTATTTAATTTTAATGTCTTTCAAGGATGCTACACGAATATTGTGAAGAAAATTTCTCCACCCTAAACTACTCTTTACATAGAAAATTTTTCGAACACTTTGATTTTCTTGAAAATGGTTCTAACGATTTTGATTAAAATGAGATATGTTTATGATATTTTTATGACAAATGAAATGTATACTTTCAATTTTCTGGCTATAGCCTCTCTAGATGACTTTTGCATAACTGGTAAACCATAAGGGATAGACCAAATCTTACTGTACAAAACTTGCAGATCTCGCTAATACACAATTTATGTCTAAATAACTTATTTGTAGAGTGAACCATTTCGGAGATATTCCTTGTTATTTGTCTCAGTTTCCGAAAAAGTTAAAACTTTCGTGAACTGGAACATCGTTGTTCATTTTTTTATTTGTTAAGCGTGCAAACAAAATGGGATCTCAAAGCTGTAAAATATTTGACTATCGCTCAAAGCCTACTATATTTCCATATTCCTCTTGCACCTACAAGGAAATAAGCAATAAGATAATTTGTACAAATACTTATCCCGACTAACACGAAGAAGATATAGGTATAAGAGTTTGCAAGAATTGTTAGTACAAGAGTAGAGAAAGTCATGCGAGTGCAATACATCAGATTTTCTTAACAAGTTACAGGAGACAACCCAATTAGTAAGTGTAAGTTAAACCCAACAGCGTTGTGAGTCATAAATTCAGAAAGTTACTACGAACAGCACTGCAGATGCCTCTAAGGTATATCACTCGGACTAACAGAGGTTCACCTTAGATAGTTATGTGAAGTAGACACGTTCGAATTAGTGTCACGATGGTACGATATGAATGTTTATTTTCAAGTGTGCCACGACATGCACTATGGCGTCAGTTGTCTAGCCGCTGATCCTCGCCAGTACTTCCACAGTGCCGTATGATGAATCGTGTGTCCAAGTTACCATGCAAGCAAGGCCTTCAGTCTGAAGTGACAACTTTCCACATCGTAGCAACAGACAGGATGTATGAAAATAAAAGAAAAGAAAAAAATCTGATGTGTTTCTCTGTATTTGTACTGCCCATTCTTATAAACTATTATTCATATCTATTCATGCTAGCTGAGATAAACATTTACAGTAATTATCTTACTGCTTATTTCCTTGTAAGCGCAAGAAGAATATGGGAATGCAGTAGGCTTTGAGCGATAGTCAAATCTTTTACAGCTTTCAAATTTCGTTCTCTTTGCACGGTTAACATATAAAAATGAATAACAATGTTCCATTTGACGAAAGTTCAACTTTCCCAAAACTCGCACAACTAACAAGGAATACCTCCAAAATGGTTTTACTCAAAAAAAAAAAAAAATATTTGGGCATAAGTTATGAACTTTAGCAAGATCTGCATTTTTGTGCAGTAAAATTTTGTC
The DNA here is from genome assembly GCA_030765045.1 of Tenodera sinensis. Classification (NCBI taxonomy): domain Eukaryota; kingdom Metazoa; phylum Arthropoda; class Insecta; order Mantodea; family Mantidae; genus Tenodera; species Tenodera sinensis. Next base: position 121,624,885 of record CM060967.1, on the reverse strand, counting down.
GATCTCTTAGGGCGTATCAGTTATGCAAAAGTCATCAAGAGTAAACAAGACTACATATGCTATAGCCAGAAAATTAAAAACACATTTCGTGTATCATAAAAATGTCTGAAATATGGCATTTAATCAAAATCGTTAGCCATTTTCGAGAAAATCAAAATTCTCGAAAAATTTTCCATGTAAAGGGTAGTTTAGGGTGAAGGAATTTTCTTCAAAATCTTCGTGTCGCATTCTTAAAAGACATTAAACTTAAATACCAACTTTGGTTTATAACCAACTTTTTGTTTTTAAGTTATACTATCCATAGACTGACACACACACACACGCACGCACCTTTTTCTAAAAATGCTTTTTTTGGATTCAGGTGGCCTCAGATCATATTTCCGGTGAAATCTCAATATCGATGGAATACCATACTTCCTCTACTTACTACACGTAGTAGGGAAAATAGAAAGAACCCTCTTTTGCAGTATGCTTTGTTTGCTCTATATCCAAGATTCGTAGAAGTTCTACGGAACAAATGTTGATAGGGTTATGTAAAAAAATATTAACACTCTATTGTATTTTATTCTTTTGTTGCGACGTTACAAGAAAGCCTTACTCGGTTTAGGTCTTATTACTAATGGTGTTACCGTTTATGGACACTTCACACTGAACGCCGTGCTTCATAAGCAACCACTCCGTTACATGTGTATTATGTTGCAACCTTCCCCTTAGACCTAACACTTGCATCAGAAAATCGATTAAAAGGATTGACGTCATGGTACACTTTCAAATGAACAAAGAATTGCACTGGCTTTTAGAATTTTAGACTAATCTAGTGCCCTAAATTCAATTCAACTTTGACACATCTAAATCGGCTTCTTCAAGCATTTCTTTTATTGGGGTTTTATTTAAATTATAAATAACAGTGGACTTGAAAAGGATGTTTTCCACCAATTTTATATCAACAGTCATAATACAGAATTAGTTGAGTTTATGCTAGGGATACTGGCAATGTCCTGTTCTTTGAAACTATGTATATAAAGTTGGAAGGGAAACCATTACATTAATTTAAACCAGGTATCGGTATTTTGAACACATTTTGTATCTTATGTTTCTGTGTCTGAGCATTTCCTACGAAAATATTTTAGTTTTGTCGAACTACGGTGCAACGGTGAGTCTTAAGAACATAAACACATGTCCGGCCTTGTCCTTCAGTGTTTAATGTGCGAGTGTAGGCCAATCACAAGTGTTACCTCCCAAAACATTATCCGAAAGCGAAAGCACCCGACCTGTTTACATCTACAAACCGGGTCAGTTCTGTGACCAACATCAATGCAACGTGTGAAAGAGCTGCTTGGAGTGTTCCTTCACGTCTTTTAAGTCATTAATTATTTCGAAACCCTGAAGCTATGTTAGAAATAAGTTACTCTACGCATCTTACAAGTAACAAATTATTATCTTCATGCATTCTTGTGGAATTGCACATATAATTATTTGGATCAAAAACCATTTATTTTTTATAAATCGGCTGATCATCGAAGAACGAAATACCATTCGACCTTTTTATTTGTAATGCTTTTATGAAGCGTATATTAGAAGGCATGTACTGACTTCTCTTCCATCCTGTGTATACATTGTTTTCAAAATTGTGGCCCTTGAGAATATACACGCATTTTTGGGGAAGTCAAAAAGCTCGTAGTATAATTTCAAATTAATTAAAATTAGCTTACTCAAAGAAACTATGATTACATCACATAAAGTTCATAGCAATTTGAAAAGATGTTGACGAAACAAAGAAAGAGAAAGGTATTACGAATATGCCAAAAAAATTTTAACTAATGCCTTGCCCTTGCACAACATTTGTCAAAAAATCGGTATGTATGACCATCATGGTTTCTTTGACACCAAACAAGTTTGGTTTATCAGGTTGCGCAAGCATTATTAATTACGTTGTATTATATCTGAGAGGCTTTCTAGAATTGCCGTTTGTGATCATTGGTTTTAGTGGAGCACTTTACCGAGTTTTGATTTATCTGGCTCTTCATTATTAGGTTACAAAATTATTGTTGTACAATAAAAAGTGTAGAGAAGAACATTTGTTAATTTATCAATGTGAGAAATTGGAAAATTTTTTTATACTAGTTTTATACTTGATAGCTTTAAAGTAAAGGATTATAATTTTTAAATACAAGTTTACTTCCATGAATAAATAAATATCTGTTGAAGTAGTAGATTGTGTTTGGCCCAGGATTTGTTCAGTCATTTGTTCACAATTAGGGCCAGAATACCTACAGTCCATCAACTTCCACAACAATTAAATCCTTGGACAGTTGTGTATACCTAAAAAGGAACTTTCAGAGATTCATCCCAGAGGTGGTGATAGTTTTGTTCTAGTTTAGAAAGCCAGAGGCTGTGGAATTTTTTATCTGTATATAAAAGCACACGTGACAAAAACTTTAATGCCAACAGGGGAATCATGTCAGTTAATAAAGAACACTATTATTCTTCTATGTTGATTATGTTCCTTTGGTTTGGGGAGGTGATTAATTTTTTCGGTTGCCTGAGGAGGTATGTTTGTCACGTAAAACACTCGCCCGCTGAATTAGCATGACATGGTGGGAGGGATAGCTAAATCAATCTTCCCTTACTGTCTCGACCCTCGAGGTTCCTGGACAACTGCCAGAGTACATAGAATTATAGCCATACATCTGTGTTGTACCGAGCTCTTCATTTCTTTTCTCTGATATAACACTGACTTGTAACACTGAGCTGTAAGTCTTGGTGGTATAGATGGACTAGCTAGGTTCAAGCTGGATATATATTTACCGATGATAGTTTTTTTTTTTTATTAATCACTTCCTGTTCATATTATCGTCCCTGGGAATCTGTTTGCACTCGTGCCCTTTGCGTTTTTACTGCAGATGTTAATGAAATGTATTTAATCAACCAACTGTTGATATTGTCACTGGGTTTCTTCAGCAGTGGTAATATCTACCACGACTTGTAGGGAAGTACATGGGTTACTTACTAAGGCGGGCTCGAGGTGTGGCGAAGGATAAGTAAACATGTAATTGTGCTATAAATAGGTTTTAATCTACATAAATACATTTACTAACCTACGTTACAATTAAATAAGAAAAAATTCGTTTAGTTACAGAGAGCTGTTGGATTTACTTTTACGGAGATTTCTGATATTCTATATTTCATCTTGGAAGAGATATTTAAAGATCAGGGTATCACAGATTCGTCTTAGCGCCCGAAATTGAGTCTCTCCTAAATCAACATTTGGGGATTTAAATATGAGATACTGACTGACACGGTAGCTGAGTTAAGGGCGTTGTGAGCACACGTCAACCAAGGTGACTCCACGTGTACTCTGGAGAACACGGTTCTCAAGGACTCGAAAAATCTGTTCCTGCAACATTAGCATCCAGAAAATTAATTGCGAGTAATAAAAATGAGTTTTTCTACGAGAAACATTGTATAGAGCTTCCTTATCCGAAGTGATTTTTGTCATGAGTTACCCCTAGGTTGCGACAAATATCAACATAGAAATAATTTAAAATGTTGCATATTCTGTCAAGAGTCAGAGCAATCAACAATGTGTTAGCCTTCAACCATACCTCCTTGCAGGGGACGTTATGTGAACACATGATGAAGCTAGTTGGCATGACTGTAACCTAGAACGCTAGCTGTATTAAAGTAAACTAAATAGAGAAAATCGTTATACCGTTTCAGATCTTGAAACTTAAAGAATTTAATGGTATTATGGTGCATTTTGGGGAATTTGTTATGTAATGAATAATTATTAAAATAATAAAGCTTAAACTTTCCCATTGTATAAAGCCTATACAGAAGAGATGTATCCCTAATAGGCGCCTAAGGTAATTTATGCAAATTGAGTATGCTTAGTCCTACTTGTATCTAATAAATCAACCAGACAAAAAAGGAAGTACAGCTCGCACCTGTATCTTGCCCTGTTGTTATCTTTCTTTCTTTATCTGAGTACCCTCCGCTTATGTAGGACTTAGAAACTAGTACCTAGGGTGACATGTCTGTCGGGGAGCAGACGAATCTATTCACCGGACAGAGTGAAGACCTGGAAGCGGATGATCAGCCAAGAACCACGTATGTAGTGAGGAAGAGGATAATATGAAATACAGATGATTGAAAAGGTGATAATGAAGCAATTGGTGAAATAAATGGCGGGGGAAACCAGAGAACCCGAAGAAAACCCACTCTGACACCGCTTCTCCACCACGAATACCACATGTGGGTCCATGGGATCGAACCGGGACGGCTAGGTGGTAGGTGAGCGTGATTTTGTTGTCTAAGACTGCAATAGGATATGTTTATGTCTTTTGCACAGTCTTACTTCAAATTATATCACAGAAGGCCGAGAGTTGTGTTTTCCACAATTGCTTTTTCAGGTTAGCTAACGGCTAACGTAAAATGTTATTGTACAATTATATTGATGCTGATAATTCTGGGTCTACTTTAGCGATTTAGTACTTAGAATTACTGTTTGAGCTGCTTAAACAGAAAAGTAAACCGGTATGATAACGAAAGAGAAAGCAACAAGGGTAATGCGATACACTGAAATGCACAAGTAGTTACTGGTGTTCACTTGATACATGATCCGAATTATTCCTAGCACTAAATTCGAGGGCTCAAGATACAGTGTGCGAGTAGCACATACTGTCTGTTCGCCACCTCAGGTCTAAGGAGAGTGAGGGACAGGAGAGAGACGTTGCACGCACTCTAACCTTAGTTTTGTAAACATCCACGTAGTCATTGTTCTGCTGGTCACGTTGCCAACTTACCTCCAATATTATTCGCTCTATGTTTACTCGCTGCTAATTTCTCTTAATTTCAGTTGTAAAATCGTAATTGCCACTAGTTTTGTGTCGGAAATAATAGTAAAAGTAATGTAGAAGCAAATAATCCTCCATCTAGAAGTGTTGTGAAATCTGCTATGATATGGTGGTTGTAGAACAAAGGGGTTCAGAGTGACAGTTCTATGTGAAAAAGAGATATTTATAGGATAATTGAGTCAAACTAAAGAGGCTCTTATAGTTATTACTGCCCTTCTTCTATTACTTTCATCACCTGTACTTGCAGGAACAATTACTATACTATTAACTGATTGAAATCGTAATACTTCATTCTTTGATCCTACAGGAGGGAGTAAGACGTTGTTAGATTGTATTCTTCCTCAATTGTTACATTAGTATTGGTTATTTTGGTTATATTGGGCCACACTTGCCCCCATACATGTGTGATCTCAATCCCATAGGACCAGTTTGATCCAAGGTAAAATGAAGACTTAAATGTAACAGCTGACTTATTCTTACAGGAATTGCATGATATAGCGCTTGAGAACACATCATATAAGACCGAACAGATTAGCAGTGTTTTTTAAAACTATAGGAAAGGCAGAAAATGATCAGTGGGAAAAAGATGGAGTAGTTGAAAAGATTGTTTATGCTTTAAAAGCTAAGTATACTGCAAGAGCTGAAAATAACATTTAAATTGCTATTATGAACGATTTCTTTGCTTTAATCTGGCGTGAATACGCATTCCTAGTTTGGCAACATTATCGTAAACGCGATTAGAAGCAAAACTGCCGCTCGCGATATCATTGTTTATCGGGAATTGTTTACTGATGTGGCTGGCTGCACTCCTGCCAGGCACCTCGAGCTGGTGAACAAACTGTACCCATATTGCAGGCCTTGCATACTTAAATCCTCACGATCCGTCGACGTGATATAAAGTTCCCATCCATCACAACAGTCTACGTGTAGCTCAGCCGATGATGATCTCAACAGGGTGTGTCCTCTCCATTATTCAAAAATTATTGCTAACATGCCTTCTACATTCTATTTCGTGGTTTAAAATGTAAATTTAATAAATACGTCATCATAAATCACACTGAGAAACCTGTTACATTTATTGTATAAAGGCATACATCAAAAGCAGACAGTAATCTCGTGTTTTTGAAGATTCCAGCTTAACTGTTCTAGTATAACCAAAGTCACAGCCATGTGAACACTGGACTCGTATCAGAGAGCGCTGTTGTCAAGCGTACTAACAAGTACCGATGGTAACCATTTGCATAAGATTATAGCTACTGAATATACCTAAAGCATTGAAATATTACCTAATCCTATACATTTTGGATTGGAGAGCTATTTTAAAATTTCGTCCTTAGTGTGGCTCACTTCTTTGTCAATCAAAAAATCTTGTGTGTTGCAGTCTGAAACCGAAATTATTATGTGAATATAGGTAATTGATAATAGAAAGAAACAAAAGGAGATTCTAGTCGATAGTTAAGGGGAAGACGTAATAAAGCTGAATAGATTAAGGTCTCAAGACGACGACGACATACTGGCAGGCTGTGGTTCAGCCCGACGATATTTTTCTGCGTACCTACCCTTAATAGGGTTTAACCGCAGGTAGAATTTTTGGTAAATGGTGGTTAAGGGTGTTGTTTTTTAATTTAGGTTAAGGCTTATATAATAAGGAGGCTATTTTGCCCCTTAGCTGATGACTCACAGAACTCAGCAATGTTTGCATTCTGTGGAGATAAAGAGTGTTTAAACAAGTTTTAAGATCTTTCGATCTTTTTAAATTTTGAATTTTGATGGTGGGTTGAATTTTTGAACCGAATAGCTCTTTGTTGGGATTATTTTGTAGTTTAGCTTTTGCTGCTGGTGGGTGAACTACGTTGTTATGGGATATACCCGCAAGCCATGCGGGGAACCCTGTACGACCTAAAAGCGGCGTGTTGTGGGGTCATAATCACCTAGAGATCTAACCAGGACGCTTTGGTGGATGGGTAATTTGGCGTACAATTTTGCTGCCCGGCGCCTAATTTCATCCTCCACGTATGGAAGAGATGAGGCTTCGTGAAGTAGTCTCACGGGGAAGGATAAAGGGACAGAGTAGATGGACCGAAGTCCTCTGTTCTGCGCCCTCTGGAGCCACAGAAGCCAACTACCCGCTGCCATGCCCCACACTTCACAGGCGTAAAGCATGAGGGGGATAATCAGGGCTCTGAATAGGTGTAGTTTCAGGCGGACTGGCATCTCAGATTTCAGCATAGGGTACAGTGAGGCAATAGCCCCCTGCGACTGCACTGATAGGTCTCTAATGTGACCTCGGAATGTTAGACTTTTGTCTAATTTAACTCCCAAATAGGTGATGGTGTCTCTCCACTGGATCCTTTGACCCCGAAGTTGGAAGGTGGGGCAGTCTGCAGGTGTGGGACGTCTCGTGAACAGGATGGCATGGCTCTTGTCTGGATTGACAGACATTCTCCATCGTTGGCACCAGTCTTGGACTAGGCGGAGGTGTCTTTGAATAGGGTTGAAGGCTCTGTGGATGTTTCTGTTGGTGCAGTATAGTAATACGTCATCTGCATATTGCGCTAGACTGACCTGTGGTTCTGTTGGGAAGTCTGCCATATAGACACTGAAGAGAGTAGGGGACAAAACAGAGCCCTCGGGGACTCCGCCTCTTATTGGCCTAATTGTGGAGGTTCGTCCAGCAACTGTGACTATGAGGGTCCGGTGTCGGAGGAAACTGTGTAGGATGTGTATGAGTTGTGTGGGTAGCCCCAGGTGAATCAGCTTATGAAGTAGCCCTGTGTGCCAGGTGGTTGAGAAGGCCTTTTCCACATCCAGAGATACCGCAGCGGTGAATGCGCGTTCCTGAAAACCCAGGGCAGCAGCCTCCACCACACGCAGCAGTTGCTGAGGTGTAGAGTGCCCAGGTCGAAAGCCGAACTGATGTTCTGGGATGGCTTGCATGTTTCTCAGTAGAGGGGATAATCGGGTTAGGATCATCCTCTCTAGAACTTTCGAGAGGATGGATAAAAGGCTTATGGATCTGTAGTTGGAGGGGTGTACCGGGTCTTTCCCAGGTTTCAAAATGCACATCACCCGAGCCTCTCTCCACTCGCGTGGAAAGTGACCCAGGGTAAGGCACATATTGAATACTCTAGTTAGGAAGAGCACGGCGTTGAAGGGAAGGTGACGAAGCATGAGGGGAGTTAGTCCGTCAGGTCCCGCCGCCTTTTTGATTTTGAGGCGTTTTAATGCGCCATGGGTTTCGCTGGGACGTATCACCGGTAGTCGTTCCGCATCCTCCGGCGGACGTCGTAACAATCGACGTACTTCTTGGCGGGTACGTTCTGAGAATCTATAGTCCTGGGGGTCGTCTCTGGGACACATGGTCCGCTCTAGATAGTCTGCGAACACGTTGGCTTTGGCTTCAGGCTCGTATGCCAGGCCTCGGGTGCCCTGAATTGGCGAGTTGTATTGGCCAAGACGGTTTCGAAGGCATCTGGCGATCTTCCACACGTCCCCACTTTCAGTGTCCAGGCTGGCCATCTTGCTCTCCCACGCTTGCACTCGGTGCTCACGCAGTCGAGCCCCGACCAGTCGGCGCAGTCGCCGTAATAGGGCTCTGTTGTGGGGTGTGCGATGCCTTTGATAAAGTCTTCGTGCCGCCCAGGACCGACGGATAAGGAGGATTATGTCAAGTGGGAGGACGTCTGGGTGTAAGGGAGCTGGAGCTCGGATTGTCAGGTTTTGGGCAGTTCTTGTCACAATGGATGTGAAAGAAGAAACTGCCGCTTCAAGAGTTGGGATGTCGTTGATTCTGGGGTTAGGTGGGATGGAGGTGCGAAGGCAGTTACGAACACCTTCCCAGTCCGTTTCCCGAGTGTAATTTAAGCTGTCGTGACTGGCAATCCGGGTATTGATTTCTGCCAGTACTGGGTTGTGGTCTGACTGGAGAGCATTTATTGATGTCAGTGTGAGATGAAATGGGAAATGCTTTATGATCGCAAAGTCTATGACAGAGGGTAGTCCTAGACCATGCGGGTGATGTGTGGGTTGCCACGGGCCCTCCACCCTTAGTTCGGTGTCCGCGTCGATGAGGCGGATGATGGAATTGCCTCCGGCATCCGCCCTTCGACCACAGTGCCAGCGTTGGTGTTTGGCGTTGAAGTCCCCAGCTAGGATGACGTTGGGATAAAGGGCTAGGATGGAATGGTAGTCATTAGGGACAAACTGCCTTCGTGGAGCGTGATATACTGAGACTATCAGTATCTCTGTGCCGTCAAGGTTCAGAGTGATAGCCGTGGCCTCTTGTGTTTGAAGGGGTGGGAGCTGGGTTGGGCGATGGACTACGTTTTGCCTTACGAACGCCGCCGTTCCGCCTCCAGGACGACCTTGACGATCAGTTCTGTGGCAAACGTAGCCCGGTAAACGGAAGCGAGCATTTGGGCGTAGGTGAGTTTCGCTAACTAGAATAGCGTCTAGGGCATAAGTGCGGGCAAAGTGGGATAACTCCCCCGCCTGGCCAGCCAATCCGCATGCGTTCCAAAACGCGAACCGAAATGAGGATCTTGGCCTAGTTTGTCTGGCCATTTTGGGTGTTTTGGAGTACGGAGGTTAGGAGGGCGAGCCCCTCCATTACAATGAGCGTCTTGGCTGTTGAGTCGCTCGCAGAACTGTATCTCACGATGAGATCGCAAATCCTTTGCCCATGGGTCTGCAAAACTAGCTGCGCCCATTTGAGCAGGTCAGTGAGCTGAAAGGTAGGGGATGAGGGGGTGTTGTTTGTGGAAGGAGGGGGTGCTGGTGTCTCCTCGGTTCTAGCTTCCTCGGCTCTAGCCTCCTCCTGATGTTGTCGGGTGGTGGAAACATCCCTCGCTTCGACCACTCTGGGTGCTCGTTTGGGCTTCCGGGGTTTTCTCTCCCTCTGCGGCCTTGGGATTGTTTGTGAGGGAGGTTTATTTTGGGGCTGATGTTGTGTGTTGTGTGATGGTTGCTGGTGTTGTACTCGAGTCCATGGATTACCCGAGGTGCGTTGGTTTGTTTGAGCTTGCGAAACTCTAGGGGTGTTGGCTAGTTGGGGTTGAGGGGCCTGGTAATTTGAGGTGGAAGGTCTCACTTGGTCTCCTCTGACGGGAGTTGGACCTTGAGGTATCTGTGGTCTCCTGGAGGCGATCACTCTCTTCCTCGCAGGGCAACCTCCATAGCAGGCCACATGTTTGCCCTTGCAGTTTGCGCAGGTGGGATCATCTGTTATCTGTCTAGGGCAGGATTCTTTGTGGTGCGCATCACCACAGCGAAGACATCTAAGGTTTCTGCGGCAGAAATGGCTCGAATGGTTGAAGCCAAGACATCGGTAGCATTGTGGGGGCCCAAAAGAACTCCTCACAGCTTCCACCTTCACCCTGAGGTAGCAGAGAGACGTGACTCCGTCGATTTTCATCTCCGGATCACACGCCCTCTCCACCATAACCAGGAAAAGAGGAATTGGTCTCTTGGCTTCCCCGTTCTCGCCCGGTTTGGTAAGTTGCCTTACCAGTCGAGGGGTGATGCCTTTGCGTCTGAGCTCTTCTTCGATATCGCCCACGGGCGTATCTAATGGAAGACCTCTGATGACGCGGCGGATGTCTCGAGTTTTGTCGAGACCAAACGTAAAGTGAGGGAGATTTTTCTTCTCAAGGACAGATAGGAGGGTGTTATAGTCCCTCACATGGTTCGTCTGAAAGACATAGCGGCTTTTCCTCCTCGTCACCGAGCACGACCCCGAAAGTGTTGGCATAACTTCTTTTAAGAAGCCCACCATACCCCTGAAATCGTCTACAATGATAGGCGGAATATGCTGCTTGTCTGGTTTTTCAGTTGGTTCACCAGTTTGTTGGTCAGTCGAGACAGTTGATGGGTTCTGTTGGCGCTTCTTCCGACGGTTGACCACTTCTCGAAATTGTGCCTCGTCCACCTCAGTAGAGATGTCAGAGGAGCTTGCCTCGTCTTCGTCCATCCTGGACGTTTCAGACTGGACGACAGTCTCGTCTGTATTGGATTCCGCATCTGAATCCTCGCGGGAGCTGTCAGAGTTTGCCTCTGAGGTTCGGCCTAAACGTGAATTTGATTCGCGTTTAGCGCCTTGGTTGGACGTATATCCGGTTAGTGCCAAACGTTTGGCGTTGCCATTTCCGCCTTGTATGGGCTTTCGGCGTCGCCGGTTGACTGTCTCCTGAGGTGAGCTTGCGGAGACGTTATTGTTTGCGCCAGATGTGCTGGGCATTGCTGAGTTCTCGATATCGAGTCTGGTTTTGCTGTTTTTGACAGTGGGATTGGGTTTAGTAGACATTGTAGACATACAATATTGTCGGGCTGACCACTTACCTTCAGCAGCGGTTGCTAAGAAGCGTTGCCAACAGAGGACCGAACATCCAAAGGATGCGCCTATATCCACCCGAAAGTGTTGGCTCTAGCCTTGTTGACAAACCGCTACTGCTTGTTAGTCGGGACCTTGCTTCCAGTATTTGGAGACCAATACCGATGCTTGATACAAGCACCAATCAGGCACTCCAATGCAAAGTCCAATCACGAGCCAGATGTTGCCGCTCCAGGAAAGCTAGCCTTCGGTAAGCTCTAAAGTTTGCTTTCCAAACTTCTTATAGAGCTACCCTACGTTGTCTTTGGCTAATGTATTAGCCCGAAGTACGAAGCTTGTGCACCACCGGCATGCGCACTCCACCTTCTTGCGGGATCTCCTGCTCCGTGGGGGATGGCTGAAAATTCCGTCTTTCCACCAGTGAGAAGCAAAACACGTCCGCTCTGGTCGAACGACGACGTGAGAATGGGTCTCAAGAATGGAAGTCTAGGCAGATTTAAATGAGTGATAATTCTTGTAGGTGCGAAGCCCGAACGATTCCGCGGTCTGATTCCTATCTTGCCATGACATGCCCAAAAGTTGACCAATGGAAATCGCTTCCTTCGTGTCGCCCACGCAAACAAATGCAACGCAACTCGCATTCGTCTTGCATCGAGCAGAGAACGCACGTGCAATTTGGGATTTGTACGTAAGCTAGCGCGTATACATTTTTCGGTGGTTGCCAAAGGGTGACAAAGTTCAAGAATTAAAACGTTGCAGTTGAAGTTAGAAAGTGATATTCTATTTAGATATCGTTGGCTGTTCTCTACAAATCTGGAAATTTGCAAATAAAGTCAAATGTTTGTTAATTCTTCGTTTGGTTCCATTCCTACCACAACTCATGCATCCCTTGCATCTTGCTAGAGCTAGTTAGATACCGGGACAGCAAATATTTGCGTCAACTCACATGACTTTCTCTACCCTTGTACTAGCCATTCTTACAAACTCTTATTACTGTATCTTCTTCGTGTTACCTGAGATAAACATTTGCAGAAATTATCTCATTGTTTTTCCTCTTGTAAGCGCAAGGAGAGTATGGGCTTTGAGCGATAGTCGAATATTTTAAAGCTTTCAAATTCCGTCCTCTTTGCATGGTTAACATATAAAAATGAACAACGATGTTCCATTTGACATAAGTAATGTTATCCAAAACTGACACAAATAACAAGGCATATCTCCAAAATAGTTAACTCTACAAAACAAATTATTTAGACATAAATTGTGTTTTAGCAAGATCTGCATACCGTTTACCAGTTATGCAAAAGTCATCCAGAGTAAATAGCACTACATGGACTATAGCCAGAAAATTCAAGATATGCATTTCATTTCTCATAAGAATATGACAAACATATTGCATTTTTATCAAAATATTTGGAGTCATTTTCAAGAAAATCAAAATTTTCGAATAATTTTCCATGTAAAGGGTAGGTTAGAGTGGAGCAATTTTCAAAATCTTCGTGTCGCATCCTTAAAAGACATTAAACTTAATTACCAACTTTGGTTTTTAACCGACTTTTCGTTCTTAAGTTATTTAGACCACAGACTGACGCACACATACACACACTGACTGACTGTCTGACTGATTGACTGACTGACTGACTGACTGACTGACTGACTGACTGACTGACTGACTGACTGACTGACTGACTGACTGACTGACTGACTGACTGACTGACTGACTGTCTGACTGACTGACTGACTGACTGACTGACTGACTGACTGACTGACTGACTGACTGACTGACTGACTGACTGACAGACACACATATTTTCTAAAAATGCTTTTCATTATTCGGAAGCCTCAAAAAATATATTTCCGGTGAAATCTCGACATTGAATTTTTGGATGGAATACAATCCTTCTCCTACTTACTATGTGCAGTAGAGAAAGTAAAGCTTATTTATTCCAGCTTCATGGACGTGTCCACAGACTCAAATAACAAACACAGGGGTAAAGAGAGATATAATTTAATTTACATATGAAAATATTTCAGGTCGAGTTTGAAACCTCAGTTAACATATGTGTGGTCACATTAGTAATGAAATAGCACACGGGTACTCTGAAAACGAACTCATAATTAACTCATTACTTTTGAAATTGCGTACTTAGTGTTTTCATAGTATAGTGTATTTTATCTTTGAGATAAACATTGTGAAACACAAATGGTTGTGGTTTTTACGCTCTTCAACGTTGAATGCAAGCTAGGTGGCAATAAGCTGGATAAGCTGGTCCCGTAGCTCAAACCGGGGACTGCTGCTTGCTGTGCAAGGGGTTTCGAGTTCGATTCTCTGCTGGGAGGGTGGGAAGTTTTCTTTAACTAAGATTATTGCCCGTCGTCCCTAGAGTCGGAAATATGAATGGGACTGTGAATTTAAGTAACAACTTAAAGAAAAACCAAAGTAATAGAAACCCAAAGTTTAATAGATCTAATTGTTCATTAAGGTGGTTAACTCGGGTGAAGAACTCATGTACCTGCGTTCTCTTATCTAAATTCCTTTCTTCGTCCCCTACTTCTTCTTTAACGTCACTTTCAATTTCACTGATCACCGTTGCACTTGGGCCCTAATGACCAAGTTGTCGACGGGCCCTTAAACCCGACACACTCACTCACCCCCCGTTGCACTTAATGTAACGCTATATCCCGTACATAATTCTAGGAACAATTGCGTCCAAGAAGTTAGGATTTTATTCACTGATTCACAGTAGTTGGTAAGGAATGATCTATCTATCCAGACCCCTGATTTGAGAAAAGCAACTCTCAATTATATCTTGATTACATTTTGATTCCAAAAGATATACTGCCACTGAACGTAGGTGACTCGTACCAGAGCTTTCATTTTATTATTTTAGTGTTCTAAAACGAGCTATACTACCACTAGTCCTCATAATCACTGTCATTTAAATATTTCACTGTTCTAAACCGAGCTATACTATCAGTACTCACGTCATTTCAATCAGAGCAAGCGCTAGCTGGCTACACCAACTGACGTCACTGGCGGGGAAGTCTACTGCGCATCTAGCTTGTGATACCTGCGGTATTACTCAACATACCATAGATCGAGCTGTATTTTATAAATAACGTAATTGTAAATCATTTCATCTGGCTGTATCTTTTGTTCCTTCTCTATACCAAGCAGTCAATATCAATATAAACGACGTTAGGATATCGTGGACCTGTACATCTCAGTAATTATAACAAATTGGTGGGTCATATGGTGTAAAATAGTAATGTTATAAGTGTAACTAACCTCTATCCAAAACTGTTATGACCAGGGATGTTGGACCATCTGCGTCCGTTTACGTAGGATGAATAATTGTTAATGGTGTGCACAGTGAGTTAGGTATAGTAACTTAAACCAGTTGGTCCGCATTCGATTTTGGATAAGTTACTCCACTTATTGCCCTATTCTAGGTCAGTCGTGTAGTGAAGTCAGTGCTCTAATGTACTTAAATATTTCAGACTTACTGCTGGTCAAAATGAACACTACTGTTTCTAGCTCATGGATTTAGGCTTTGACCCATTTCCACCTCAACATACAGTTTCAATTTTGTTAATGCTCCGCCATCATTTACCTCTTGTTTAGGTTCGTGATGAAGTAGTCTTATGTGCGGCATTCGTGCAATATGATTAAGCTAATTAACTTTATGTTTTGGATTCTTTCTGTCAAGTTGTAGAAGTTTAATTCTGTTCTTATTGATTCATAATGCATTTTATCAAAACGACTGAACTTAATTTCAGTCGTTTCTATTTTCTTCATGTGATCTAACGATATTGAAGTGTTCAAACGTGCACGTTACGTTTAGTACTGCCAGAACTTAATAAAACTTGAGCTCTATGCACTCTAAATTTTTGTTTTTCGTGCTCCTATGTTATTGTCCCATACCGGTTATGGAATCTTCGTAGTGTTTTACCAATAGCACTCTTCTGGCAACAGGATACGTTAAATGTTTAATAGTCCAAATAACCGGATCTGTTAGTCAAGGGCGTAGCTCAATGGATGTGGGTGATGTGTTGCATACCCTGCCAGTTTTCCTTAGTGAACTTTTCCTATTATCTACATATATACTAATCCTATTGATGTATGGTTGCTCTGCTATGAATTAGTATTGTAAGCCTATCACGCCAAGCATTGAAATGGAGCGGCTGGTGCTTGCGCGCAGTGGATGCAACACAGAAAAGTGCATCTCGCTTGTTAATGTTAATGAGGTTTAAAGCTACGTTTTTCAGTATTTTGTTTGGCAGTGAAGGTTAATTTTATATTTTTAACTTCTTCTGTGCGTATTAGAGTACAACAAGCAGCATTTTGAACTGTAACGTGCGTGAATGTATAAGAGAAAAATACGCTAGGAAACCGTAGGTAGGGTATGCGGATTGCTCATGTGCATCCATGCTTTTCACCACGAGCAAAACACGTGTTGTAGAGAGAACGCTGCGTTTCCTGGAAACCTACTAATAGAATATGGAATCTGAGTGCTTTTAATCAACAAACTGTGAATATAGAAAACATAGTGGAAGTGATTGTTCTGTAACTTCAATATTTACCAGTTGGTGATATTATAAAACTCTATAAAAACTATAAAACTGTGAAAAAAATTTATTTTTAAAGTTAATATTTCTTATTTAATAAACCACAGCATTATAAAACCTTCTGTCCCTAATATTCTTTTGGAAGTACCTACTTATGTGTAGCAGAGTAACATTTAAACTTATCAAAATTTTCATATCTTCATCGTGTGGAGCATTCTAGGTGCGCTACCAAAACAATAGCTAGAAAAGATAAATTCAAAGGTGATGAAGGTATTAGAATGAAAAATTCATTGTACTCGTATATTATTCCCTATATGTATTATGTCTGATATGAGTTTGAACAAAATCCGCTAATAATTGTAGGATTTAGAAATTTCACCTATATGTACCCTTAACAAGAGTTCAAAGTACATACCCAAGCCCACACACCACGCCAATTAGTATACTATTAGTAATATTAGACACTTGGACACTGATGGGAGAGAGACAGATGATCTTAGATTAACTGAGTTCTAGAATAGCGTAGTGCTATTTATAATACGAGAGTGGTTCCTGTCTCGTTGCATTTCTACATAAAATCGCCAATATTGCAACTATGTGCAATCAAAAATCCGTTGAAGGAAATAGTCTCCCTGGGAATATCGAAGTACATGAATTGCCGAATAGTAGAGTTTGCCCGCATAACAGCATGTGACCTCGAGTGCATCTTCCCACAATACATTGTTTAAGTGAAAGCTACAGGAGTTTTACTTTTGAGACTTCTAGAAAATATATAGTAGTGCACTATACTGGTAATTCTGCAGCCATTAAAGCATAGCATAAAGGAGACAAAATAGTGCTCCATGAAAATTGTCAACTTCGTTTTTTAACTACGAAGCGTGAGCAAACTTCGCTGCAAGATACTTTTTGTGAACTTGAGCTCGACGCACAACAAAGACGGACGGGGCCAAGCTCCTTCACACCTCACGCAGGCGAGCGGGCAAAGGCGTGTGGTGCCGATAATGGTGCCTCGCGCGTCTGTGAGTGGCAACAATCGAAACGGCTCCACAAAAAGGAGTCTTATCTGGAGCTTTTGAGAAATATCCAGCACCATCACTGCCGGTGTGTTAGAAGAAGTTCGTGAAAAGTGCGTGTGATGTCATCACCACCATATAAGGAGGCCAGAAAACCGCAGTGATAGTTACATTTACAGACATGAGTCGGTCAATGTGACAATGAGTGCGAGACAGATGGGTGTGTGATACGTCGCGTAAGTCTTGCAGAAGATTCAGTGAGCGTCGAGTGATCACATCGTCGTAGTAAGTGTATTGAAGACAAACTGAAGAAAGACACCTAAAGGACTGAGTAAGGTTACGGGAAGTAAAAGTTGTGAGGTATGATAGCACGAAAGACTGTAGCCAGTGTTAACGACGAGAAAAATACTGTGTATTGGTGATAAATTTTAGAAGATAATACACCTATAGAAAAGTAACTGGACTGGATTTTGTCCTTTTGTTACATTATTTTACTTTTAGTTTGTTTTATTGCTTGATGTACTCACCAATTATAATTACTATTTAAATTAATTGTAGCGTTGCAGTTTGTCTGACTTTTCATTATTTGAAGCCAAAAATTTCATCAAAAGGCACCTATTTCGATTTGTTTATGAGTCAGTTTAAGACACAAATATTTTAATATTTCCTTCATTCAATCCACATGACTAGAGTTTGTAGTATGGTGTAGGTAATTTAAAAATCTTACGTCTTGCACTCGTATGACTTTCTCTGCTCTTGTACTAACCATTTTTTAAAATCTTATTCCTATATCTTCATGTTAGTTCAGATAAATGTTCGCAGAAATTATCTTATTGCTTATTTCCTTGAAGGTGCAAGGGGAACATGGGAATACAGTAGGCTTTGAGCGATAGTCAAATCTTTTAATGCTTTTAGATTCCGTTCTCTTTGTACGGCTAACATGTAAAACATTAATAACGATCTTGCATTTAACGAAGGTTTAAGTATTCCAAAACTCACACAAATAACAGGGAATATCTCGGAAATGGTTCATTCTAAAAAAACACGTATTTGGACATAAATTGTGTTTTAGCAAGATCTACAGTTTTTGTGTATTAAGATTTGGCCTATCTCTTACGGTTTACAGTTATGCAAAAGTCATCCAGAATATACAGGGCTACAGGGGCTATAGCCAGAAAATTCAAGATATGCATTTCATTTGTCATAAATATATCTTAAACAAATGACATGTTAATCAAAATCGTTAGCCATTTTCAAGAAAATAAAAATTTTTGAAAATGTTTCCATGTAAAGGGTAGTTTAGGGTGGAGGAAGATTCTTCAAAATCTTAGTGTCGCATTCTTAAAAGATGTTAAACCTAAATGGCAACTTTGGCTTTTAACGGACTTTTCGTTTTTGAGTTATGCTGCCCACACACATACACACACACACACACACACACACACACACACACACACACACACACACACACAAACACACACACACACCTGAACCTTTTTCTAAAAATATGTTTTTGGATTCAGGGTGTCTCAAAACATATTTCCTCTGGGAAATCTCGACATCAAATTTTTGGGTGGAATACAATACTTCCTTCTACTTACCAGTAGAGAAACTAAAAATACAGGAGATCCCTTGCTATGATAATACATAAATTGAGATGCACGTTTTTTTAATGTCTGCATTATATATGTTGCACAACATCGATCAGTTCAAGACATGAAATTATGTAGAGACCAGCTTCCAGCAACATTATCATGGTTACTTGGCTTTCTATGCACATTTTGGGGCCAGACCTCTGGATGCGGGCACTATCTCCCAGCTCAGTCATCTCATTTCAGACGTTTGCCGTAAGCTTTTGTTTTCCTGGTTGTAAATTAAGCTTGGATGTTCCAGTTTGTTGCTCGCTCTTATCTGAGAGAAGTATTTTAATTGCTTGTCCCGTAAGCCAATTTCACAACGTCATCATTTTATTTGTACAACAAAAATGAAACCACTATCTGTTGCAACCTAAAAGCCTTTAAACGCATGTAAAGGAAAGACTTCAAGTGGTGCACTATTATGATTTTACCAATGCCTATAATAGGCATGGGCAAAATCGGTTCAACTGTGCCATTCACCTGAAACACGTTTTTGCCTCACCCCACCTGCCAACCCTCCGACACGCCTCGTTCAGTTGCGAGTATGACTGTTTCATGAAGAGTGGTAGATATACGCATTTCAAGTTGCATATATAAAGCGTTACAATATCAAATGCCAATTTAATCAGAAGCACTCAAACCTTGGTGATCTTACAGATATTTATTTAAAATTTCAAAAGGTAATTTCTGAACAGTCGTATTCTTAAACTATAAAGGAATGATATAATTCCGCTTTTTGGTGCTTTAGTTTCTTATTAGTTTCTTTAACACAAACATGTATTTCATGTTTCAAAGTTTGAAAATAATATTAAGTTTAAAACCAAAGAGTATATTATGTTGATCAAATAGTTTTAAAATATTGTTAAGGCTAAATAGGAATGGAACCTTAGTGCTTTATTTATTGTGAAAGAGAAACAGCTTAGTACGTTAATCAGAAGGCAGTGTAAGAATATTACGTGCATAACATAAAGGAAGGCTACGATCTTCAAGATGATGTAATTTTCCTGACCACAGTAGGTGGCTGTAATGATTATTGTGTGCAAAGTATGTTATATAAACAAAATAGTTAACAACAGCGTAGAACTTATTGCTACCACGCAGGTGGAACGAACCCAGCACTGCAGGTGTTGTATCCAAACAACCTTTGTCACTTGGCAAGAGAATGTGGGGTGAGTAAGGTAAGTTCAATCCCTACCTCTCCTCTGGTGCCCATACCTGGACTACGTTAAGGTTCGGAGAGGGGACTTAGCATCTCAACCTACAGAACATATTTTGTGACTGTGTTCCTGACAGGGCGAAGGGGGGGGGGGTGAGATAAGAGAATACTAAGTGTGACTTAACTGAGGAGAGATGGCGGTAGATGGTTTGTGGGTCTAAGGACGCTCAACTTCTAGGTCATCAGCACCGTTAAAAATATATGGCAATAGCCAGATATAAATTTGAATCAAAAATAAAATCACTATCAACAAATAAAATATACACATAAACGTAAAAAGCAGTGACGATAGCTTAATATAAAACAAGGTGATAAATATATCAAAAAGCATAAAAAGAAATATCTAAAATTTTAAATCCTCAAATTGGTGCTACATTCCGCTAAAAACTTAACAACTCTATCAACCGCTGTTTTGTTATCCGCTAAGACCTCTGCAAGTCTGACAGGCAGCTACAGAGAATCACGAAGGTGCGCTAGAGAGCAACACCCTAGGAGCACGTGGCGAACTGACAAAAGGCTGTCACACAGCGGACATAGAGCGGCAAGGTCCCTTTTAAATAGGTAACCATCCGGAAAATTACAGTGCCCTATTCTTAACCAAGCCAAAATCTCCTCGCGGCGAGATATGTGACAGGAAGTTACCCAGTTTATCACAAGTTCTTTCACTTCTCTAAACTTATTGCCGCGGAAAGCTGACCACTCTTCGTGCCAGCACGACAGCACCGCTCTCCGCACTTCAAGCCTAAAGTCTTCCGAAGTAACACGTGAGATGGTAATACTGGGTTGTGTAGTTGCCGTCTTTGCTGCCAAATCCGCCATTTCATTCCCCGGCAAACCTACGTGATCAGGAATTCATGCACACACCACGTCAACGCCAGAAGCGTGTAAAACATGGAGGGCATCCTGGATACGTTGTACAATAGGGTGGGGGTTGTACAACTGACAAAGGCTCCTTAGTGCACTAAGGGAATCGCTCAAAATCAGGCAGTCACTTAATTTACGACGGCGCACATACAAAACGGCTCGGTAAATTGCATAAAGCTCTGCAGTAAAAATGTACGTGCTATTTGGAAAATCGAATGTATGTAGTTCGGTTCCATGAACAAGCACATCCGACACCGTTTGTGCTCTTTGACCCATCGGTGTAAATACGTCGACGGTCAGTGTAGCCTGACAAAGTTCTAAAAAACACGTGTGGATACTTGAAATATGTATCGTGAACTTTCGGTGTATTGTCATCCCAAGAGCTACATGGATCGTGCCAGATAGCCAAGGGGGGTAAAGCTTCTCGCCCTTGGCGAACATCCTAGGCAGTTCCATTTCATGCTTCTCTAAAAGTTCCTGGAAACGAAACCTCGCAGGCTTAGGACTAAGGGTGCTATTCCTGTACCGTTCTCTTAGCGTGGTGGTGAAAAAAGAAGCGAACTTTGGGTTCTTAGGCATACATCTAAGCACACAACCATAATTTCCCAAGAGAATCTCACACCGATATTGCAGAGGAGATTCTGCGGACTCGGCGTAAAGAGTCACCACTGGGCTTGTTGGAAAAGCTCCTATTTCCATGCGGATGCCCCTATTGTGAACCGCATCATTTCTTTTCAGCACAGATGGTCGTGCTGAAGATTAAACAATACATTAATAGTCTAGTTTGGATCGGATGAGTACGCGATACATTCGCAACAAAATTGTCTGATCTGCTCCTCATGATTTGCCATTTAGTACTCGCATGATATTTAGGGAACGGTCACATCGTGCTCTTAGCTGTGCAATATGCCACGACCAGCTAAGCTTCCTGTCCAAGACCAAATCCAGGAAGCGCGTCTCATCTGCGAAGAGAAGTAAATCTGGACCGAAAGTGAGTGAAGGTGGTAATCGTCTCCTACGACGCCAGAAATAAACGCAGATTGACTTCTCAGTTGAGAAACGGAAGCCGTTTTTGTCGCTCCATTCTCTAAGGTTGTCCAAACATTGCAGCAGGCGGCGTTGTAAGATCGCCGTGCGCTGAGAAGTGCAATAGACAGCGAAGTCGTCTACCAATAGGCATGATGAAACTCCAGGTGAAACACATTTCCAGATGGAGTTAATTGCTATAGCAAAGAGCGTGATACTTAGTACCGAACCCTGAGGTACTGCCCCCTCATGAAGAAAAGAATTAGAAGAAAAAAAAAAAAAACCGAGACGACCCTTACTCGGAAAAAGCGGTCCTTCATAAACTCCTAAATGAACGGAGGTAGGCGTCCACGTATGTGCCAGGTATACAGGGAACGTGAGCCGTTATTTCACTTATGAGTCAAAAGCAGAAACAGCCATCAACACAAGCTCACCAAACCAAAATTTAATGAGCGTCGTGGTACTTCTACAGCAAAGCAATAGAGGAGCCTGCATACTTGCCCGGCGAATTGGACGACCTCATGCGGCTAATGGCCAAAACAGCGGCGCTTGCGCAAAGCTCTACATGGTCTTATCCCTACTAAGCCAGGTCCGGGAAGGCAAAAGAAGCAGTTGTACTTGGGATTTCAACGACAGAGCAAGTTTCTGCGGAGCCGGGCAGAAATTGTGACTATATGGTACTAGGGAGGCATCATGTTATCATACGCGAGTAGGTACCTTCTAAATTATCGTTCAGCTCTTCGGGTTGTATTTATGTAATTAAAAGGTTTGGACGTGAGTAAAAATTTTATCAGCATGGCAGGAATTTTTGAAATATTAAAATATTAAACAATGATGTCAAAATGTATTACCAAAAGTGATATTTTTCTCTAACCACTTTAAAGTGGCGACAAGTATTTAAATCTCTGTAATCCAAGGTGTTAAGTTTGTATTTTTGAAGTTGTTATAATAAAGGCAAGTATTACTTGCCAATTGGCACTGTAATTTCTTTAAAGATCCACATTATCCTAAAGGTTAAGACGTCTTAGTGGGTTGCACCAGCCTAACAAGAGTTATGTTTTCGTGCACCCCAGTACAACGTCACAAACGTAGAATCCCTGCTCGCCAGCACGTATCATAAGCCTTCTCGAGATGGAAGAATATGCCAACGGTTTGACAGTTCTTCATAAATCCGTCCATTATCTGTGTCGATATTGACAGAAAATGGTCTACAGTTGAACGGCGTCGTCGAAATCCACATTGGATGTTAGTCAGTAGGTTACGACTTTCTAACCACCATACCAATCGTCCATTGATCATGCGTTCCATCACCTTGCAAACGCAACTGGTGAGGGAAATAGGACGATAGCTGGACGGAAGATGATGGTGCTTTCCAGCCTTCAAGATGGGAATGACGGTGACTTCCCGCCAATTTTCTGGGAGTATACTGTCAACAACACAAACACGATTATAGATCTCGAGTAGGAATCACTTAATTTCAGTGAGAGCTGTTGTAACATTGATACATGAATACCATCTGGCCCTAGGGCTGATAATCGCGAAGATTTAAGAGAATGTTTTAGCTCCGCCATGGTGAAAAAGTGATTGTAATTATCACACTGTACTGGGGTGTATCGTCTGTATTCCAAGGTAACTCTGCATTACTTTGAAGTAGGCGGTTGTCGAACTAATTTAGCCGTTTTCTACTGTCTTGGCTGGCATTCTTCTCGGACATTTTTTCGCGCCTCTTTTCCGCTTGGGTTCTCCCGGTGTGGGCAGATTCACCTAGCTCCATGTCCTCTGCCGAGGACTTCCGTGTTCCCATAGCGAACTTGGGTTCGAGTGTCTCGAACCGGTTGCTAATGGTAACTGGCGAAGATGAAAGAGCCTACGCCTGAAGATTCCCCAGAAGAGCATCTTCGAGGAGATCTTCTTTGACCCTTATCCCTTTGATGTATTGGGATCAATTACTATCTTCCATGAGGAAGTCATTCTTTGTGTAGCTCTTCATAGACTTTATCGGTGAGACATTATAAATTATAGGTTTGCTTGTCTTCTGTGTTAAGTTTGCCATTTTCGTTGGTGATCTAACAGTTGCATTTCTTTGGCCAACATATTTTGTACACGTTGATACAGATGTACGCGCTGGTGTTGAGGTTTTGGAATAGAGCTACTAGCTACAAGTATCTTTTCTGAAATTGTTGCCTCATTGAAATCGCTGGTCTGCGTTGTAATCTCTTTGCGCGGTACCGGTTTAGCTGCAACTGAGTTATAGGTCCCGGACCTTGGAACAGAGGGTTGGCGCATACGCAAGAGCTTCCGGGTTTCTGAGAAGGGCGCCTTCTCTTTAACCCGTATCTCTTGGATCGCTCTTTCCTCTACAAAACGGGGGCAATCTCGGGAACTAGATGGATGTTCACCTCTGCAGTTCACGCATGACGGCGCTGCAGTACATGCACCATCTTGGAACTCATCTGCACAGTGAGGGCATGTAGCTAGTCCCTTACAAAGCTCACTTGTGTGTCCAAAGCGCTGGCACTTGGAACATCTGAGCGGGTTCGGGATGAAAGGCCAAACTTCGATGGATAAATACCCTACCTTAATCCTTTGCGGGAGATCTACCCAATCAAAGGTCAGGAACAGGGCATTAGTTAGCTTTAACTCACCACCTTCTCTACGTTAAACCCGGTAAACTTGAATGACGCCTTGTTCTGTCAGATTCTCTTGGATTCTCAGTTAAGGAAGATCGCTACGAAAATCGAATCCACAACCTTGAGAATGCGAATCACAAATAAGGGTCAAAATCACGCATCCGCCAGCGGGAATGTTGGCCTGGGTTGCTTTGTATCACAGGTCCTGACGATACTGAGTGGTCATCAGTTCTATACCCGGTAGTGTGATAGCTTGTGTGTCCAATGATGAAGGGCGCATTTTAAGGCCAGGGACCAGAGCACCACGCTGAAAGTCCATTGCGGCTTGGTCCAAGACATTTGCTTCAATAAATAACATTAAATAAAAATGTTACTTTATATAATTAATATTAATAAATCTTCCTTGATAAGATATTACATACCTATATAAGCGATATTTACCTAATACGAGAAACTGAAGTATTCTACTCAAAAATTGGATACCGGGAATTTACCGTATTTTTGAGGCCACCTCTAAACATTTTTAGAATATGTGAATGTGTGTGTGTGTGTGTGTGTGTGTGTGTGTGTGTGTGTGTGTGTGTGTGTGTCTGTGTGCGTGTCAAGAATAGGATGTTGAATAAATACTAAACTTGGCAGCTTTGAAAAGAACTTGAAGATTTTGAAGAAAGTCTCCACTCCAATTTGCCCTTCACACCCTACCCTTTTCTAATCTTCTGATATTTTGTAAAATGGCTATAACGTTATTATTTAAAATATATAAAGTATATCTTAATTTTCTGAGAATGGGTTGTGAAGTCCTGTTCGTTCAGAAGAAATTTTATATACATAACCATGCACAATACGTTAAGGGATACTCAAAAGTCACCGTAAAAGTTACGTGGATCACATTATAATACACAAATTGTTTCAGGTATCCTTTTCGTGGCATGAACCACCTCCCAGATACACGCTATTAATGATTCAATTGTTTAGTTAAAGTTTTAGCCCCGTCAATTGACGTTTCTCACGTTTGCATGGAAACTGTTTCGACCTGTAAGGCAGCCCCAAAATTAGACTGATAAACTTTGGGAGCGATACATAACAATATTTTAAACTCTTTTTGTTAAAGAAAGGTTTTTTTTTTCTGTGGTGCTTCGTTTAAGCGCTAGACGAGTTAATGTCATTACTGACTCCCATCCAGTTTAAGTATTAACCGCAAAATCAGCAATGTAAGTTAGTACTGCATTTATCTTAGTAAGGCACACAATTTTAGTCCAAGAAACAAACTAACACAGAACACCTAAACATAACACAAACATCTCATTGTTTACAGTTAATCAGAGCTTTACTATTCAAAATTAGACCGACAAACTTTTAAACCAGAGAAATGGCCTGGTGTCTTTGCGAGAGTATGGCAGAATAGGGCACGCCGATGCACTGTTTGTGTTAATCACAATGGGCTTGCGTTCCAATGTTTACTTTGGATAGTAAAGCTGCCGTAAATACTTCAACTGGGTGGGAGACAGTAATCTATGACATTAACTCTTCTAGCACTTAAAAGAAGCACCGGAGAAAAAACGTTCCTTAACAAAAAGTGTTTAAAATAGTGTTATCTATCATCTCCCAAAGTTTGTCGGGCTAATCTTAGGACACCTGTATAGCGCGGCGTTCGTAAGTATTTAAGTACAACGTTCACTTTGTTTATACTAGAATGTAGTTGTAAAGCAATATTTATGCAAATGTTTATCTCTATAATTAAAATGAAGTAGATGGAAACAACTTTCGTAAAATAGTTTGAATAACTGTTCATAAATTACAGATGGTAGAGAAAGTCATGTGAATATAACACATGATAATTGATTTCAGTTTAAGGTAGGTGTTAGATAAATGAAAATAATTTATCTATGCTTATATAATATTTTATAACTGCACGAAATGTCAAGGCTAGGACACTTCTAGAGTAAGTCTTCGTACAACCATTAATACTGGTTTCATTTATATTTGAAAGTGCGGTGTCACCAAGGCTGTAACGTTTTCTACCATGAAGCTCAAAGCCTTTAAGAAGACTGACTGTAATGAACTTCCTCGACAGTAGAACGTGATGTGTTGGGCTTATCGGAAAAGTGTTATTTAACTGCCGATGGTGCTCGTTCAATTGAAGCGCAAGATTTATGGTCTCAAATGTCCCTGCACATTAAACCTGCTGTAGTCGATTTATTGCACGATTTCTAAAGAGTAATCACATGTTTCTCGTTACAGTGGGGGACTAATAATGAAAACGGATGCTCCACTGTTACGGGCAGTTTATTTTAAATTGTGTGTGCTTTAATTTGGGTAGTATATTAAATATACATGGCCCATTAAAAGATTCTGAGTTGTATTTGACAGCTATTATTGCAATCAAACATTCCTCCTATTGAACATCATACATAGTAGTCGCTAACGATTATGTAAAGCTTGTTTTTTCCTGTCATTATACGAAACAAATTAATATATGCTGCAGTAGTTGTAACATCGTTAATTTTGTCCATAGCCATGTTATAGAGGAGTCGACAAATCGTAAGCACGCCGTGCTAGTACTGTGGCACGGTGCTCGTAGCCGTGGTCGCTAGAGCGCATGTCCTTGACCCTCCGTCATGGATTCTAGACCCGCCTCGGGCATGCGTGTTTGAGTGTATGTTAATGCGTGTGTATGGGATAGACTAAGCGGAGCAAACAAGAAAACTAATAGAAAATAAAATAAAAACAAGTTACCCATCGCTGCAGGCGAGGTGCTTACGATAGCGGACTGATTTTGTACGCAGGCTGAAGAAGTTGAAGCAGAAAAGAAAAGCATATGAACCAACTATACCATATTTTGTATATAGATATCAAATTAAAAAAAATGTAAAGTGGTGTGCTTTTTGGTGCACAGTGAACTATCAGAAACTATTTTGTTTCATGGCGAGGGAAATGCAGATTAGAAAAAAACAATAGAATCATAGATTGTTACAAGTAATAACATATTCCCTAGTTATTTTGAGAAACCATCTGTATGCGAAGCACATTAATTACTGTCTAAATTGATAGTTTTATAATTTATATTTGCTATGAATTGCACGTTTTTGTATGAGGTGAATTATTATGTTTGGTATTTTATGTCTTTAGCCAAACCCTAAGTATCGTCATATTATTAAATAAATAAAACAATTGAGTTTACCATTTAAATATAAATGATTGACTGTTTAGAAGGAATAAGTCATAGATAGTTATATATGCGGTTTAATATTCATTTGCGTAACATTAAATTATTAAATATGGAATAAATAATGATTTATAATCTATACAACTATATTATAGTGCGTCTTCAGATTTATTCGACCTTCCCGCTAGCCAATCTTCTGTTAATGCACTGCTCAAAAATTAGAGCAATACATGTTTAAACCAATGTTCCAAAACAAATATTGATACAATTGAATTTTTGGCAATTAGTAATTATAGATTGAAGAACTGTGTAAAGTTACAATAGGCATTCTAACAAACTTTTATTTTACAGAACCGAAAATAAGATCAAATTGTTGCTGATCCACAAAAGAAGGTTGAAATAGAAACACTAATCAATGTTATGGTTTCGTTCACACTCAGTCACTAGTGTGTACTCCGTGAGCTACAATAACTTCATAACACCTACGTAGCATGCTTCGCAGCAGTCTTCTAATAGCAGTTTGTGGGGTTTCTCCTATTCTTCATTCCTCTGTGGCACAGCAGGCCACTTGCGAACATCTTATACCATACATGTTCAATCGGACTGTGTGCAGCTGGGTTCATTACCGGCATTCGTTTTTCTTGTCAGACATCAGTGATACGCTGTTTAGCATTATCGTGCTGTAGAAGAAAATAGGCTCCATTCCATAAGCAGAAGGTACAACATGTTGAAGAACATTATTAATCTAAACATCCGCATTGATCGAACAAAAACAACCTCTGTCCGAGACTGAAAAGTAATGCCAGTGCAAACCATAACCGAACCGCCTCAACAATATTAGCTGGAGAAAGACGTTCATACACGTGTACGACCAAAACAACCCGTCAATTTAAACCTCGCCTTCCATTGGTGCACCTGCCAGTTGATGTGATTCAGAGCAAATCTCACCCGGTTTCCTTGTGCTGAGGTGTCAAACGAGGGACTTTAACGGGCATTCTAGATCTAACACTGCATTCTCAGCCTCTTTCATGCAGCCTGATTAGAAATCACCACTGCGTTGCACAAAGCTGACATGACAAGATATCCATCCTCTATCTCTGGTGTAAGCCCTTGTCCGGGGTAGCTTTGGAACCCACCTATATCTATATATTGTCTCAAGCCCTATAGATTCACAGAAGGGCTGACATGAAGAATTCTGCAGAGAAAGCGAATGGACTGGCCATCTTCAATCCACTGCTTTTGCAATAGATGTTTTATTCAGATGCCTCATTCCTCTGTGTTAGCCTCAGAGAACACACACACACACACACACACACACACACACACACACACACACACACACACACACACACACACACACACACACACACACACACACACACACACACAAAAAAAAAAAAAACATTTTGTACCACAGATTGCTGTTTGCTGATTTGTTCAGACAAAAGCTAACAAATTTTTAGTAGAACTCCATTGAATTTTAAAACAACAGTTCAAAACATAAAATCTGATTGTTTACATCGCTTCATCGCTTTATTTTTTACTTTCTTTTAATTTTTTGAGTAGTGTAACTTCTGTACTATGAAACTATATATTTATTGGAGTTATTAACCACCACAGCAACTGAGGATAAACTCTATGCTCCCCACTGGTGAGCACGGTGCGCGAAATCGGCACATTTCACCGCGGCAAGTGCTTTGCATGTGCACGGGCACGTGTATTCTAGCATGTTCTACAGTTGGATACAGGAAGATTTCCCAGGGTAACGAACTCGAAACCTTTGCTTGTCATATTGAGTGACTAGAAAAAAATGAGCAGTAGATTGGGTGGCCTACTCTCTGGACTTCCACTGTGGCGTACTGGAAACTCAAAGGGGATACTCAAAGTAAGCTCCAACCTGCTTAGCATATGTTCATGTGACCCTCCTCATT
The DNA here is from genome assembly GCA_030765045.1 of Tenodera sinensis. Classification (NCBI taxonomy): domain Eukaryota; kingdom Metazoa; phylum Arthropoda; class Insecta; order Mantodea; family Mantidae; genus Tenodera; species Tenodera sinensis. The sequence goes on along the minus strand of CM060967.1, from coordinate 121,595,652 downwards.
AGCCCTTACCGCACCCTGCATAACACTATTATGAATTATTATACGGGGTGAATAAATAACCCTTGGAGGAATCGTATTCGAGGTGAGCGATTGTTCGGCGAGGCTGGTGATTGAACGTCCGCAGTAAATATGGCACAGTTTATTACGTTGGTTATTTCTAACATACATAACATAAACACTTGAAAAGAAAAGCAAATTACTCAAGATTATCAAGCAAGAAAATGTTGGAACTGCCTCTCTTCGTTGCTCAGGCATACAAATTGTCCATTACTATATGCAGTTTCCTCTAAAGTGTGTACTCTTTTAGTAAGCTTTCTCATTTAATACCCCCTAGAGATAAAAATTACAGGGGATGAAGTAAGGGGAACGAGGAGGTATTAAAGAAGCAAGTTCACAAAATAAATCTGAACACTTAAATGAACATAAAAGTAACACCCGCCAAGAAATTGCTGCTATCCCTCGGATTAAGCCGCAGAGCATAGTGGAAGTGCACAGAAATGTTTGAATTGGGTTATTAAATGAAAGTTTCAAAACTGCGCGTAGTCATAGTTCAACATATTCTCAAAAATGAAGCACGATCAACGCAATTCAAATATTAGAACAAAATGATTGTAGCACTTTTTATATGGCTGTGAGAATTGATACTTAAAAATGAAAAGGAAAATTGAAGCCCGTGATACATTTATAGCCGGGTTTTATCGTTGGAAGTTATTTTTATTCATTTTGACCTTCTCTACTACGTATAGTACAGTAGAGCAAGTATTGTATTCCACCCAAAAATTCTATGTCAAGATTTCAGCGGAAGTATGTATGTTTGAGGACCCTGAATCCAAAAAAAAAAAGCATTTTTAGAAAAAGGTCCGTGTGTCTGTCAGTCTGTGGACAGCATAACTCAGAAACGAAAAGTCGGTTAAAATACAAAATTGGTGTTTAAGTTTAATGTCTTTTAAGAATGCGGTACGAAGATTTTAAAGAAAATTCTTCCAACCTAAACTACCCTTTACATGAAAACTTTTTCTCGAAAATGGCCAACGATTTTGATTGAAATGCAATATATTTATAATATTTTTATGGTAAACGAAATGTGTATATTTAATTTTCTGGCTATAGCCTAGATAGTCCTGTTTACTCTGGACGACTTTTGCATAACCAGTAAACCGTAAGAGACAGCCCAAATCTTACTACACAAAAATGTGGACCTTTCTAAACACACAATTTATGTCCAAATACATTTTTAATAGATTGAACCATCGTTATTAATTTTTTATAGGTTAACCGTGCTAAGAGAATGGAATTTGAAAGCTTTAAAAGATTTGACAATAGCTCAAAGCCTATGTATTCCCACATTCCCCTTGGACCTACAAGAAAATTGTCAATAAGATAATTTTTGAAAATGTTTATCTCAAGTAACACGAAGAAGGTATAGGAATAAGAGTTTGTAGGAATGGTTAGTACAAGAGTAGAGAATGTCACGTGAGTGCAACACATAAGATTTTTAGGACTTGCAACTGCGTTTATAGGTTGTATTTTATCTTGAGGGCCGATATTTTTCAGAAGTATTGAAGGTTATTGGCTATTGAATAAAAAATTAAGAACATTGGACAAGAATTATGTATTGTTAACTGTACTAATAGAACTATTCAACAAAAGTAAGATGGTAATAAACGTATATCAAGAACTGAACACAACTGTAGCCTAAACAAATGTTAAATTATGCTCAAGTAGGGAAGATCAAGATTCTGATTGACAGAAGGAAGAGATTTTGGAGACGGAACAAGCTAATAGACCTAATCATTGTATGTGTAGACAAGTGCATACATGAATAGCAAGGAGGAAAGGGAACAATGATCGATGTTCAAACTGTTAACTTGTTACCTGACATCTATTGCTAGTAGTTGTGGGACGTAATAATAGCACTGAGCTGTGTAATTTCGTCGTTGGACGTCACGAAACCTTTTGATTCAAGTACTTTATATAATAACAGTATTAATAGTTCAGATTGTGTACAGGTAATATTATATTGGGGCAAAGCGTACGTATAAAATGGAAGGTTACTAAGCGAACAGGCATACAAATGTAATGTTATTAGTACATTTTCATGCCACTTCACTTGCGTTGTGAACCTTGGAGTTTGTTTTCGTTACAGGAGCTACCAAAATGAATCTTCAGATGAGTGAGTAAGGATTTCTGATCAATGCTACTTTATTCATTAATTTATTTTAAACTATATTAGTGTCATTAGAATCAATATGTTATATAGCCATGCTTCGATTTTTCTTCATAAACTTTTTAGTCTCTTTACTAGGTGTGGTAATAATTAGGGGAAGAATTGTATTTCACCTAAAAGTTGGATATTCAGATTTTATCGTAAAGTGCATGTTTTGGGATTCCCTGAGTCATCTTGTCTGCATTCATGCTAATAGCCTGGTTCACTAAAAAGGGAATTCCTCCATCTCATTTCAGGTCTTCCTGGACTACCTTTTCCTTTTGGTATTCCGTCTCTGGCCTTGCTATTAGATCCCATTTAGTCCACATGTTTATTCCATTTTTGCTTCTCCTATTTATCCACTCTGTTGCAGGTTGTAATTTACAGGGATATCTTATTGCTACATTAGGCACTCCATCCCATCTGTTTGTATTTTCTCTACTACGTATAAATCGGGGAAATATTGTATTTGATCCAAAATTTCGATGTCGAGATTTTACTGGAAATATGTTTTGAGGCCCTCTAGATCCAAAAAAAAGAATTTCTAGAAAAAGGTCTCTGTGTGTGTGTGAGAGAGAGGGAGAAAGAGAGAGAGAGAGATAGATAGAAAACGAACAGCATAACTCTAAAACGAAAAGTCGGTTAAAAACCAAAATTGCTATATGAGTTTAATATATTTCAAGGATGCGACACGAAGATTTTGAAGAATATTCCTGCACTTCACACTTTACATGAACAATTTTTCGAGAATTTTGATTTTTCAAAAATGGCTCTAACGATTTTGATTAAAATGTCATATATTTTTATGGCGAACTAAAGGGATATTTTGGATTTTCTGGCTGTAACCCAGGTAGTCCTGTTTAGTCTTGATGATTTTTACATGAGAGGTAAACCGTAAGAGATAGACCAAATAGTACTCTACAAAAAATGCAGAAATCGCTAAAACTCACAGTTTAAGTCTAAATACATTTTTTGTAGAGTGAACCATTTCGGAGATATTCCTTTTTATTTGTGTGAATTTTGCAATATTTGCCCTTTTGTCAAATGGAAGGTCGTTATTCAGTTTTATCTCTTGCCCATGTAAAGAGAATGGAATTTCAAACCTATCATATAGCAACCAGGTCTCAAGAGATTTGACTATTGCTTAAAGCAGGGGAAGACAGGTATCGCTGTTGTGACGTCAGCTCACTCAGCTCACATGCTCCCAACGACGGCCAGTAGACCGTGTGATGTCACAGCGGGAAGAGGAAAGGCGTGCGGGACATTGTAATTTTAATGCTGTTTCAATTAAGGAATAGATATAGATTATAAATAATTACATTTCGGCTTTATGCCATTATATATATAAATTCTAGTTTATGTGAACAGTCATATTATAACGCAAACAGAACAGACATTATAACTATTTTGCCTGAGCTAGAGGAGAGCTATACAGAACAATTAGGTGGACATTTTCCGACATTTGCCGTTTCGCTTTTCTTTAACTAAGTAGTTTGTCAATGTTAGTGCGTAATGTACGGCACATTTGTAACCGAAGACTGCATGTAAGATTGTGATCTGACAATATGCTTCGGGATTTAGACTTAGAAAGGTTCATAACAGAAAAGAATTGTTCGCACACATACGTAGAACCAAACATACATAATATCCGTGCAACAAGGGCATACAACCTCAGAAATCTGGTTTGGGGAACATTCTTATAAAAATCAGCCAAGTCTTCCTTGAGTTTATATTTGTCTTCAGCAAATCGTCGCACTGTAAATTTATCAATTCAGTTTGCTACCTGCTAGAAACATTGTTAACATCCAGTAAATACGGGGTCGCAAAGATCTGAAACGTAGTTGACAAATGTTTCTACATCTTGAAGCCTGGTCTCAAACTGGTGTGGAACACGGAGAACTGAACACAAACACAAAAGTACTACACACAACACTACACAACGTCAACAAGAACATAAAATAAAAACAAAATTCGCACTAATGCCGTTAAGATCCCTCACGCAAGAAATAAACACCCTCAGACTAGGCTAAAGAGGGTTCTCCCTAAACAGCCCGGGAGTGTTGTAAACATTCCCAAATAACATTTTTCATATTCATTCAGTTTCGTGCAAGTAGCGCCGCTGATTTAGGCAGCATAGCAATACACCGCTCTCGCCTGACGTCACACGAACGTACAAGCTGACTCTTCATTTAAAAACGTCACACGGCCCGAAGTTGTCTTCCCCTGGCTTAAAGCCTACTACATTCTCACGTTCCACTTACACCCGCAAGAAAATTAGCACTAAAATAATTTCCGCAAAGTTTATTCCGATTAACATGAAGAAGATAGAGGAATACTTGTTTATAAAAATACTTTTGTACAAAAGCAAAAAAATTAATGTTATTATATATGTTTAGATTGAGACGTGACGTCATAAAATCATAGTATATATGGCCTTGTACTCCAAACGAATAATACATCTTTGTTCCAATACTTCAGCAATTCGAAGGTGTGATTTACCTGAAGATTTTGTAATAACTGGTGATGACAAAAAGTAGTAGATATGAGTTTTCTAAGAAATCATTCTTAATTTAATTTAAGGAAAAGAAATGTCCCTTTATTCCAATGAATAGGTTCAGTGAGTCTATAGCTTTTCTCCGACGAGTTTAAATAGTATAACTACAAGAACTGCAAAGCGCTTTTCTGTCTCATCGAGCCCTGTTTGTCAATTAGTTCCTGCAATTCAACTCTTGAAACGAATGTTTTGTATGATGCTTTGGATTTTAAAAGCAGTATTTCTTACACAAAGACCAAAGGAGTGCTTCCAATTTGGTAGTTAGCGTTATGTACTGATCTTCCTTAACCTAGTATTTTTCTTACCTAGTATTTCTACCATCAATTTGCGTCACTCACTCTCTCTCTCTCACTCTCTCGGAAAGCTTCGTATTTGCTAAGTGCAGTCTCAGACGAGAATAACCATACCTCAAAAAATATTTTAAAAACAGCCAGGGATAAATTGTGCTTTGAGTTGTGTTTTCTTATTATTCGCCATAAAAATTATGTATTGCTGCCTTTTCGTTCAATCCCTAAAGTGCCTTTTAATATTTTAGTATCTTTTATTCGCTTTAGGTTGGTCTGCTTGAAAGTGCAATGATCCTGTATGGTAAAACGTTTCCTCTCAGTAAAGAACCCAATGTTGATTTTGTTTCTGTGGAGCTAGTGTTATGTCCATAGGTGTCTACGCATCATGGTTTCATCTATGATTTAGTAAAGTCATTTAAAAAAATCAATACACTCATTAAACATATTATGGCACAATATGCATGGGTACACATTCGCAGAGTTTAGTCAATACATATTTAACTCTTTGAAGAAGGTTAGGCGTATGCAACGCTTCCTTTATTGAGAATAATTGACCTTTTCTGTACGAAAAAGGAAGTTGTAATTACCTGGGCGGTTTGATTGTGCTTAACTTGAATAATTTCTAACCTAGTCTTTCACCTTCGGTCGTGTTCATTTTGAAATATCTAGTTACTTATGTAGTTAGTAGGGTGAATGGAGTTGCAGTTAGGGTACAGAGGGGTGAAGATTCATTGTCCTCTTTGGGTGTGTGCACATCAGATACGTGCAACCATATTCTGGCAGCTGTAACATTGCGTCACGTGGTTTTGCGTGCGGCACGATCCACTATACACCATGACCTTGGCAATATTTCCTTCATCGAGAAAGCGTTTACCGGCTTTGTTACGCCCAAGAACATTGATAAGATTGGATTTCAGTTACCGCATTGCCGCAACTTTTATCCAAATTTCAAGCTGAGAAGCTTAGGTAATTAGGTAATTATTTATCTGGATAAACTTGGAAACATCTAAAAAATTATACAAGGTGACAATTCTGTGGCAGTTGGAATGGATCCTACAATGATGCTATGTTTTAGATTTGCTCCAGTAACCTCTGTCTATGTTGAGAGGTCATTTTGTCGCATGAAAAATGTATTATCTGACAAGGAACTCAAAATGACCCCAGAGAACTTATAAAAGCATTTGGTTGTCATGTGCAAGGAATAAGGCATTCCAATACACAGACATTTTTAAAAATGTATTTCATTTTTGTGTCAAGTGCATTTTGTTTAAAACATTGAAGTTCTTTAAAATGTGACCAGTTATTGAATGCTATAATCTATTAAATTCGTTTTTATAATTGACTTTTTTGCCTGTTTTAGTATTTATAATACCTTTTTACCTGCCTATCTTAATGATCTATACTGTCCGGTCTCTTTAACATAACTAATTGTAAATCGTAGTCTTGTAGTAGACATAATACTTCTTTGTAGATGATTAATGCACTTCGTTATTGCCATCGTTATTCTTGCAGATATTGTCACCTGGCCGTTCGGTTAAGCGCTACGTTATTCAGGTGGTTAAACGTGCTGCCTTCTGATTGGATGTAGAATTAATGACGTCAGAATAACGTTAACGGTGATTTCAGACCAGGGTGCGAAGGCTCCCTATTATTGTGTAGGTCTACCAATATCGTTTCATTAGCTTTTAATTCAATCTCAGCTGGATACTGATCACTGTGTGTACCGGTAACACTTCATTTTCACTTTCTCTACTGGCAAATAGAGGAAGTATTGTATTTCATCCAAAAATTCGATGTCGATATTTCACTGCAAATATATGTTTTAAGACCCCATAAATCAAAAAAAAAAAAAAAAATTGAAAAAGGTCCGCGCGCGCGCGCGCGTGTGTGTGTGTGTCAGTTTGGACAGCATAACTCAAAAACAAAAAGTCGATTAAGAACCAAAGTTGGTATTAAAATTTAATGTCTTTCATGGATGCAACAGGAAGAATTTGAAGAAAATAGCCCCAACCTAAACTACCCTTTACATGGAAGATTTTTTCGAAAATTTTGATATTCTTGAAAATGGCTAACGATTTTGATTAAAATGCCGTATGTTTAACATATTTGTATGACAAATGAAATGTATATTTTGAATTTTCTGGCTATAGCCTATGTAGTCCTGTTTACTCTGGATGACTTTTGAATAACTCGTAAGCTGTAAAAGATAGACCAAATCTTGATATAAAAAATGTAGATCTCGCTAAAACACAATTTATCTCTAAATATTGTTTTAGAGTGAACCATTTCGGAGATATTCCTTGTTATTTGTGTCATTTTCGGAAAACTTAAAACTCGTGAAATGGATCATCGTTGTTCATCGCTTTATATGTTAGACGTGCAAAGAAAACGGGATCTCAAAACTTTAAAAGATTTGACTATCGCACAAAGCCTAGTGTATTCTAATTTCCCTTTGCACCTACAAGGAAATAAGCAATAAGATAATTTGTACAAATGTTTATCTCAACCAACACGAAGAAGATATAGAAATAGGAGTTTGTAAGAATGTTTAGTACAAGAGTAGAGGCAGTCATGTGAGTGAAACACATCAGATTTTTTAAGTGTAGTGGTAAGAAAGCTTGATTTATGCCGATATGAACGATCATTTAGTGCTAAAAGGGAGAGGTTTGAAGTGCGTAAGCAGTGAATTAAGGGATGTGTTATGGCCATGGTGGGGCAACTTTCTCTTTGTATTCGGGAGGAGGAAAGTAGGGGGTTTGTGCTAGGCAGTACTGCCGCCTTCTCCTTCAGCGTCACTGCTGCTGGAGAGAATGTTCATACATTTGCGTCGGAATTTGGGGGGAGAGTTATGTAATGGTTTCATCAACTTGTTTGCTCGCTTCAGCCGAGTATCATTGTCGCTATAACTTCTTTTCACAGCGGGTTTTTAAGTGGAGTGGACCAACCCAGAATGGCAGTGGTAATTCTTCTCTTGTTTGCCAATTATTTTGAAAATCCTAAATCCTGAGTGACAGCAATCCATTTGAACTCACGCAGACAACTACTCTGCAGTTGGGCCCTTTAGTAAAGTTTTACATTCTTAGGTCCAGAAGATTTCTGGTATAGAAAGCGAATTTAGTAAAAATGCAAGCGTATAATGATTATTTATCAAGGCCTTCGTAACTTCCCCTTCTTTCCCTCTCTATACCCCTCTCCAATAACAGCAGTATTCATGTTACTGACTAGACATAGTTACAACCAATGACATGTCGGCATGAAAGGGAAGTATTGATTATTTCTGACGCTTACTGTATCCTTACTCAACTGTCGTAAATATCAGATGTTACATGTGGCCAGATTATTGATCTATAATAAGCTGGTAACACAGTTCGACAAATTTAAGAAACTGAAAATTCATAGAAATGTAATTAAATTTTAAGCCACGCTTCCTAGCTGACGGATTACTGCACACGCAGAAAACCTTTCATTCCAAAGCAGAAACTGTGTTACAATATAAAGCAATACACAAACATGTGTAAAGCTATTTTGATAGGAATTTTAATTCCAGTACGAATATAGGAGAACTCGTAGAAAGATTAAACGGTTTTATATTCTTCAATAAAGTATTGCGTTATGTTTACTGTAAAGCTTGAAGTGTTTGTGATCCTAAGGACAAAGTTAAAGCTTTTCTTACAACACAGAATCGTTTAACTCAATAAATGCTGCTTATTCAAGCAACATTTGCAACCTGTTCTATTATAGGCATTAAGAATGTCGAGATAAATCTTTAGAACATTAAAACGTGGCTTTTCTACGAGACCAGGTGTATCTACCCCACTACAAAACGAATTGAGGTTAGAGGAACCGGGAAAACTATCAAATTTTCTACGAATTGACGAAGATTTCTCTCCCAACCTTTTACATTGTGTCGAAGGCAAAATTACACAGCAGGACACAAATATGAGACCATCAGTAAAGAGATAAGGAACAATTATAATGATTTTAATCTTAGTATGGATGAACAGGAATTTGAACTCATTTCATAACATAATATTTAAGCATACTGTTAACTGGATCTCTTATTATTTATGAAATATAGCTATGTAATAACCTAGTCAGCAATATATGTTAATGGTCACGAAAAATAGTTAATGAATCTTCCAGAAAAGACTAAACGTTAAAATACCCACCACATTAAAAGAGTCACGAGTTGTACATAGACAACTGACATGTTGTGTGCGCAGTCCGCCATATTGCTACATTACCGCCACAAATTGGCTACTTTGAAGATCTTGAATGAAAAAATTAGATGCAATTCAATTGCATTGTATACAAACAAATTGGGTACAAAAATAGGATACAAATGCATCGGCATCGACATCAGCATTACCTTTGGTGAAAGTTTTCATACCTTCACTATGCACAAATACACTAGGTTCATCTTTTGTACTGCGTGATTCCACTTTGTCACGTTGTATTGCATTGTACATGAACTAGATGACGTCCGTTGAACTGCAATGTCAGAGCCTTAACCTTGCTCCTGATGCCAAGAGCCAGAACAGGTCGCTCGGGTTTACCCGGGCCCACGGTACCTATCCGTTTAGTACGGATTTACCTGTGAGGTATATTAGGTGGAGTCTTATCACACGCTTTTTGTCAATGTCAGCTAATGGTGATGATGGTAACTCTTGCTATCGATTTGGGATATGAGTGCGGTCAGAATGTCTATCCATCCTAGTGCACCCAGTGCCCGTTTCTGCACACTTAGCCGGCCAGCTTGTGCAACCAGCAAGTCGAGCAGTGTCAGATACCGAGAAACCTATAATGCAGTGGAATGTTTGGTGTAATGAGGAAGCAGTGGAGCTAATTAACCCAAGAGATCCTTGGGTAAGCGATAGCTTTTGCGCCTCCTAGGAAGATGGTGATCATATTGTCTCAGGGTATTGACCAGCTGGTTAGGGTGTGGCGTAAGTTTATCATACGTTGAGCGGGCTCTTTCACGCACAACATCCACAATTTATGATGCCAGAATGAGTATGGAGGATATGAGAAAGGAATCTACGGTCATTATCGTAGATCATCCTAAGTGCCCTGTTCTGCACAACCTGCAATCTACGGATGGTGGTTTGAGCCACGGATCCGCAAGTTCACATCCATACAAGATCAGGGGAGGGATGATCGCACGGTACAAGCGTAGATTGAGATGTGTGGGCATTGTAGATCGTAAGATGGGATACAGTTTTCCTAGAGCTCAATGACCCTGGGCAGCTTTAGCTGTGACATGCTTGGTGAAGGTAAGTCCTCGGTCAAGTTGTACTCCGAGGTATTTAGCGGTGTTGACCCGAGGGATTCTCCTGCGACCTAGTCTTAGGTCCCTATCCGGCCTGCAGGTTCGGACTTTACCTAGCAGTAAAGCAGAGCTTTCCTGTGGACTGATGGCCATCCTCCACTTTTCACTCCATCTGTCGATGGCGTCGAGGTGCCTTTGTAATGGAGGGAGGCAGTAACGTAGATTTTTGTTTCGGGCCAGTATGAGGACATCATCGGCATACTGGCACGTAACAGTGCTGGGTTCAACGGGGAAGTCAGACATGTATGCAGCAAAGAGCAGTGGCGACAGAACACTGCCTTCCGGGACTCCAGCCTCTATTGGCCTGATTGTAGATAACCTACCCTCCACTCGCACCCGGAAGGTGCTGTCCCGGAGGAAACTGGCTATGAGGGACAGGTAAGGGAAAGGGACATCTGCGTCTCTGAGTTTTTACAGTAGGCCCTGGTGCCATGTTGTTGCAGAGGCTTTATCCACATCCAGGAGCACTGCAATTGTTTTGAAGTTTTCCTGGAAATCCAGGGCAGCCTTCTCAACAAGACCCAGGAGCTGTAAGGTAGTGGAATGACCTCAACGGAAACCAAACTGATGATCCGGGATGAGTTGCCTTTCCTCAAAGAGAGGGGTTAGGCGGGACAGAAGTAGTCCTTCGAATATTTTGGAAATGATCGGGAGTAAGCTGATGGAACGGTAACTTGATAGAAACATGGGATTCTTGCCTGGGTTTTAGATGCAAATCATCCTCGCTTCTTTCCAAGAAGTAGGAAAGTGTCAAAGATGCACGCAAACATTGTAAATCCTCGTCAGGTGGATAATGGCTTTACGAGGTATGTGTTGTAACATGGGCGTTGTGACGCCGTCATATTCAGGGGATTTGTTAGGTTTAAGACCCCTAATTTGGGAGGCAACTTGCCTTGGGGTGGCTATAGGTATATGGATCGCCTCGTGTGGTGGCGGTGGATCCTCATAGAGGTAGTCCACCGTTGCTTTCACGAGTTCAGAAAAGTCCTGTCTTCTATGTCCTCCCGGGGCTCGAATTGAGACTCTAAATGGTCTGCGAAGTCAGTGGCTTTTTCTTGCGGTTCAAAAGATAATCTCCCGTGAGTACCATTGATAGGGTGCTGGTATAACGTTTTATCCCTTCTCAGGGATTTAATTATCCGCCATGGCTCCTTTTCTGAGAAGTTGACATTCCTCATAGTGTTTTCCCAGGCCTCTTTGCGATGTGTGCCTAAGAGGCGCCTGGCCAGGGTCTTAAATCGCAGATAAATAGCCCGCAACCTGGGATGGCGGAAATGCTGCCATAGCTTCCCAACTGTTGATTTAGCTCTTAACAACAGTCGGAGTTCATTTGGGATGGTTGTGGGATTGGGTGTATGTCATGGGATGCGGTAAGTGTGCCCGTGTACCACATTTGAAATATGTCGGGAGAATGAAGTGGCCGCCAATTCTAACGTCTCGATAGAATCGATATGCCGTCTGGGATCCACTGATTCGTTCACTTCTAGGACGGCTGCATCCCAGTCTACCTTGTAGGTCCAATCAGGAGTTACCAACGCTGGCATGGCAACATTTGAATCTACCAAAACTGGATCGTGGTTAGAATCCAGTTCGTTGACTGCCGTGAGGTCTAAATGGAATGGAAAGTTCTTAGTGACCATAATATCCAGCACGTCCGGTCTCTCTCGGCCAGGATGAAAATTGGGTCATCTCGGTCCATGGGCAATGAGGCTTGGGTTACCGCTTATAAGGCGGAATAGTCCTCCCCCCTTCGCATTGGTGGCACGACTATGCCAATTGGCATGTTTTGCATTGAGGTCACCTTCAATGCAGACCACAGGTTGGAGGTTTAACAATGTCGTGTAATCTGCTTCATAGAAGCGATGGTCAGCAATGTATCTAAACCTCCTAAAGATAGCCTAATGGCACAGGCTTCTACATGCTGAAGTGGTGGAAGAGGGAAAGATTTATGGGTGATATGGTTTTTAATGAAAATGGCTTTGCCTCCCCCTTTCCGGCCAACCCTCTCTGACCGATGGGTGACGTAATTAGGCAGGGAGAAGTTGGTGGCAGCATCCAAATGAGTTTCGCAGACCATCAGAATGTCAATTCCGAAATACTGTACAAACTCAGTGACTGTTGAGTAGTGACTCCGTAGTCCATTAGCGTTCCATAACCCAGCTCTAAATGGTCTTCGGACATGTCTTCCGGCCATTATTGAGCTGAGTTGGGATAGAGCTGTCCCAAGGTCTGAAGCAAGATGGAATGCTTCTGCATGGGGGTCAAGTTAGGATTATTCATCTGCAGCTTACAGTTGCGAAGTGCAGATAGTGCTTTGTTTATTAAGCTCCCAAACCACGAGGATAATGAGTGAAATTCCTCCAGGTATTTTTGTGAAATGGCTGCAAAGGCAGAGGAGGTCGTCGTCGTGTTAGGCAGTGGTGTAGCTTGAATGGAGGATATAGGCTCCGCCTCTACAGGTCAATCTGTAGGTAACTCAGGAACTTGTGGCTCCGAAACTACATTGGGAGCAGAAGATTTGCCCGCCTTGTTATTTCTCCTGTTCCTCCTCTTCCTGCGTGGCTTTGGTGCAAGGGGGTTTGGGCGCTGTGGCTTTTTCTGTTGGACCTGGAGGTGGTGGCACAGCTTCTGATGATGAGGAAGCAATGACTGGTGTAGCTGCCTCTTTTTCTACTTGACGTAGAGTGGTCTCTGCCTTATTTAAGGCAGAAGCAAAGGACACCTCTGGGCGGACCTCGTATTCTTCAGGACGGCTCTTACGACGGCTCTCAATGATCTTTTTCTTAGTCGAGCATCCCTTGTACACACTTACGTGTGTACCGTCGCAGTTTGCACACTTGCACTCGTCCCTAGGTTTAGTGCAGTTCTCCAGCAAATGGTTCCCAGCACACCGCAAACATTTTAGCTTACGCTCACACATCATGCTGGCGTGATTCTAACCCATGCATCTATAGCACTGCACTGGTCCCTCTCTGCCGCAATAGCGCTCAACTTTTACGACAGTAAAGATGAGCTTGCGCACAGTGTCAATTGGCTGAGTTTTTTGGTCACGCACTTTATCAAGTGCGATAAAAAATAATGACATTGGTACTTTGTTAGGTCTCCCATCGGTGTTTACAGTTTTCTTAAGCTGTGCCACCGAGTTGACAGTTATACCATGTTCTTCGTATAACGCTGTTTTTATTTCATCAGGGATACACTCAGAGTCTAGGCCGTTGATTAACCGACGTTCTACATGAAGGCGTTGTGGCAAATACGAGTAGAACGTGATGTTCAGTTCTCGCACTACCAACTTTACAGTTTCAAAATCAGTCATGCTATGGGTTAATAATTGCACACTCTTTGGCTTACGTTTTGCTTCGAAAGTTTCCTTGAGGTGGGTAGCCAATAGGCGCATGACCCGGACGTGGTTTGGGAAAACGTCCTCTATGATTGGCGGAAGTCTTGGACCCCTTTTGGGTGAGTCAACAATTTGTGTTTGTTGCATCAGATTTGGGGACTTTCGTCCACTTTTACGGTTTTCCACCACCTTAAACTCCCCCAGCTCCTTATCAGACTCGGAGTCAGAGTCGGAAAGATGTTCATTAGAACCCAGGCTCTCTAGTTCTGCTAAAGGTAAATGACGTGGGATTGAGCTCTTACGCTTAGTTGTATCAGTCCTGGTGGGCTTCCTAATGGGTTCCGCTGCTCTAGGAGAGATGGATCTGACGGATGATGAAGTGGATGGTAGTTGTGCATCATCAGCAGTCAACGCGGTTGCCCTCCGGCTACTCACAGAGGACCAAACCTCCTCTAGGGCGGCGCCTTTGCGAGCCATTTCGGCTCGAGGTTTCAGGCTAGAAGCTGTCAACCTTTGGCTATGGTCTTGTGAGCTCGCTGTGTCGTATGTCATCAGTCTCGGTCAGTCAAGGAAACAGAGATAATACTAGAACAGTAGTAAGAAGGGTTACCTGTAGTTCTTGATACCACTCCAGGAAAGCTTGTCTTGGGTGAGCTCTAAAGTTTGCTTTCCACGCCCGTTTTAGAGCTAAACCGGTTGTCTTGACTAATATAATTATATTAGTCTGTAGATTGAAGCTCATGTGCAATTCACCGATTTGTATTGAAGCACTCCACCTCAGTCGGCACGGGATCTCCTGCTCCGGCGAGATACCTGAAATACCATTTTTCCACCAGTGTCCAGCAAATACATGCGTGTTGTTCAAACACCAATCGGTGCTCCTGATGGACGCTCGTAGTACACATATAGGTCAGCTTCTCGCTAAGCTGGAATACAGGGAGAGCGGCTGTTTGCTGGTTAGATGGTCGGTTGTTTAACTCAAGCCACAAATGCAATTGTGGCTGAGCTGACTGAGTTTAACTAGGCCAAGCACCTCATTTCGGTTCGCGTTTTGGAACGCGTGCGGATTGGCCGGCCAGGCGGGGGAGTTATCCCACTTTGCCCGCACTTATGCCCTAGACGTTATTCTAGTTAGTGAAACTCATCTACGCTCAAATGTTCGCTTCCGTTTACCGGGCTACGTATGCCACAGAACTGATCGTCAAGGTCGTCCTGGAGGTGGAACGGCGGTGTTCGTAAGGCAGAACTTAGTCCATCGTCCAAACCAGCTCCCACCCCTTCAAACCCTAGAGGCCACGGCTATCACTCTGAACCTTGACGGTACAGAGATACTGATAGTCTCAGTATATCACCCTCCTCGAAGGCAGTTTGTCCCAAATGACTACCTTTCCATCCTAGCCCTTTATCCCAACGTTATCCTGGCTGGGGACTTCAATGCCAAACACCAACGCTGGCACTGTGGTCGAAGGGCGGACGCCCGAGGCAATTCCATCATCCTCCTCATCGACGCGGACCCCGAACTAAGGGTGGAGGGCCCGTGGCAACCCACACATCATCCGCATGGTCTAGGGCTACCCTCTGTCATAGACTTTGCGATCATAAAGCATTTCCCATTTCATCTCACACTGACATCATTAAACGCACTCCAGTCAGACCACAACCCAGTACTGACAGAAATCAATACCCGGATTGCCAGTCATGACAGCTCGAATTACATTCGAGAAATGGACTGGGAAGGTGTTCGTAATTGCCTTCGCACCTCCATCCCACCTCACCCCAGAATCAACGACATCCCAACTCTTGAGGCGGCAGTTTCTTCTTTCACATCCATTGTGACAAGAACTGCCCATATCCTCACAATCCGTGCTCCAGCTCCCTTACACCCAGACGTCCTCCCACTTGACATAATCCTCCTTATCCGCCGGTCCTGGGCGGCACGAAGGCTTTATCAAAGGCATCGCACACCCCACAACAGAGCCCTATTACGGCGACTGCGCCGACTGGTCGGAGCTCGACTGCGTGAGTACCGAGTGCAAGCGTGGGAGAACAAGATGGCCAACCTGGACACTGAAAGTGGGGACGTGTGGAAGATCGCCAGATGCCTTCGAAACCGTCGTGGCCAATACAACTCGCCAATTCAGGGCACCCGAGGCCTGGCATATGAACCTGAAGCCAAAGCCAACGTGTTCGCTGACTATCTAGAGCGGACCATGTGTCCCAGAGACGACCCCCAGGACTATAGATTCTCAGAACGTACCCGCCAAGAAGTACGTCGATTTTTACGATGTCCGCCGGAGGATGCGGAACGACTACCGGTGATACGTCCCAGTGAAACCCATGGCGCATTAAAACGTCTCATGGCGGGACCTGACGGACTAACTCCCCTCATGCTTCGTCACCTTCCCTTCAATGCCGTGCTCTTCCTAACTAGAGTATTCAATATGTGCCTTACCCTGGGTCACTCCCCACGCGAGTGGAGAGAAGCTCGGGTGATCTGCATTTTGAAACCTGGGAAAGACCCGGTGCATCCCTCCAACTACAGATCCATAAGCCTTTTGTCCATCCTCTCGAAAGTTCTAGAGAGGATGATCCTAAACCGATTATCCCCTTTACTGGGAAACATGCAAACCATCCCAGAACATCAGTTCGGCTTTCGACCTGGGCACTCTACACCTCAGCAACTGCTGCGTGTGGTGGAGGCTGCTGCCCTGGGTTTTCAGGAACGCGCATTCACTGCTGCGGTGCCTCTGGGTGTAGAAAAGGCCTTCTCAACCACCTGGCACACAGGGCTACTTCACAAGCTGATCCACCTGGGGCTACCCACACAACTTATACACATCCTACACAGTTTCCTCCGACACCGGACTCATAGTCACAGTTGCTGGGCGAACATCCACAATAAGGCCAATAAGAGGCGGAGTCCCCGAGGGCTCTGTTCTGTCCCCTACTCTCTTCAGTGTCTATATGGCAGACTTCCCAAGCGAACCACAGGTCAGTATAGCGCAATACGCAGATGACGTATTACTATACTGCACCAACAGAAACATCCTCAGAGCCTTCAACCCTATACAAAGACACCTCCGCCTAGTCCAAGACTGGTGTCGGCGATGGCGAATGTCTGTCAATCCAGACAAAAGCCATGCCATTCTGTTCACGAGACGTCCCACACCTGCAGACTGCCCCACCTTCCAACTTCGGGGTCTAAGGGTCCAGTGGAGAGACACCATCACCTATCTGGGAGTCAAACTAGAAAGGAGTCTAACATTCCGAGGACATATTAGAGACCTATCGGCGCGGTCGCAGGGGGCTATTGCCTCACTGTACCCCATGCTAAAATCTGAGATGCCAGTCCGCCTGAAACTACACCTATTCAGAGCTCTAATTATCCCCCTCATGCTTTACGCCTGTGAAGTGTGGGGCATGGCAGCGGGTAGTTGGCTCCTGTGGCTCCAAAGGACGCAGAACAGAGGACTTCGGTCCATCTACTCTGTCCCCTTTTCCTTCCCCGTGAGACTACTTCACGAAGCCTCATCTCTTCCATACGTGGAGGATGAAATTAGGCGCCGGGCAACAAAATTGTACGCCAAATTACCCAACCATCAAAGCGTCCTGGTTAGATCTCTAGGTGATAATACCCCACAACACGCCGCTTCAGGTCGTATAGGGTTCCCCGCACGGCTTGCGGGTATATCCCATAACAAAGTAGTTTACCCATCAGCAGCAAAAGCTAAACTACAAAAATAATCCCAACAAAGAGCTATTCGGCTCAAAATTCAAACCACCATCAAAATTTAAAAGATCAAAAGATCTTTAAAACTTTGTTTAAAAACTTTTATTTCCACAGAATGCAAACATTGCTGAGTTCTGTGAGTCATCAGCAAAGGGGCTAAATAGCCTCCTTATTATATAAGCCTTAACCTAAATTCAAAAACATCACCCTTAATCACCCTTTTATACCAAAAATTCTATCTGCGGTTAAACCCTATTAAGGGTAGGTACGCAGCAAAATATCGTCGGGCTGAACCACAGCCTGCCAACATGTCGTCGTCGTCGTCGTTGACTGAGTTTAGCGCCCCAACTTTGGGTACCCAGCTCGCGCTGGTCACCTTCGTTGATACTGGTTAAGGTAACTAATAAAAGCAGTGGCAGTACCGGCAAGCTATAAAGCGGTTAGATGACGGCTAACGCTATGGTGGTGTGTGTCTGGTAGCTGGTGAATGGCACTCCGCTGACACTGTACGGTTCATAACGGAAACATACATTCTGTCTTCTCACCCTGTGACCTGAGGAAATCTACAGAGCGTCTCAACTTTAGAAGACAGTACACGTTAAATGGGACGCAACGTTGCAACTCAATGTGTGCCTTCTTTCATCCTTGGACCGCAAATCGTGTAAGATTCGACTCAGAGTTGCCCTTGAGTAAGTTGGCAGGGTATCATCACCGTGATGATGCTGTGACTAAATGATATTCAACGTGGGTGGTATATTTTCAAACACTAAAGAATGAACAATCCGCCGCACTCCGCTTTGCACTATTCCATCATATTGCGTTAACATAGCGTTTTGTGTTGTCCTGCCCTTTTTGCTTTCTTTTTCGTAGCGTTCTTAGAGGTCCTTTCATTAGTTCTTTTTACTTTCTCTGCTGGAAGTAGGGGAAGTATTGTATTCCACTAAAAAATTCGATGTCGAGATTTCACCGGAAATATATCTTTTGAGACCCTCTGAACTCTCCACCGCCCCCAAAAAAAGCATTTTTAGAAAAAAAGATCCGTGTGTGTCTGTGTGTTTGTGGCTAGCATAACTTAAAAACGAAAAGTAGGTTAGAAACCAAAGTTGGTATTTAAGTTTAATGTCTTTAAAGGATGCGACACGAAGATTTTGAAGAAAATACCCCCCCCCCTCCTAAACTACCCTTCACATGGAACATGTTTCGAAAATTTTGATTTTCTTGAAAATGGCTCTAACGATTTTAATTAAAATGCTTTATGTTTGAGATATTTGTATGTCAAATGAGTGTATATCTTGAATTTTCTGGCTCTAGCCCCTGTAGTCATATTTACTCTGGATTACTTTTGCATAACTGTTAAACCGTTAGAGATAGACAAAATCTTACTGTACAAAAATGTAGATCTTGCTAAAATACACAATTTGTGTACCGATAAATTTTCTTGCAGGGTGAACCATTTCGGAGATATGTGTGATTGTTATGTGTGTAAGTTTCGGAAAACAAAACTTTCGTGAAATGGAACACCATTGTTAATTTTTTTATGTTAAGTGTGCAAAGAGAACGGAATCTCAAAGTTTTAAAAGATTTGACTATCGCACAAATCCTACTGTACTCTAATATTCCCTTGTACCTACAAGGAAATAACCAATAAGATAATTTGTGCAAATGTTTATCTTAACTAACACGAAGAAGATATAGGAATAAGAGTTTGTAAGATGGGTAGTACAAGAGTAGAGAAGGTCATGTGAGTGCAGCACATCAAATTTTACCTCATACACTACTGCTTCTGAACACCCGATAGTCTTACCTGTTACTAGTACTGCCTTATTAATACTCATTTGACTTTAAAAAAAAAATAATCTAACAGATTTATAATTATTTGGCGTCCCTTACTTCTTAATTTATCAATATATTGTCTCTTCCTAGCTTCCCCCTCCATAACTATAAATATTTATGGAAAATGTTAAATAACGAAATAATACTTCACAGTTTCCACAAA
Source organism: Tenodera sinensis (assembly GCA_030765045.1). Classification (NCBI taxonomy): domain Eukaryota; kingdom Metazoa; phylum Arthropoda; class Insecta; order Mantodea; family Mantidae; genus Tenodera; species Tenodera sinensis. Next base: position 121,576,210 of record CM060967.1, on the reverse strand, counting down.
GTATAGGCACATATGCTTCTTTATGAACTGATGTTAACTTTTAGTGCTGCCTTCTGTTGACGCCGTTTAGCTGAATAGGTGAATACACTTTGTTCGCCTTTACAAGATAAAAGAAAGAGGTTACATTCTTCTGGTTTATTTTAAAAACTGTCTCTGGCCCTCCAACATTTGCTCTTGCTTAGTCCCCGATGAAAAGTCAATAATAAAAACGTTTCCCACTGCGTAACTTTGCAGTGTACAGATATAAAATTCTCCGAAATCATTTAATTTTAAAAATTGTAACACTTAACAGAGTAAACATAGAGAATTCAAAGTAGGCAGGTGGCGGCACCATAGTTTACTCTAGGTAAGAAACCAATATAAACGTAGTCTAGCAGTTAGTTTATTAGTTAGTGCGTGATGAGTATAGAAACAGCAAATATCGGAGTTATACTGAAAGGAACGTTTTCTATAAAAATTTAGAAATACATAATGCCTCTAGAAAGGATATAACCTGATGAATAAAAAAATTCTGCATTGGATAATATCTTCAAATCTGAAATTTATAACAACTCAATATTTACACCATGCTATTAGAAACCTGGCAACAGCGCGAGAGCAGAAAAGGACGAAGCTAACGGAACTAGTATGCCCTAGATAGAGACAGATATATCCCATTTAACTCCATACTGTCATCTAACGGTGAGACAAACTATTGTTGGGCTTTTCTGACCTCGCGGTCGAGGTCCATTGCTTAAAGCCAAGTGTATTTAAAAATTTGCATCGTTCCTGCATCTACTGATTGTACATTTCTTAAGGTAATTCGGATTAGTCTACATTTTACAGTTAGCTTATACAACGTTATTTTCTTAAATTAACATTACCTATTCAGTGAATGACAGGTAACAGACAGTAATTCCGCAAACAGTAATTCGTCCGTGAGTCAATCATTTGTTGCAATCATCCACACGATAGCTTTTTGACTACATAATGCGGAGTCAAGGGATAGCTGTAAAGTCAAATACAACCTTAAAAATCTGGTGTTTTGCACTCAAATTTCTTTCTCTGCTTTTGCACTAACCATTCGTACGAACTCCAATTCCTTTATTTCTTCGCGTCAGGAGAGATAAACATTTGCAGAAATTATCTTATTGTTTATTATCTTAGAGGTACAGGGGGAATATGGGGATACAGTAGGCTTTGAATGACAGTCAAATCTTTCAAAGCTTTGATATTCTGCTGTCTTTGCACAGCTAAGATATAAAAAACAATGAATCACGAAGTTTTAAGTTTTCCAAAACTCATACATATAAGAAGGAATATCTTCAAAATGGTTCACTCTACTTTAAAAAAAAAAAAAAAAAAAAAAAAAAAAAAAAACCCTTTTTAGGCATAAATTGTACTTAAGCAAGATCTACATTTTTGTTTAGTAAGGTTTGGTCTATCTTTTACGGTTTACCAGTTGTGCAGATGTCAGGACTACGTGTGTTTATAGCCAGAAAATTGAGAATATACATTTCATTTTTCATATAAATATCTTAAATGTATGACATTTTAAGCAAAATCGTTAGAGGCTTTTTCCAGAAAATCAAATATTTTGAAACATTTTCCATGTAAAGGGTAGTTTAGGGAGGAGGAAGTTTCTTCAAAATCTTCCTGTCGCATCTTTAAAAGATTATAAACTTGGGTTTGTAACCGAGTTTTCGATTTTGAGTTATGCTGCACGGATCTTCTTCTAAAATGCTTTTTTTCTGATTTAGGGGGCTTCAAAACATATTTCCGGTGAAATGTTGACATCGAATTTTTGGGTAGAATACAATACTTGCCCTACTTACTACGTAGTAGAGAAAGTGAAGTAGCCTTGCCAAACTACACCATTTACATATTTTAGCTTTTATGCAAGTATAATACTTCTAGGAGGATTTGTTAAATTACTCAATTAGTTATCGAGGGCGACATTATTGCGTGTTCCTATAGTTGAACCACAACACTGAGGCCCAGCTGATTGTGCCGTGATACTATAATCTATAACAAGGGAAGTTTTTTTTTTTTTTTTTTTTTTTTTTTTTTTTTTTTTTTGTTGTTAACCATGGTCTCTTGAAATATATGCTATAGTCATTTGTGAATATAATGGAGGGGTACATCACAGACATCGTGGTCCTGAATGGATATACCGTGTAGTATCAGCTATTGGAAGAGATGAGATAAAGGGAGACCACAGGCCGGTAGAAAGCTCGGACCGAGTAGAGACGTACGGAAGTTCCAACAGTTGGAGAGTTAACCACCTGGCGCATGTCGAAGGTCTTCACCAGCAGCCAGAGAGGCAGTTGAAGCGACCCTAACGGCCTGCGTAGCAACAAGGAGCTATGCTCAAGTGGGGCCAGGAAAGGTTTACAGAGCGCAAGCGTAAGCACCATCTGCCCGCATCCACCCAAACCGTGGTCTGACAAGCAAACCGGAAACATTAAAAAAATAAATAAAAAAGAAGAAGAAGAAGAAAACTCCAGAACGGGAAGGAAAATGTACTAAGCTTAAACTGAAATAGGGCTGCTGGTGAAAGAAAAGATCATCCTGTACAGGACAGTTTTAAGGAAATTATTCAAATTTCAGTGATATGATCAAAGGTTTGCTGCATCAGCCTGGGTCTTCAGCTTTTCTTTCCACGAGAAGACTTTCGTTTGAACTGTAGTATCTTGTCTTTAGAATTTCTTTTTTCCATTCTTTTCCTCATTTTATCTCCTTCCGGCCGCCTTGTATTCGGGTTTGATCATCCATCCTTTCATTTTCCTTTAGCAGTCTTGGAGCTTAATAATAAATAACGACAGCTTTATACTGCTGGAGCTTCTCTGCACCACGTGACATAGAGACATCGACTTTCATCAGCGCGGGGCATGGGCATAAAAAACTTACCTACCGGGCAGAGCTTTAGTCTCTGTGTAACTTGGATCAAGAACTGCTCTTATAGGAACGACAGGCTCCGACATCAAGGTCATTCCACGTTTTTTCCGTTTTCTTGCGTGTGCCGTGTAATTAATAGCTCAACTACAAAAGAATTGCTACTCCTTTGATATCTTTAGTGCATATTTCATCATAGAGAGTGGCTACGACAGTATTCATCAGCGATGTCCAACGTTTGCGAAAGAGAGGAACTTGGGTTTACCTCCTTTACCACACGCGAATTTTGCCCCTCTTTAACCCACAGCCGTGTACTGTGTTGCAGTGGCGGTTTAGTTACACGTACGTGGCGTTTGACATAGGAAAGCGTTTTGAAATCGAATGCGATAAACATCTGATTAGAGGCTCCCTGAATCCAAAAAGGCACCATTTTTAGAAAAAGGTCCGCGTGTGTCAGCCCGTGGACAGCATAACTCAAAATTGAAAAGTCGATTAAGAACCATAGTTGGCATAAGTATAATGTGTTTGAAGAATACGTCACGAAGAACTTTCACAAAATTCCTCCACCCTAAACTACCCTTCAAATGAAAATTTTGATTTTCTCGAAAATGTCTAACGATATTGATTGAAATGCCATATGTTTAAGATATTTACGACATTTGACAAATGAAATGTATATTTTGTATGTAGCCCTATTTACGCAGGATGACTTGTGTATAATTGGTGAGTTATAACGAGATCAAATCTCACTATAAAAACGTAGATCTTGCTAAAATAATTTTTGTACAAATAAATCTGTAGAGTGAACCATTTCGGAGATATTCCGTGTTATTTGTGTGAGTTTTGGAAAACATAACCTCCGTCAACTGGAACACCGTTATTCATTTTTTATGTTAGCCATGCAAATAGAACGGAATGTCAAAGCTTGCACCTACAAGGAAATAAACACTAATATATCGTAATTTCTGCAAACGTTGATCTCAATTGACACAAAGAAGATATAGAAATAAGAGTTTGTAAGAATGGTTAGTACAAGAGTAGAGAAAGTCAAGAAGTGCAGCATATCAGATTTTAATTTAACTGTTTCTTTATAAAGTCTTAAGATGCAATAGAAATTTCCGCATTGCCCTATAAGAATTAAACGTCGTCAGATTTGGAGAAAACCGCACACTCGTGTATAATAAATGTAACAAGTATAACCGCGCCCGCTGAAACAAATTCTGACAGTTGAGAGACGTTTATGCACTTCTATCATTGATCGCGCTTCTTCCAAGCTGTTTTACCTCTTATAATAACGAAAGGGGAGTCTCGGCGAAATTCCAGACAGCGACAAAGCTATTGCATTGATATTCACTTCCAAATATTGCATAGCATAGATTCCAAGAACCGTTCGTGATATATTTCAATCTACATATCACGCGCCGAACTCTAATTCAAGAAAAGCGGAGAAATAGTTTCAGCAAATTCCTTCCCTTCTACCTTCGACTGAAAATGGATAAATGCTCAAGCATTCTATTGTTTTCTGTTCCCCTCGATCTGCATCCCAAGCTAGCATTGCAACTTCTCCAGAAAGTTATATTTAAGAGTAACTAAAATCCTTGCCATTACAGTGACCCTCAGTCATATGCAAGAACTTATTTCGTGTATGTTTCTTCCCCATAAATACGTTTGCCACGCTATAACTTAGAATAATTGCTTCAAACTCCAATTTTCTGTGACTTTATTTTCCGGGTAACGAAAAACTGTTTTAATTAGAAGACAGTTGATAACAGTATATTATGCAACGAGAGCATAATAGCAGCAATTAAGACGGGAGTACATTTTATGAAACGAGTGGTAGTGAGTCTTATAATATTCATACAAGTACCTTAATTTGCATGATATGAAGCTTCATGAGATTGTTTTAGACAGTTGATAGTAAAAGTCGGACTTTTAGCAGTTCACGACAGTGTTAAAAGTATAAAATTCTACCACTCAGTGCTCAAATGCTTTTAACATTCCGGTAGTGCCAACTTTGGTTTCTTACAGAATGTGAACTGATCATACAAATAGGCCACGAATCTCAATTATACAATACTTATATAAAATGGCGAGTCATTTGAATGTGAATATGGACCGTACTGAACCTGTTGAAGTTTTACAAGCAGTGAAAAGACTGAAATTAGAATTGTTATCCAAAAAAATCAAGAAATCAATACGACATTGCACACAACACATTCTGGACTGGTGCAAGATAAAAACAAAACACACATTTTAGATAGTTGATAGTAAAAGTCTAACTTTAAGCAGCTTATGACAGTGTTAAAAGTATAAAATTCTTGCACTCAGTGCTCAAAAGCTTCTAACACTCCGGTAGTGCCTACTTTAGCTCCTTACGGGAAATGACCATGACTTTATTCAAGTAGGCCACGAATCTCAGTTATGCAATGCTGGTATAAAATGGTATGAAAGGAAGGAACTGCGGGAGGTGTATGCGCTATAAGACTGGAACGCCCATACCGTTCTAGTGTAGCTCAGAGGCTACCCTCCAGTGGGAATCGGGTAAGTTCGTCTCGGCAGTGGAGACTCAGATGACCACCCTCTGGCGGAGCGGAGAAGTTCCACTTCGTATACCTCTTCGCTATTTGTACGACGTTGACCGAGATAAGAAAGGGAGAGGAAGTGGATGAGCGAAGATTGTTCTAGAAGACACCAGCTCAGCATTCGTCTTGTCGACCGAAAAAAAAAAAAAAAGGATCAAATTGAGCGGCCTCCAGTAATCGAATCCGGACCTCCCGAATGCGAGCTTCACGCGTTACGTGGGCGACAGCTCGCTCGATTATTGTATACTTTACTTTATGCTTACTTTTTACCTTTAAGGGCTACTCCACTCTTCAGCAGCTGCCCTGTATTCCCATTTGCCATTCTTTCCGTTTGAATACGTCATCCTCTAGGCATCGATCACTCATTCTATGGATGTGTCATTTACAAGCTGCTCTTGGCCTGCCCCACTTCCTTCTTCCTCGAGGTAATCGTTCCAAAAAGGTCTTGGTGGCCCTAGACTTTATGTAGATAAATAAAACGAGTCCCAGATAAAATTTATCGAAAGGAAGTTTACTTTCCACAATATGGTAGCATTTGAGCGTGTCAGATAAAGTTTCATGTACTCACATTTAAATGTCATTTATACATTACACAGGAAACCCGCAGCACAAAAGTTTCGCTTCTTCAGATGTGTCAATGACAAGTGACTGAAAGGAAATCCCTCGGAAAGCTAATTATTTGCTTCTATACTGTCATTTTGTAAATAAACACATCCCTCCGGAGCTAGTAGAAAATACACTCAGCAATACCTATTCATTATGTGACGTCACTCCCACTTCTAAAAGTTTGCTGCTCTTTCTCTTTGTTTTCTACTTACAGACTCTTCACTACTATAAACTAAAGAAAGAGACTGGTTAGAAACATTCACTTTTATTACCTTTCCTCCCTATAAAAAGTGAATTAAAAGAATGGTTTAGAAGGTACAGTATATAATTAAGCCCTGCAGTGCCATTGATTGCATAAAAATGCATAATAGGAAACATTAAAACTTTGCTCTTTAAACAAACAAAATAACATTTCATACAGACGTTTTAAGGTAATCACTTTTATGTCTGAATAAATTGTTTGTGGAATGAATCATTTGTGAGATATCTTATTGTTCGTTTTCTTGCACGTGCAATGAATACAGCAGGCTTTCACCGATAGCCAACTTTTTAAAGCTTTCATTTTGGGTTTTCTTTGCACGGCTAGCATATAAAAACGAATAAGGATGTTCCCACTCTACAAAAAATTTATTTGGATATAGATTGTGTGTTTTAGCGAGATCTACATTTTTTGTATAGTAAGCTTTGGTCTATCTTTTATGGTTTACCAGTTATGGAAAAGTCATCCAGAGTAAATAGGACTACAAGAGCTATAGCCAGAAAATTCAAAATATACATTTCATTTGTTATAAAATATCTCAAACATATGACATTTTAATCAAAACCGTTAAGAGCCATTTTCAAGAAAATAAACATTTTCCAAAATTTTTCCATGTAAAGGGTAGTTTAGAGTAGAGGAACTTTCTTCAAAACCTTCGTTTCGCGTCCTTGAAACTTAGATACCAACTTTGGTTTCTAACCGACTTTTCGTTTTCTGAGTAATGCTGCCCACAGACACTGAAACACATACACACACGCGCGAGCGGACATTTGTCTAATTATATATATATATATATATATATATATATATATATATATATATATATATATATATATATATATAAATGGAACGGAATCTCAAAGCTTTAAAATGTGACTATCGCTTAAAGCCTATTGCATTCACATATTCCCCTTGCACCTACAAGGATATAGCAATAAGATAATTTCTGCAAATGTGTATCTCAACTAACACGAAGAAGATATAGGAATAAGAGTTTGTAGGAATGGTTAGTACCAGAGTAGAGAAAGTCATGTGATTACAAAACATCAGCCTTTTTATTCCTGCGCGACGGCAGAATACCAACTGCCACGGCCCTTACTTCAAGAGCACGTTCAAAAATCGCCTTTTTTCCGACACAATCATAAGGATATTGGAAGCAATAAAACAAATATGATTAAAGTACCACTTGGCTGGGAAATAACGATTTCAGCAAACTTTAAGAACGCGCCCGCACTACATGTCGTTATCTAATGGACTCGAGTTGCTCGTGTTCATTTGATGTAGGATGGAATGAATCTAATTGGTGCCTGACGTGAGCTTTGGAATGACAAAAATATAGACTACATACACTCTTTCCCTTGAATCCCAGTTTCTCTAGGAATAAATATGGTAAATGTTAATTGAACACTGAGAAATATTTGGACGTAGTATCGCAAATATCTCTGTAAGTCTTTCTCCTACAAAAGGAGGATAATTTTGTGTAATTGAACCAGTATACTAACTTAAATGGCGGTTCTTAAAATTCTACAAAGCTAACAAAATACTGTTATTGTTTTAGCTCTTACACTCTCCAGAACAGGTATGTTTACAAACAATGATCATTAACATGGTTGTTTCTTACGCAACTACATCTAGTGGTATTTAAGCATTTAAGTTTTTACTTCAAAATTGTTATACTACATTGCATTTCAAGGGTTAACCCTATCTATACTGTGTACATCAAGACATTAGAGGAGATGTAAACAAAGCACCGGTTTGTATCACTCCGCGGCCACGTGGATTCGTAATGACGCAACACAGTTACCGCTACGCATAGGTATAATATGCATTTTAAACTACTAAAAGGATATATTTACTTGATACAAATAACGTGTAGCACATGGAAAGTAACTGTCTCTGTCCACAATAACACTTGTTCATTTCCTGCTCACAAACTCGAAACTAATCTCCAGAAGCAGCTTGTGGATGGAAGTTCGTTTTAAATCTGGAAGATCGGGATCAGAGTTAACTGCCAACAGCACTTTGTTTAAGGTGGGGGCTTATTGTTAATAAAGAACTGGTGAAATTTTCGACGGATTGCAGATCTCACAAATTCGTCGCAAACTACATCCACCATTTATCTGGCACGTGGTCGCTTTTTGCCGGGATCTTCACCAACTGACGATTTTTCTTTGCGTGTGCTGTAAATACTTGCAACTTACACACCGGTAAACTCGGATATTAATTTCATCACGTCTTCGATAGCAAGTTCGGGATATTTCTCGCAGAACCTGTTAAACACGTTCAATCTTATTGTCTTTTCACCACTTTGCAACGGTTTGCCGCGCTTATGTTTCACAACACTCACTTGTTCCGCCATGTTACTTTCATACTGAATAATGCGGGCGCAGAATGAATTAGGCTGGTTACAGATTCACTTAATTGCGTATTCTTACACTTTAACTATGCTTAGTACACTTAGTTCGTGCTTTAGCAAACATCAAGTGAGATTTCAGACCTCAGTAACAGTATATCTTCAAGGGACTATTTAGATGGCAAAAGCGTCAAGAGGGCGCGCTGTGGTCAAAACGCACGTGGCTTTGTTTACGTGTGCTCTAGTCTAATCTCTTGATGTGTAGAGTATAGGCAAAGAAAGCTAAATAAGAATTATTTGTATAGATTAGTGGTTTGTTATTCTTTAACATAGGTACGTGTTTTTATTCCGTGCTTTAACTCTTATGAAATAGGGTGCAGGCAAGATAATGGGGACGAAAATATTGAGCTTTGAAGAACAAAGTAACTTAGAAACGGGATATATTAATTTGTTTATGAATTCATGTTCATACCCTGGGACAGCGTTTTAAGAGGAAACTCTTCTGACTTAGAAATGTTTTAATTTTATTTATCGGGATTTTCATATAAACATTTAAATTTAGCGTCCTTCAATCTGATAGGTCATACTGAACGAAGAATGAAATGGTTGAAATGATGAACAAATGAGTCCGGGGTGTATGGATATTTCACCAGAAACATGTTTTGAAGCCCTTTGAATCCGAAAGAAAACATTTTTAGAAAAAAGTCTCTGTGTGTGTGTGTGTGTATGTGTGTGTGTGTGTGTGTGTGTGCGCGTGCGTGCGTGTGTGTGAGAACAGCATAACTTAAAAACGAAAGGTCAGTTAGAAACCAAAGTTGGCCTGTAAGTCTAATATCCTTCAAGGATGCGACACAAAGGTTTTGAAGAAGATTCCTCTACCCTAAATTTCGCTTTACATGGAAATTTTTTCTAATCAATGTCTCTAACTTTTAAGTGGCATATGTTTAAGATATCTTTAACGCAAATTAAATATGTAGTTTGTATTTTCTGGCTATAGCCCATGCACTTCTGTTTTCACTCTCGATGACTTTTACAACTGGCAAACCATGAGATATAGGGCAAATCTTAGTGTACAAATCATGTAGGTCTCATTAAAACACACAATTTATGTCCAAATGAGGAATATTTGTAGGATATACAGAGTGGAAGGGAACTTATTAAATTCCTTATAATCTGTGCTTCATAGAAGCATTACACACAAAAAAGTCTAAGGGCATTTTATTCTTTGATCAGCCGATTTCGAAAAAATAAATAGGTTTTGTTCCAAATTGGATGCGTAATTTCACAAGAATGTACGAAGATAATAGTTTTTACTTTGAAGATGCGTAGAGTAACGTATTTCTGCCATAGTTCCGGTAGTAATAATGGGACATCACACAGGGTTTCGAAATAATTAATTACTTCAAAGAATTAAAGGAATATTCAGAATAGCCTTTCCAGGGGTAAAGTAATAGGGCAACGTTGCGCTGAGGTTGATCAGGGATCTAAACCGGCTTCTGAATATAAACACGTCAGTCGCTGCAAACACGACGCAAGGTGATGTAATATTTTGTAGGATATCGAGTGCAACTGACATTCTGATTGGCCTACACTAGCACAGTAAAAAGGGCATGGTGTTTGTTTCCGTTCACGAGACACGTGGTAGTAGCAGTGAAGCGTGTTTGTTTATGTACTAACCTAGTGAAAGTGACACCCACACAACCTGCACCGTTGCCAGTTTGTCTGTCTTTCGTTTTTGACAAAACTAAAATATCTTCGTACGAAATGGCCAGAGACAAAAAGGAGAGATACAAAATATGTTCCAAATACCAAGACCTGTCACTGGTTTAAATTAATGTAATGACTTCCCTTCCACCCGGTATGATTGGAATTCTGCGGTGTCTCTATTCGGGCATTTGCAGAAATAGAATTGGCTATAACTGCTGTACTTCACATTTAAACTTCAAGATACTTAAACTTGTTCCACGGTCGTAATTTCTTAATTATAGTTGGTTATCCAGATATCTCAACCACTTGACATTACAGCTCACATGTTTAATGAGAGAGCGCAACTGAAAATCAGACTGCGCTGTAAAAGAGCAATAAAGCGCTCTGGTGTGATAAGCTGCGAGTTGAGTTCAGTAATTGCGTTTTAAGATTGGTAACACTAGTTATTAGCTCGGTAGATATGGAAGGCAAGCAATGAAACTAGATTAGCGAGCTAAATGTCCTGATGCCTTAATCTCCAATATGTTCCGCTCTGCTGAGTGATGAAGAACGACGTATGTATTGTAAACAGCTTCAACAGCAATTACGAGTTTGATGATTTGCGAGCCTCTCATATCAGATATCGACTGATCGTAAAGAGAATTTCAACCCCAGGGGAACATTTGTGTCTACTGAGAATGATAAGAGAGGGTTTAGTAATGATGTCACGTCCTTAGTTAAGTCTTTATGGCCCTTTACCACGTAACCGACATAGATGAAGAAATATTTCTTAGAAAGAAGTCGTATAAAATATGAAAATGTTGCTACATAAGAAATACGCATAGGAATGTCCAAATGAAATACATCTTTAGAAAGAAAAAGATCTAATCTATTGCAATCACATGACTTTCTCTACTCTTGTACTAACTATTCTAAAAACCCTTTCTTTTCCTCTTCACGTTGGTTGAGATAAACATTTGTAGAAATTATCTTATTGCTAATTTCCATGTAGGTGCAAGGGGAATATGGGAGTACAGTAGGCTTTGTGCGATAGTCAAATCTTTTAAAGCTGGTTGCTAGTTAAGACTTTGAAATTCCATGTGATAAAAAAGGTATATTTAACAAATCTTTATGAATTGCAAAACTCGTACAAATAACAATAAATATCTCCGAAATGGTTCACTCCCCAAAAAGATAATTGGGAGTGTTTTAAAGAAACCTACATTTTTCTATAGTAAGATTTGGCGTATCTCTTACGTTTTACCAGTTATGTGAAAGGCATTAAGGGTAAACAAGACTACTTGGGCTATATCCAGAAAATTCAAAATGTACATATCATTTGCCACAAAAATATTTTAAATTTACGGCATTTTAATCAAAATCGATACAGCCATTTTTGAGAAAATCGGAGTTTACGAAATAATTTCTATGCAAAGGATAGTTTAGGGTAAATAAATGTTCTTCAATAACTTCGTGTTGCATCCTTAAGACATTAAACTTAAATCCAAATTAGACTTTTAACCAACTTTTTAGTTGAGCTTTTATGGTTCGGGGGCCTTAAAACATATTTCCGGTGAAATCTTGACATCCATATTTTAGCTGGAATACAATAATTCCGCAAATTACTATACGTAGTGGAGAAAGTAAAAAAAGAGTTATGTGGGTAATTTTGTAGTAGGCATGGGCAAAATCGTCTTAAAAGGGCCACTCCTCTGAAAAAATTAATGCCTCACTCCAACAAACATCCTTCCCTATCACTGTTGTTCAGCTTCCAACTCGCCTGATTAAGCGGCGAGTTAGGGACGTCTCTTTCATAAAGAACAGTGGAGAGAGTTATTTGTAAGTTGCAAAAACAGGAACGCTTGCTGTTTAATATGCGGATTTCAATTTGCAAATATAAAGCGTTACAATAGCAAACGCCACTTTGATCAGAAGTACAAAGCAAACTTTGATCTTACAGATGTTTATTTACAATTTGAGAGTACTTTCTGAATATTCGTGTTTGTAAACATATTAAAGGGACAATATGATTCCACCTTTTGGTGGTGTAGTTTCTTATTAGTATATTTTATATAAGTTATTGCACTTCGTGTTGCAATGTTTGAATACAATATTGACTTTAAAACCAAACAATTTATTGTATTGAGCATATAGATTTAAAATATCTTTAAGGCTTGGAACTTCACTGCTTTATTTATTGTAAAAGAGAAATAATTCGGGAAGGTTATAAACTTGAAGATTATGTAATTTGGCTAACCACAGAAGGTGGCTGTAATAATAATTGCGTGCAAAATATGTTTAATATAAACAAAATAGTTAATATGTATCAGCGTAGAAATTATTAATACCGCGCAGATGGAACGAAGCCACTACTGCGTTTGTTGTATCAAAAAAACCTTCGTCAGTCGGCAAGAGAATTTTGGGATGAGTAAGGCAAGTTCAATAGCTACCTCTCCTCTCGTGCCCAGAAATATTCCCGTTAAGAACAAACATCTACTTATCAAAAGATAGTCCTGTTAAGAGTTTATTTATCTGAAAAAACTAACAAATTATCTGTCTTACGTCATTTCAACTATGTGGTCATGAAGCAACGGATCTGGTAGGTGATGCTTCATGACTCGATGTATGTATGTCAGTCATCCTTATATCATACAAAATTTCTTGCTTCCTCAAGTGTCCACAGAGGTCCTAGTATATTAGGCAACTGTACTTCTGCTATAGCGATGGGCAAATGACAGCTTTGATAAGTGCCACAGAGATCTTGATGTTGGCGTTTGGAGAACAATGTTCGGTCGCTTTCTCTCTTTCTCTCAATTTTTTTTTTTTTTTTTTTTTTAATTTGAGCTCGGCAAGACCAATTGACAGCTGAGATGATAATGACTGCGCTGTTACTGCATCTGTTGTTTGTCTCTATATGTAGCATCTACATTTGAAGGTACAGGTATCAGTGGTATACTAACGGAGCATTTTAAAGAAACAACAGAGATCACACTTTTGAAAACACACCTAATCAGTCCCTTATCGTATTATTTTCTTATTTGCGGCTATAAATATGAATACTTCAATAAAAATCGACTACGTATCCTTAAAGTTTGAGGTCACAGTCATAGGGGGTCCTATATTAAAGTCTTACTATTCCATCTCTCCGTAACCCCTAGTTTGTGGATTGAATTCTGTAACAGGCATATGGTATCTAATTTACACCATTTATAGTAAATATGGTGATTAACAGAACACATCTAAACAGCAATCTGTGTAATTGAAGATAAAAACATGTGATTCCGCTAAGCCTGTTGATAAACAACCACAGTTGTCTGAAACTTGCACAAAGTCCGGCAACATGCAACTTCAGAAGTTACAGCAAAAATTATGATTTTATTAATAGATATGCTAAACTGTGACCAAACTAAGCATTTGACGAAGGAGGTAGTAAAACAGGGTAAGTTTCAATAAGGTGTGAGTGAATTCTCACATGGACATTTGTATTTTGCTGTGGTATTAACAAAATTGATCGAATATTGAGTCAGTATTAATTCTTTATTTTACAGAGCACATTTAATTATCCTTATGTATTATACATTCACCCTTTATATAATGTTATGGTACCTACCATTTCTGAAATATCTTGCATGGCATATTTTAATTTCGTTAGCCGGAACTCTTTTTTTTTCCATGTGGGGTAAATAATTTTCTTGAATAACTGGTGCAAACATAAATATGCTTTTGATGTAAAATATTGTTTTATTGGGTGATTGGAAATTGCACTGAAGGTCTCTAATCAACTATAAAAACTGCACTGAACCATTAAAGTTAAATATGGTAAATAGTACTGCTTATTTTTGTACTTACCGCGTAAACTGCACTGGAACATTATAGCTCGGGATACAGATTGCACTGACGAAGCTTGTTGGATGTTTTTACACCGCGATTGGCTGTTCTTTATTTCACTTTGAAAAATAATAGCAGGTGCTCTTTGACGAATGCAAAGCGCTCAGTTTGACCCTGTTTATATTTACTGATTTACTTCTCAATGTAGTGCTGTTTATTTATTGTGAAAGAATTTTTTCCCATGTGTGATTTTTAGGAGCTGTTTATTTTTATATACACCTCGGTCTGATAAGATGTTAGCTCTTCCACAAATACATATAAAGATAGACTACAGGAACTAAAGCTTGCATTGAAATGGGAATGAAAAGATTCGCATGCATTCATAGTTCGTCCAGTGTCTGCTGATTTGGCTGCCTGCATAAGGGGAGAAAAATTGGCACTTTCGTTAATATAATTTTCTACCAAGTAAGAACAAAATTTTACGTTTTCACTTTCGGATTGCAGTGGCATCAAATCGTGTATAAACGAATCACCTACTTCACATGGTTCTAAGTATACTAACCCAAACACACAGTGTAACCAGTATCCAACGATTGAGTCCTTATCTTTGTATTCACCTGTCAGCCCTTAAGCCTGTATTTTTTCCACCATGCCGGTCTGGGTGGCTCAGTAGGTCAGACGCTGGTCTACTGATCCCAAGGTCGCGGGTTCAAATCCGGCCCAGACCGATGGTTTCTAAGTGTGCTTAAAAACGACAGCTCCATGTCAGTAGATTTACTGGCATGTTAAAGAACTCCTGCGGGACAAAATTCCGGCACACCGGCGACGCTGGTGTGATCCTGGCAATTGACAGCGTCGTTAAAGAACAAAATTTTTTTTTTTTTTTTTTTTTTTGCACAGAAAGATTCGGTCACACGGTTCGCACTGCATCATGTATAGCTATTTCTAGATCCAAAATTATAATTATGGGCTCAAATGTCTTACTTAATTCTTCATTACACTCGTAACAGATAATGCGAAATATAGTTTGATATGAATATCTGGTTTTATTTGAAAGAAAACAGAATACCAAAGGCACATAGTGACCATTCTTAAAACCGTGAAGTGTAAACATTTGATAAAAGAACTTGAGGCAATAGTCAAATGTTCCGTCAACATAGAGCAAAGGACACGTTACTAAAAAGTTCAAAATAGTGCGACAGATGAATATTGCAATCCCACTGTCTTTGTCTTTATGCATTACAAATTGTTCATCTAAGTTTGTCTTAATATCTAGAGCCGGAATCTTGCCATGAGTTTCATTTCTAACAGCGGGAAACTTGGGATATTTATTTCTCCGCGAATTATACACATTTCGCTTTATTACAGTTAACTCATTAATGTCTATATAGTTATATTCAGAAAATTCTTTTAGTACACATCGAACCACTTTGCTTGGGCGTGCAGATATATCTTCCATAGCCTTTCGTTTTGCACTACTACTAAGTACTTGGCGTTGCAACTTATGTACCTACATCTTTATTGTGGTTGTGAACCAAATCGCTTCTAACATTACTGTTATTCCCTATAGTATAAACTTTAGCGTTGAATTTTCGAAACGTACACCTCCATTTCACTTCACCCCTTTTCAGTTGACTGTCGTACTAAAATTTAAAATCATCTATAATTACTAACCCTTTGCCTCGCTCACTTGCACAACATACAGCTGATGTCATTACTGATAGAGATTACAGTTCACGCACTAGCACTAGACTCAATGACAAACTGGGCACATTACTGGTAAAGTGCAGCAGTGGAAGTACCCATGGTAGTGGAAATAAGAACTACCCCGTACTAGCAGCGCCTATTCACCGCGACATCTGGTGATGAGCATTGAGTACAACCTAGAAAACTGCCCGAGCATAGTAATGGTAATCAGTGCTATTTACACATAATAAATTCAATGCTGCAGTGCAGTTAACAATTTGAACTTGGTGCAATTTACAAACTCCATCATTTTCGGTGCAATTTTACATTTTTCAGTGCAAATTACTACCCGTGCCCGTTTTATTTGCCTCCTTTATGTACCTAACAAGGCATGTAATATCTAAACAATATAGTTTGTATTGTATCACGATAAATATAAATGAGCTTCGCATATAACCATAAAATTGCAATAAACAGAACAATTAAGTGTGTGAATGTATGTGAGATTTTGTTACATAATTTCAAATCATCGTCCGGGCGCTACGAAATAGTGAATATAATTAATGAAATATTGGTTCCTATGACTATTTCACACATAGAAGAGTTAAATGATCATATACTAATTCTGACCTAGTCTTTTTTTTTTTCAGAAACTATTATTTAGTCACTTTTGTTAGTGTCGCCAACTGCAACCCATAAATTTGTTACACATTAAATCGGTTAACATTCCAAATAGCATTCCATTTCAATTTGACAAGTGTGCTTTTAACGATTGTTCTTTTAGTAATGAAGAAATGTTATTTATTAATGTTAAAAATAAAGTAAGATTTATTTGAGAGTATAAACTCGTTTTCTGTTATAACAACAAGAGAATATCAAAATACTCGTAACTCTTGCTTTTCGTTTTGGCAATGCTGAGTATGTGGAACTATATCAGTCAAAATGAATATTTTTAGGTTATCTTTTATAGAACTTAACATTTTCTGGTGAAATTGTTACAATATAGTATATAAGTTCAGGTTTTATTTATGGAATAACCTAGATAAATATAATTCGAAGGTCTGATCTTATTAGATAAACTCTTGCTCCGTTCGAGAATTTATTGGTTACGTCAGACGTGTCATAACATTACTTATGATCATTTTTACATACTGGGTGCAAACCCCATCCACCGCACAAAATGTAGATATTGAAACCAACAATAAATGACGTCCCTCTTATTATTACTATTAAAATTTACTGTATTGTTTATTACAATAAATATCGTTGAGTAAAGTTTGAAGATAATTTAGAAATTGACAAATTAGTTTAAACATACAATTAGTACTCTTATAGTACAACAATGTGGTGAAAACACAAATATTATTTGTGGAAAATTCTAAAGTACATTTTACATTTCGGTCAGTTGCGAATACAGTTGAAGCCTGAAATAACGCGGTCCGAAATACCCCGATACGGATTTAACGCGGGGGAAGGTATGCGCCCCGAAAACCTATCATAATTTTCATTAATTAGTTAACTTGTCTGTTTGTTTGTTTGTTTGTTCGTTCGTTTGTTTGTTTATCTGTTTATATATTTATTTATCTAGTTATCCATTTATTTATCTAGCTATTTATTTACTTATAATACTTACAATATGTGGAGAAAAAATGTGACTTACGCCGCCAAACAAAACTTAATGGTTTACTTAAGGCAATGTAATTAGGTTTATGTAAAATGTGTAAAGTGTAATTGTGTGTACTGTATAAATTAAGATCGGTTGCAAGACTGGAATACACTCCGAGCATAAATGGTGTGTAATTGCATTTACAAGTGGTGGGCTTTACCGTATACTACATACTTTACAATGCACTGAAAATTGTTATTGCACGAATGTTTCCCAACATCTTGGCGACTTTTGTCACTTCTAACCTCAAATTTCGATATACAATGGAATCGTTTATAACGCGGGGCTAAAGCATGTCTTATTTTCATGCTTCAGTCGCAGATGCAAAAGTTTTATCTAACAGATATACACCAGTGTATTCTTTAATGCTTATGTTGACACATGGAGTGACAGCTTTGAGCGTGAGAAAGAGAAGCTATGAAATACTGGCTAAGCACCTTGAATTCACCCCCATTCTCGTTGTTTTCGTAAGTTTACGAGCGGAAGTAAGTCTGCTGGCGTCTCTCAGTCAGACAGTCCGGAGTCTGTGGCTCAATAAAGAAGTCTGCCGGGTTCAGCAAATTTTACTCCTCATGTCGAGAAAGTTTTGAAGCTATCATGAATTTGACACAAAAAGACATCAATATACGTACCAGAGAGATAGGGAAGTCTTTTCGTTTCAAATGGAAGCCTCTTTTTGCATCATCTATACCATAATAGGTATATAGTAAATTATTAGAGCTTTTATAGTGTACACAAATATAGATTTTAATGCTCTTAATAATTATACTTGTGGCCGAATTTCTTCCATGTATAACATAAAATAAATCATCCAAAGACCTATGTCCTTTATAAATGCGCTAAGTTCAAGATTCAATTATTATGTTCTATTACCTGAAATAAGCTGTCGATATTTTTCTGCAGTAGGAATTTTCCAAATGTACCTGAATACACTTAATGTACACTAGCATATATGGTAAATTACCTTGATTATGTTTAAACACCCAAGTGAAACTGTTGCTATTCGTAAAGGAATAAAAGTTATAAACGCATAGAAATTTCTGAGCATTAAACCCAGAAGGGAACGAAATAAAATTCAACTGTTATCGGTTGTTTCTAAGCGACCACGTTACAGGTTATAAACTACCCTCATCCCTTGTACAGTCTGTTTGCAGACAGCACTCAAGGAGACCGTGTTTACCTGCCCGCCAGTGACTCATCTTTTTACATTACTTTTGTTGATAACGGTGGATAACTTAAAATCCAGCTGCACAAGAATGTGTAAACCTGATTAAAAGCATTTAAATCAATATGACACTTGAGTAACAGTTTACATGAAGGCACTGTCCTCTAGAATTGATTTAGAGATCATGTCCAAATGACCTACATGTCGAGGGGTTCTTAAACCCACTGGCTGGCTGGCTGGCTGGCTGGCTGGCTGACTGACTGACTCACTGACTCACTGACTCACTGACTGACTGACTGACTGACTGACTGACTGACTGACTGACTGACTGACTGACTGACTGACTGACTGACTGACTGACTGACTCACTGACTCACTGACTCATTCACTCACTCATTCAATTGATTTAGAAATCTGTGAGTATGTATTGGGGCCAGTTTTATTCATGATTTACACGTGCGTCGTAGCATGAGCGTGCATGTTGGAAATGTCTTGTAATAATTCGAAGTACTTTGATCTTAAACTATTTTATATAAAACTTTCTTAATAGCGATGAAACACAATAACTAGATATATTATTCTGTTTGAGATAACAATAGTAAACGGTATTCTAAATAGATTACCAGGCGCGTAACTTCTGTGCGAAGACATTTTCATTTGACATTTAAAGTAGATAATGTGACGTCGGGCACTGCGCACAGCAGGGACGCTCGGGGCCTGGCTGCTTCACGCCACATGCCGCGCGCGCGCGCGCGTGTGTACGTGTGTGTGTAGGTGAATAACAACAATGAAGCGGCCAGACTTTCAGAAAGATTTGGCGAAGTCATCACCGGCGTGTGTGTGGAAGTACAGAAAGGAGGCGAGGAAACGGAGAGTTATGGAAATAAGTCGGTCAGTCTGTCAGTGAGTATGAGGCAGCTGGTGGCGTGTCGGTGCATTGTAAGAATATTAAAAGAGCGTCGAGTGATTGTATGTTATAGTAAGTGTATGAGAGACAGAGAACAGAGAAAGTGAAAAGAGACACTAAAAGGTCTGAGCTGGGTTACAAGAAGTAAAAGCAAAAGGGGGGCAAAAAAAAAAAAAAAAAAAAAAAGGGAAAAAAAAGAAAGAAAAGAAAAATGAAATGTTGGAAGCTCATCCAGCACCGTTTATTTTCCTACCTATATTTACAATACCCTCAGAGAGAGATATCTACACCAGGGTGCTCAACCACAGGTAAGTTAGTGGAGGTTGAAATCATCCTCCTCCCGCTGATACTTTTTTGGCACGCTTCACGTTTCAGAAGGTCTTCAATATTTGGTGCAAAGGATGAAGTGTACAGTGTCAAAAGATAAGTAAGGTGATTTTCACTTATCTTGTTGCAATACTCACTTTTAATTTAGTTCATTTTTTAAAATATTTGTTCTCAGATATAAGTGGAGCCAAAGACTGCCATTAAACTAGATGCAAACAAACGTAATCTCCGATACTCACAGCAGGTCAAAGACCTAAATAATTCCCGCCCTTCTTTCTCAGAACATTTTACGGTTGTGTAATTCTGCAGTGCAAGTAGTTTCATATTTTGTAGCTCGTGTGAAGTCTCACTACATGGCAACCTCAAAAGTGCAAAATAATTGGAGTTTGGTTTCAAATGTTTTAGGCCTTCAAATTGTGAAGATATTGTGTCGTAAAATTGCTAAAAAGTTCGTTGTATTTTTCCAGTAGAATAAAATTTATCGTGAACACGGAACGTAAGCAAGGAAAATTGTATAAATCTGCAACTACCAGTCTTAGAAATCAAGCACTTAGCTTTATCGTCTTCGTCTCGAAAACAAAAGTACTCCTTCTCCCGTTGAATTGTATGTACTACTATATATGCTCCCCAGCATCCGCCTCTGACTAGTAGATCTGGATTTGCTTGCCTTGGTCATTAGAGGGGCAGCAACATGTGTAGGAGAAGCGAACGTGTGCTCGCTTGCTTTGTGGTCCTGGCCTACACCGTCATCAAAGCATCAAGTCTAATAGACATTATAGGCATGGTGCAGTCCTTAATTTGCGTTATCCAAGCAAACTATGTCTAATTTCATCAGGCACTACCCGATAGGAGGTGAGGACAAGCCACAGGAAAAATATTCTGACAATCTTTCATCAATTAACTTGACCAAAATAAAAGTTTACCTTCTGTAAAAAGCTGTTTCGTTTGCTCCAGTTTCCAATTTTTATCGATTCAAGCTTTTACTTGTGATGCAATCATTTTTTCGCAACTCCGATAGAAAGGGCCATCATCCATATCTCAAGTTCTCCATGCTTGTTGAAGTTCCACCCACCTTCAAAATTGAAAACACTTCCTCGCCTGCAAGTCATCTTCTTGACGGCTTCGTTCACCGCCTTCTCAAAGAGGTAAGAGTTCAAAGTTCCTTGTTAGCATTAAGGATAAGCTAACTCTCTCTCTCTCTCTCTCTCTCTCTCTCTCTCTCTCTCTCTCTCAATTGTCAGCTGTGCAGAACTAACGGAGAGTTCCTTCTCCCTGCAGATAGGGTGTAGATTTATTCTCCTAGGTAGTGCAGAATTACCATCTGCTAAAACTACGAGCTCTGAACGTCTTCCTTAGGATATGACAGCTCAGTGTAACAACAAGATATCTCTTTTCTGGCTGTCTATGAACCAGATAAGAGAACACCTAAGTTTTCAATTCCTCTAATGCTTCTAAACCTGACCGGCTTTCTTCTTAAAATCCACAGGGAAAACTTGGATCGATAAAAATTGATAACTATGACTTACCCACTGAGCCTCATCTCTCTGTTCCAGCCTATGATTCAGTCTTGTCATTTATCAGATACTAACACAACTTACTAGAACAACTCAACATTTTAGGGTTGCCACAATATAATCACGCAGTCTTGGTAACTTTTGTTCTGGCTATTTACTGTCGCGGCGATCGGGGACCTCAAAGAAGGGTCAAGTGTCAGCTATTTCACACCACAGCTAGTAAGTGCTGAATAGTAAGGAAGGCACACAGAAACTGTTAGACGTGCAGGGACTTGCTTAAGAGAAGCTTCAAGAAATTTCAATTTTCAGAAAAGTCACCTATAGTTTTCGATTATGTAAGCCATTATGGCCAAGCTTCTCTCCTTGGAGACGCTTACCTAATTAGCTGCTGATTTCCCACCTCAAAACTTCACTTGGAGGGTGGTTAGCTAGTGACTGTGACATGTAAAAGTACAGACAGTCAATATCCAGTGACGGACACAAGCAGGCAGTTTATAAGTGATACCTTGTGGATGATTTTTGCATAAATGATAAACGGTAAGAGACAACTAAAGCTTACTGAATAAAAATGTGAATCGTATTATAACACACAGATTATGTCAAACACTTCCGTTTTCCTTTGAGTGAACCGTTTCCGAGATATTCTTATCTTTATCTCTGAGCCTTGCAAAGGGAACGGAATTCCAAAGGCATCGCATAGCAACAAGCTCTTAAAAATTTGACTAAAGCCTACTGCATTCTCACATTCCCCTTGCACCTATAAGTAAATTAGCAGTAAGATAATGTCTGAAGGTTCTTAAGTCGATTAAAATGTAATAGAGAAGCAAGTATTTGCAAGAATGCTGTGTAAGAATGAGTATAGCTCTACATATATTTGGATTAGAGCTTCAACAAATTGAACTATATTAAAAGTCTGTAGTGCTGTAACGCCACGATCTTCTAAGGTGAATTTTCTGAGGCTATGCACTTCGATTTTGTCGCCAAATATTGATGGACATAAGCAGTACCAAAATCCTCATTAATGAACATATGTTTATCGCATAAGATTTGCAAGTGCTTTCGTAAATCAAACGCAATATACAGGTAACCAATCCGCCACTGCAATACAAGGTACATTTGAGTGAGAGGCATAGTCCACATAAAGTGGAAGCTGTAAATCCAACCTCTCTCTTTCGCAAACGTTGGACAAGGCTGATCTAAGCGGTCGGCGCGGACCGAGTTCATCGTTAGAATTGATTTGCGAACTGTATAAGCCGTGCAGTATCAAAGACAGACAGAACTGCTGTGAGTTGCAAAATCATGAATTATTTTAAATTGTACTACGATACAACAGAACAGTCATAATCCGTAAAAGTGTTAGCGACAAGCGATAAAAATAACCGGAAATATACTTTGTCACAACATATATACCATATTAGGACGATATTGCCGCAATCAATTTTTTTTTCCTGAAGACAAATTTAAATCCTTATAACCTTATGTGTTACTTGACTAAATACGTACTCACCTCAGTACTATTTCATTTGAGCGGAAGCATTTTGGGGAGATCCGAAGCGTCAAAGTAGTTATAAAATGCCTCCGGCTTGAGCTAACGCTCTCGTGACCTAATGAAAGAACAGTTTTTATTCTCCAAGGATCTTGTTCCTATAGTTTGACTGAGATATGCACATGATATTTATGTAATTTGTACTCATGGCAACAATTCATTAGAAGAGGTTCTTTTTATTGCTGTTCATGTCAGTTCCTCAAATTACCAATATTTTCTCTTTGACAGCTATCATTCCAAACACACCAAGAGATCAGTCCATTATTCTGAGGTCAATGTCTATGTAACAACTCAAGATCACTTCGAACTTTGGTTTTAATTTCTCACGTCACGTGTAGCCGAACTCGTGAAAGTACGACTCGTATAGTTGGGAGTTCAAATCCCGCAAGATATCTAACATCTGAATTTACAAGTACTGTGTATACAGCCATATTTGGCTCTTGGAGACATTCACAGATACTGTAGTTCTAGGGACAGAACTGTATAAGATCTTTGTTTTCACGTTTCCTTGAATGAAATAAAAGCCTCAGAGTGTCCACTTAGGTCACAACAAAATTATCAATTAAAAATTTAAGAGGTAGAACTGGAACTTAAAAATTCAATGCCACAACTGGGATTTGAACCACAGACCTTCCGCTTGCCGGGCGGACGCTCTACCACTGAGCTATTGTGACAAACTGCCAGAATGACATTAAATTCTCAAGCCAGTTCGTATTTCTCCTGGTAAACCAGTTTGTCACAATAGCTCAGTGGTAGAGCGTCCGCCCGGCAAGCGGAAGGCCTGTGGTTCAAATCCCAGTTGTGGCATTGAATTTTTAAGTTCCAGTTCTACCTCTTAAACTTTGCCCACACACGGCTTGTGTGTTTAAAAACACCAACAGTAAGTTTGTTGGCATAAATAAATAATAATTACCATGTGAAGGTTATTTAATCCTGGGATATAAAGTACTTGCAATAGTAAGTCACCATTGGGGTAATTGTCTCTGATGTGAGACTGCCTTTGTGGTTTACCAGGAGAAATACAAACTGGCTTGAGAATTTAATGTCATTCTGGCAGTTTGTCACAATAGCTCAGTGGTAGAGCGTCCGCCCGGCAAGCGGAAGGTCTGTGGTTCAAATCCCAGTTGTGGCATTGAATTTTTAAGTTCCAGTTCTACCTCTTAAACTTTGCCCACACACGGCTTGTGTGTTTAAAAACACCAACAGTAAGTTTGTTGGCATAAATAAATAATAATTATCAATTAAATCTCTAGTATATGTAGGTACATTTACAATTTTATTAGTTTCAAATGTTTACTGTTTACAGAATGAATTCAATAAAAATTGATAGTCATTTTATTTTGTTTTGAAAGACAAAGCTAGTTAAATACTGTAAGATTTTATAAATTAATACAATTTATTACGCAGTGAAATTGTAATAGAAAGTAACGAGTTAAGGCTGGAGGAATGTCCGCTCACATGCGATACAGGTTAGCTAGATGCAGAGTATGAATGACGTCAGAGGTACAGCACGGTCATCAAATGTGCAAACAACTGCTACTAGAAGCAAGAGTCGAAAACAACGTATCGTAGTACTCTGTGAACTAGTGAAGAATTGCCTTGCAAGTGTATACAGACGCAAGGTTGAGGCATAGTATAACGCGACTGTTAAATTCTAGAAAGTTCTAAACAAAAATATTGGTTATCAAGCTACGTGTGAAATTTTGAAAATGAGTAAGAAAAAAAATTATAGAACAGAATGGAGTTCTTTCCATTTGCACTTCTGACATTGTGTGATATAGGAAGAAGTTTCTCACTGTTTGAAAACTGCTTCAGTGATAGGCGTCGAAATTTCAAATTTAATGATTTACGAACGTACATTGTAACCCAGTGTAGTGCACTCTGTGGCATTATTATAGTTAACAAATAGCAGTATGTATTAGCGTGTCAGTGCAATTCCAGAATGTAAATTTATGCTGGTTGTAGGTTTTGCTGCAGTGAGCCGGTTTTCATGGTCAGGCTGTACCTACCTACAGTTGTTTACATGCGCGGGCGATAACAGTGAAGTCCATGTGCAGTATACCTATGGAAAACGCACACGTCTCTGGAATTTACTAATGAGAAATTAACAAACCTATAAGGTTAACAATTTTGGAATTAACTGGTGCAGTTGTTCATTATCTTCGTTCTCTGTAGATATCCTGAGATGCTCTCGATAATTTTACGTATTCCACCTGCATACCTACAGTAAGAAAAAGTACTGTACTCTACCAAAAAGTTCGATAGCGAGATTCAGCGCAAGTTCAGGTTTTGAGTTCACCCAACTTCAAAAAATGTATAGCTATGTTTTTACTACACGTATAGCACAGTCGGCCGAATGTTGACCATGTTCGTAGCTCTCTCACTCTATTGAGTTTTATTATAGGTTCATGTTATAATTTATCTTCCCAGAAGTTCATATGTTGAAAATTTGAACAGCGTAATTTAGTTCAGGATTTTAAAGCTGACTGATGAGCCTAGAGGAACTTTTCTTTTTGAAAGCGAACAACAAATTCAGCGAACTTGAATACTAATAGTAATTCCAGGAGGAAAATACAATGCTAGAAACATTATATCAAAATAAGTTTTCTTTAAAGGTATAATCTCTTATAAACTAATGAGGAAGCATAGAAATTTTCAGGCTTAAAATCCAGAACGTAAGTAAATTAGGTTAAACTGTTACTCAACCGCAGTGACGTCACGTATAACAAACCACACTCCATACCTCGTACTGCTTGTATATATCACAATAGGGACTAACTAGAACTATCCAATAAGCTGTAAAGCTGCTATTTCTGTTATTTTTAAAAGGAAACTGGGAAGCACCGCCCCATTTTTATTATTTTCTATATGTAGAAACCTTGAAGCCGATGTAGCCGCGAGTTATATGAAGCGATCCTACAATTAAAGGTAACCTTTCAGGGTAAACTGCACAGAACCAGGAAGTCCCGGATGCTCCCACCATAAATTACCATTCTGACGTCGTATTTATATGCTAATAAAGGGTGCCTGAGCAACGGAATGGGAAGTAATTATCACACGCGTTACTGCTTTGCAGGAAAATGGTTTGCTTTTGAAAAATCATCTTACTTGAGAGCTCTCTGGCGATGCCACCAGACCGTGACCGTTTTATGTCCAATATTCGGGTCGCCCTACAATTTAACCAAGTAAATTTCAGAAATTGTGAATGCGTCACAAATATGCCTTATAAAACAGGGAAATCATGGACTATAGCACTACCGGACAATCTTATGTCCTATAAATACCCAAAGACGTATATCCCAAGTATATCCTGGGATAACAGTATACCCCTAGTCCATTATGTCTACTTCTAGTATCCGCATTCTAGTTTGACCTACACCGGGTATTGGCAAAATCTGCTCAAAAGGGCCACTCCAATGTAACACGTTCTTGCCTCACTCCACCGGCCATCCCTCCCCTTCACTGCTGTTCATCTTTACCTTGCTTGCGACACGCCTTATTAGTGGCGACTGTGACTTCATTGAGACGTCTGTGAAGAGTGACAGAGAATTTTTTGTAAGTTACAAAAGCAGGAAACTGTTGTTTTATATATGAATTTTAATTTGCAAATATAAAACGTTCCAATGAAAGCCGCAGTTATGATCAGAGACATAAAGGAAACTTTGGTGATCTTACATTTATTTACGTAGAATTTCCAAACGTACTTTCTGATTACTCGTATTTGTAAAAATATAAAAGGATGATATGATTCCACTTTATAGGTGTTCAGTTTCTTATTAGTTTATTGGGTATCCGGAACTAAATGTATCGAATAAGCTGAATGCTTATTAGACATTTCACGCAAGGTATTCTTATCTTGGCTTATAGCTAAAGTGTTGTTTTCCTGAACTCTTTAACTAATATTTAGTAATAGTTAATAGCCACCAAAGCTCTTCAGGTTCGATCCCAGGCGTTCATATGTGGGATATGTGATGGACACACCGGCACAGGGTTTTCTCCGGGTTATCCGGTTTCCCCTGCCATCATTCCAGCAATTGCTCCATCATCATCTTTCACCATCATTTCATATTCACTTCCGCACTCTCACACCAGGCTTTGAACTGGTAACCCATCCTGGTTCCTCTATATGGTCAACTCTGGTTGTGAAGACGGCATTTACTGGCCGGCAGGGCTCGGGGCGCTGAGCACGTCCTACTTTCCCCCACTGGACCCCGCTCATGACGCCTGTAGTGGGCAGAGGTGGAGGATCCAGCGGCCGGGCAGTAGACCACGGCTATACTCAGTGGGCTGCAGTGTCACAAGAAAGACAGACACTAGTTAATACCAGTACAGGTGCAGGTGGAAGGAAGCCACCACTGCGCTTGTTGTATCAAAACAACCTTCGTCACTTCGGAAGAGAATGTGATGAGTAAGGCACGTTCAATCGCTACCTCTCCTCTCCTCATACTGATCTACACTGCTGGGTCTAAGAGCAGCCAAGCTGTTGGATGTGCCTATGTTCATGGAACCGTACTGTACACACGAAAGTATTAGTGCAATGGAAAAACCCGGACTTATAAGTATTAATAAAAAGTACAATTTGTCAAAAAGTTGAAGTGAATTAATTTTCATGACAACGTCAACGGTTTGTAAACATTTCCTTATTGTGCATATAGTTTCCCTACAGTGAGGCAGTCTATTTTGAAATATTAAACTGATATTTTATGTATATCAAGAAGAATCATTGAAAATATTCTTAACTGGTTTATTACGTAATTTTGATTGTGATGTCAACGATAATTTCCGCAGCAGTCCTTGTTGTACATCCAGTTTTCTTATATTTAAGCAGGCTAATTTAGATGTCAAATTGTACGTTTTAATCCTATCAGGACTTACCTTGTTTATACTTTCTGAATGGGCTACTGTCACACCACTTGAGGGGGTCGCGTCCTAAAGGACGAAATCCACGAGCAGTAATTGGTGTATTAATGGAACAAAACTGATTTATTCACAACACTTTATTGTTCCACAGAAGACGGTCTCCTTCTGTATTAGGTTATAAGCCTTTTTCACAGTCATAGGAAATCAAGTCCATTACTCTACAGCGTATTATTGCTACTGAATTTACAGATTTATTCATAATAATATTGTCCAAGACATGATTACATTTTATACTACTCTATTTAAACTAAGCAAAAACATCACTTTAATGTGGACAAGACCAAATTTGTGTTAGTATGACTAAGAATTGGTCATGTCTGTATACCTATCTGTTGAACGTAAATATTCCACCCGTCTATCAGAATAGCCACACAACAATAACGGTAGAAGACGTCATATTGACATGTCCAGTATTCGAAGAATTCGGTATTCAACAATTCCTCCTGCTGGACTCAATGATGTCTCTGGCCTTACAAATGTAATCAATTTTCTCAATGCAATTGAATTGTACAAACCAATTTAACAAAAATACCTAAAAAGTCCATTGTTATTGCATTGTTACTAAATTATCCTTGTATTGTGTGTCATGAACACCTTGGTTGTGAAATTATTCCCCTAGTGACCGTGATATAATTGTATACCATTATAATAAACGTCCACATGTTATAAGAAATATAAATCAATATTCCATTCTACCATATTAACATTTCCCATTTAAACCTCTCACTGTGCCGCTCGAGCTGGTATATTGTTTATCTCATTTACACCTGTTGACTGGGCTACTTGAGCTGGTATATTGCTTATCTCATCTACACCTGTTAACTGGGCTACTTGAGCTGGTATATTGCTTATCTCATCTACACCTGTTAACTGGGCTACTTGAGCTTGTATATTGCTTATCTCATTTACACCTGTTGACTGGGCTACTTGAGCTGGTATATTGCTTATCTCTTTACACCTGTTGACTGGGCTACTTGAGCTGGTATATTGCTTATCTCATCTACACCTGTTAACTGGGCTACTTGAGCTGGTATATTGCTTATCTCATTTACACCTGTTGACTGGGCTACTTGAGCTGGTATATTGCTTATCTCATCTACACCTGTTAACTGGGCTACTTGAGCTTGTATATTGCTTATCTCATTTACACCTGTTGACTGGGCTACTTGAGCTTGTATATTGCTTATCTCATCTACACCTGTTAACTGGGCTACTTGAGCTTGTATATTGCTTATCTCATCTACACCTGTTAACTGGGCTACTTGAGCTTGTATATTGCTTATCTCATTTACACCTGTTGACTGGGCTACTTGAGTTGGTATATTGCTTATCTCATCTACACCTGTTAACTGGGCTACTTGAGCTTGTATATTGCTTATCTCATTTACACCTGTTGACTGGGCTACTTGAGCTTGTATATTGCTTATCTCATCTACACCTGTTAACTGGGCTACTTGAGCTTGTATATTGCTTATCTCATTTACACCTGTTGACTGGGCTACTTGAGTTGGTATATTGCTTATCTCATCTACACCTGTTAACTGGGCTACTTGAGCTGGTATATTGCTTATCTCATCTACACCTGTTAACTGGGCTACTTGATCTGGTATATTGCTTATCTCATTTACACCTGTTAACTGGGCTACTTGAGCTGGTATATTGCTTATCTCATTTACACCTGTTGACTGGGCTACTTGAGTTGGTATATTGCTTATCTCATTTACACCTGTTGACTGGGCTACTTGAGCTGGTATATTGCTTAACTCATTTACACCTGTTAACTGGGCTACTTGAGCTGGTATATTGCTTATCTCATTTACACCTGTTGACTGGGCTACTTGAGTTGGTATATTGCTTATCTCATTTACACCTGTTGACTGGGCTACTTGAGCTGGTATATTGCTTATCTCATTTACACCTGTTGACTGGGCTACTTGAGTTGGTATATTGCTTATCTCATTTACACCTGTTGACTGGGCTACTTGAGTTGGTATATTGCTTATCTCATCTACACCTGTTGACTGGGCTACTTGTGCTGGTATATTGCTTATCTCATTTAGACCTGTTGACTGGGCTACTTGAGTTGGTATATTGCTTATCTCATTTACACCTGTTGACTGGGCTACTTGAGTTGGTATATTGCTTATCTCATCTACACCTGTTGACTGGGCTACTTGTGCTGGTATATTGCTTATCTCATCTACACCTGTTGACTGGGCTACTTGAGTTGGTATATTGCTTATCTCATTTAGACCTGTTGACTGGGCTACTTGAGCTCGTATATTGCTTATCTCATTTACACCTGTTGACTGGGCTACTTGAGTTGGTATATTGCTTATCTCATTTACACCTGTTGACTGGGCTACTTGAGCTGGTATATTGCTTATCTCATCTACACCTGTTAACTGGGCTACTTGAGCTGGTAAATTGCTTATCTCATCTACACCTGTTGACTGGGCTACTTGAGCTCGTATATTGCTTATCTCATCTACACCTGTTAACTGGGCTACTTGAGCTGGTAAATTGCTTATCTCATCTACACCTGTTGACTGGGCTACTTGAGCTGGTATATTGCTTATCTCATCTACACCTGTTGACTGGGCTACTTGAGCTGGTATATTGCTTATCTCATCTACACCTGTTGACTGGGCTACTTGAGCTGGTAAATTGCTTATCTCATCTACACCTGTTAACTGGGCTACTTGAGCTGGTAAATTGCTTATCTCATCTACACCTGTTGACTGGGCTACTTGAGCTGGTATATTGCTTATCTCATCTACACCTGTTAACTGGGCTACTTGAGCTGGTATATTGCTTATCTCATCTACACCTGTTGACTGGGCTACTTGAGCTGGTATATTGCTTATCTCATCTACACCTGTTAACTGGGCTACTTGAGCTGGTATATTGGTTATCTCATTTACACCTGTTGACTGAGCTACTTGAGCTGGTATATTGCTTATCTCATTTAAACCTGTTAACTGGGCTACTTGAGCTGGTATATTGCTTATCTCATTTAAACCTGTTAACTGGGCTACTTGAGCTGGTATATTGCTTATCTCATTTAAACCTGTTGACTGGGCTACTTGAGCTGGTATATTGCTTATCTCATTTAGACCTGTTAACTGGGCTACTTGAGCTGGTATATTGCTTATCTCATTTACACCTGTTGAGTGGGCTACTTGAGTTGGTATATTGCTTATCTCATCTACACCTGTTAACTGGGCTACTTGAGTTGGTATATTGCTTATCTCATCTACACCTGTTGAGTGGGCTCCTTGAGTTGGTATATTGCTTATCTCATTTACAACTGTTGACTGGGTTGCTTGAGCTGGTATATTGCTTATCTCATATACACCTGTTGACTGGGTTGCTTGAGCTGGTATATTGCTTATCTCATCTACACCTGTTGAGTGGACTACTTGAGCTGGTATATTGCTTATCTCATCTACACCTGTTGAGCGGGCTGCTTGAGTTGGTATATTGCTTATCTCATCTACACCTGTTGAGTGGGCTACTTGAGTTGGTATATTGCTTATCTCATTTACAACTGTTGACTGGGCTACTTGAGCTGGTATATTGCTTATCTCATTTACACCTGTTAACTGGGCTACTTGAGCTTGTATATTGCTTATCTCATTTACACCTGTTGAGTGGGCTGCTTGAGTTGGTATATTGCTTATCTCATTTACACCTGTTGACTGGGCTACTTGAGCTGGTATATTGCTTATCTCATTTACACCTGTTAACTGGGCTACTTGAGCTGGTATATTGCTTATCTCATTTACACCTGTTGACTGGGCTACTTGAGTTGGTATATTGCTTATCTCATTTACACCTGTTAACTGGGCTACTTAAGCTGGTATATTGCTTATCTCATCTACACCTGTTGACTGGCTACTTCAGCTGGTATATTGCTTATCTCATCTACACCTGTTGACTGGCTACTTGAGCTGGTATATTGCTTATCTCATCTACACCTGTTGACTGGCTACTTGAGCTGGTATATTGCTTATGTCATCTACACCTGTTGACTGGGCTACTTGAGCTGGTATATTGCTTATCTCATCTACACCTGTTGACTGGGCTACTTAAGCTGGTATATTGCTTATCTCATCTACACCTGTTGACTGGGCTACTTGAGCTGGTATATTGCTTATCTCATCTACACCTGTTGACTGGGCTACTTGAGCTGGTATATTGCTTATCTCATTTACACCTGTTGACTGGGCTACTTGAGCTGGTATATTGCTTATCTCATTTACACCTGTTGACTGGGCTACCTGAGCTGGTATATTGCTTATCTCATCTACACCTGTTCACTGGGCTACTTGAGCTGGTATATTGCTTATCTCATTTACACCTGTTGACTGGGCTACTTGAGCTGGTATATTGCTTATCTCATTTACACCTGTTGACTGGGCTACTTGAGCTGGTATATTGCTTATCTCATCTACACCTGTTGACTGGGCTACTTGAGCTGGTATATTGCTTATCTCATTTAGACCTGTTGACTGGGCTACTTGAGCTGGTATATTGCTTATCTCATTTAGACCTGTTGACTGGGCTACTTGAGCTGGTATATTTATTTATCTCATCTACACCTGTTGACTGGGCTACTTGAGCTGGTATATTGCTTATCTCATTTAGACCTGTTGACTGGGCTACTTGAGCTGGTATATTGCTTATCTCATTTAGACCTGTTGACTGGGCTACTTGAGCTGGTATATTGCTTATCTCATTGAGACCTGTTGACTGGGCTACTTGAGCTGGTATATTGCTTATCTCATTTAAACCTGTTGACTGGGCTACTTGAGTTGGTATATTGCTTATCTCATTTAGACCTGTTGACTGGGCTACTTGAGTTGGTATATTGCTTATCTCATTTAGACCTGTTGACTGGGCTACTTGAGTTGGTATATTGCTTATCTCATTTACACCTGTTGACTGGGCTACTTGAGCTGGTATATTGCTTATCTCATTTACACCTGTTGACTGGGCTACTTGAGCTGGTATATTGCTTATCTCATTTAGACCTGTTGACTGGGCTACTTGAGTTGGTATATTGCTTATCTCATCTACACCTGTTGAGTGGGCTGCTTGAGTTGGTATATTGCTTATCTCATCTACACCTGTTGACTGGCTACTTGAGCTGGTATATTGCTTATCTCATCTACACCTGTTGACTGGGCTACTTGAGCTGGTATATTGCTTATCTCATCTACACCTGTTGAGCGGGCTACTTAAGCTGGTATATTGCTTATCTCATCTACACCTGTTAACTGGGCTACTTGAGCTGGTATATTGCTTATCTCATTTACACCTGTTGACTGGGCTACTTGAGTTGGTATATTGCTTATCTCATCTACACCTGTTGACTGGCTACTTGAGCTGGTATATTGCTTATCTCATCTACACCTGTTGACTGGGCTACTTAAGCTGGTATATTGCTTATCTCATCTACACCTGTTGACTGGGCTACTTGAGCTGGTATATTGCTTATCTCATCTACACCTGTTGACTGGGCTACTTAAGCTGGTATATTGCTTATCTCATCTACACCTGTTGACTGGCTACTTGAGCTGGTATATTGCTTATCTCATCTACACTTGTTGACTGGGCTACTTGAGCTGGTATATTGCTTATCTCATTTACACCTGTTGACTGGGCTACTTGAGCTGGTATATTGCTTATCTCATTTACACCTGTTGACTGGGCTACTTGAGCTGGTATATTGCTTATCTCATTTACACCTGTTGACTGGGCTACTTGAGCTGGTATATTGCTTATCTCATCTACACCTGTTAACTGGGCTACTTGAGCTGGTATATTGCTTATCTCATCTACACCTGTTAACTGGGCTACTTGAGCTGGTATATTGCTTATCTCATTTACACCTGTTAACTGGGCTACTTGAGCTGGTATATTGCTTATCTCATTTACACCTGTTAACTGGGCTACTTGAGCTGGTATATTGCTTATCTCATTTAGACCTGTTGACTGGGCTACTTGAGTTGGTATATTGCTTATCTCATTTACACCTGTTAACTGGGCTACTTGAGCTGGTATATTGCTTATCTCATTTACACCTGTTGACTGGGCTACTTGAGCTGGTATATTGCTTATCTCATTTACACCTGTTGACTGGGCTACTTGAGTTGGTATATTGCTTATCTCATTTACACCTGTTGACTGGGCTACTTGAGTTGGTATATTGCTTATCTCATTTACACCTGTTAACTGGGCTACTTAAGCTGGTATATTGCTTATCTCATTTACACCTGTTGACTGGCTACTTGAGCTGGTATATTGCTTATCTCATCTACACCTGTTGACTGGGCTACTTAAGCTGGTATATTGCTTATCTCAGTTTAAACTTGATGTCTGGGATGCTGACGGACATATTGCTCAATCTCGTTTGTATTTGCGGATTGGGCTGCAGAGCTGAAAGTCGCGTCAGTCTATCATGCATGTCGGGCAAGAAGAGCAAGCTGTACATCCATTACACCTCAAGGGTCTCATATTGCACGCTAACGTTTATGGTCTCCCGTCAATATAACTTCACCCTCATCGCTGAAAAATCAATAGGCGCTAGAACCCATACTACCAAGTGTACACGACAGAAAGACTTCTTATAACAAGTAATTTGTGCTAAACCTTATCATAGAAAAATCTGATGTGTTGCACTCACATGACTTTCTCTATCCTTCTACTAACCATTCTTACAAACCCTTATTCCTATATACTCTTCGTGTTAGTTGAGATAAATATTTGCATAATACCCTTATTGCTTATTTCCTTGTAGGTGTAAGGAGAATACGAGGCTTTGAGCGACAGTAAAATCTTTTAAAGCTTTGAGATTGTGTTTTCCTTGCACAATTAACATATGAAAAATGAACAATGACGTTGCATTTGACGAAATTTTGTTTTCCGAAGCTGACACAAATAAGGAAAAATATCTCCGAAATAGTTCACTCCTCAAAAAAATGTGTTTGGACACAAATTGTGTCTGTTAGCGAGATCTACATTCTTGTAGAGTAAGATTTTGTCTATCTCTTGCGGTTTACGAGTTATTCAAAAGTCATCCAGAGTAATCCGGACTACATGAGCTATGGCCAGAAAATTCAAAATATACATTTCATTTGTCACAGAAATATCTCAAACATGTGGCATTTTAATAAAAACCATTTGTCATTTTCAAGAAATTACAAATTTTTCGAAAAAATTTCCATGGAAAGATTAGTTTACAGTGGAGTAATTTTCTTCAAGATCTTCGTGTCGCATCCTTAAAATACATTAAACTTAAATACAAAATTTGGTTTTTCACCAGCTTTTCGTTTTTGAGTTATGCTGTCCACAGACTGATGGAGAGACAAACGCACACACATGGGCCTTTTTCTAAAAATGCTTTTTTTTATTCAGGTCGCCTCGAAACATATATTTCCGTTGAAATATCCATATTGAATTTCTGGGTAAAATACAATACTTCCTCTACTTTACGTAGTAGAGAAAGTAAAAATACAGAAGTAAAATTTCAGTTCAGTTAGTATGAGGTAGCATTTCAGTTCTTTTTTCTCGGTTTCATACACTTTTCATAATTTGCAATGCTGCTTAGGATTCAATTTATCAAGTATCAGAGCGGAACTTTGGAAATGTTTTGCCCAATACTGACAAATAACTAACAAGCTTTTCTTATAAAAGCCGAAATTCACAACTGAATAAAAATTATTTTTCCAACGCAATTGTTCTTGCTCTGAAAGAAACATAAAGCTGAAGTATTATTTAAAAATATGGAAATACAATTAAAAAGAGCAGCTTCTCTGGAGGGCTTCTATTTGTGTTTTAAATCACATAAAATCACATAAACCAAACACCAAACTTTACGACACTTCTTTATACAGACATAAACTATAAAAAGATATCAAAAGATTCAGCAGAACATCTTCGTTTTGAAAAATTTACTTACGGCAGCTGATTTGTCAATTAATTATAGAATTCTTACGAAACTTGGAATGCATAGTGAAGGTCATGTAAGAATTATTAAGCCACTTTCAATGAGTACTTTGCTAATATTAACGAATTGCATCTAAAATGAATAATTTTTATTTACTCTACTATACCCTAACCAGCCTTAAGGTGTGCACGAATGTCAACATTATGCCGCAGCACAACTTTTAGCGCGAGTGAAATGGTGAAGCGCGATTAGAAATAGTTCCTTACTACATTGCGCATATTATCGCTTGCTTGATATTTTTAAGTAATGAATGGGGTAAATAAAAACCGTAATTCAACTTACAGAATATTCAAATGTGGGCATAGATATCTTACTTCCATATATTATCACGTGGTACTTTGTAATTCTCCGATTGCGTTGTTACTGCAGCGAAGTGATGCTCTGACATTTGTATTACTAGTAATGCGCGGCAGTCAGTGTGGCGGAGTGTTCGGTTTCTCAGAATATGGACACATAAAAGCGGAAAGCCTCTAAGAAGTGGTGAAAAGACTATTGTATTATATTTGTTTAACTTTTCTTCCAACGTTATGACACTCTGGCTGTGAAAGACGTAACCAAATTGACGTCTGAAGTAACTGGTATTTCTATTGACACTGTTTCAAATGTGAGAATGGAAATAAAACAAACAGGAACTGTAAAAGCCCCTAAAAAGAAAAGTGGAGGGCCATTTAGTGTTTTAGGCAAAGTGGATGACTTAAGTGTTATTCGCACACTTAGTTTCTTTTTAAACAACGGGCCTCCTATAATAGATAAAGAACAGTAAGACAGATCTTCCGTATTTTAGGTAAAGACGTTCCACACTTTCCTAAAAGACATTGGGTGTCAGTTTGCAAAAAGAAAGAAAATTAATGCGATATTTCATCGGAACGCTATGGTGGTGTGGAGACGTTACTTGAGATCTGTTGGTGCCGCGCCTCATCTGATGACTCAAGTTTTTACTCACAAAACTACATTTAATAACTTTTCTTAACCAATTTCTTTAATTAGTTAATGTAGTTTATTTAATAAATATAAGCTGAGTACAATTCTAACCTCAAACTGCCACAGTGAAATAATTGACTGTTGCGATAAGTCAGATGTAAACAACTGTGCGCAGAGAACATTAACACGTGCTTGTTGGCGGAGTGATACAACCGCAATGTTTATGTGCGTACCCACTTTAAGCTCGGAGGGGCTACAGGTATATAAGGTAAGTAGAAGTATCGCATTCCACTCAAAAATTCGATATCGAGATTTCACTGAAAACACATATTTAGGAGCCCCATGAAACTAAAGTGAGCATTTTTTCGATAGAAAAAAGACCGCCGCGAGTGCAGCGTAACTCCGAAACAAAAGGTCGGTTAAATACCAAACTTCAATGATGCCACAGAAAGATCTCAAGGAAAACCCCCTCCCAAGACCACCTTTATATGGAACATTAAAAAAACTGATTTTATTAAAAATGATGTAACATTTTGATATGATGCTATATATCTAAGATTTCTTCTGAAAAATGAAACGTATATCTCGAACTTCCTGGGAATGTTCCCAGAAGCTCTCTGCAGTCTATATTAGTCTGCATACCTGGTAAATCGCAAGAGATAGACAAAATCTTACAACGCAAGAAATGTATATTTTGTTAAAACACAATTTATATCTGATGTATTTCGTTTTTGGAATTAACCATTTCGGATATATTCCTCGTCTTGTCTAAATTGTGCAATACGTCTAGTTTTCTCAAATGAGAGGTCCTTATTTATTTTTGTTTCTTGTTTTAAATAGTGTCGTCAATGAGCAAATTTATCAGGTATCTTAACTATAGCGCGTCTTACCCTTAAAAGACAGTACACGTTAAATGGAGCGCAGTGTTGCAACATGTACTAGTTGCGAATCTTTCTCCGCGAGCGACCCCGAGGTGGCCTGAGTCCTGTACTTAGTCCTTCAATTGCTGCTTGACGAGACGGGCACTTTTAACTTTGGTATCCCTCCACGCCTTTGTTACTGTATGACCTAAATTTACAAATGACTCGTCTGTATAAACAATTGATTTCCCCTGGTCCCTAAACCTTTTACGTCTTTTAGATATTTATGTCGCCATCTGATGATATCGATATCGTCTCTTTCTATTAATATGCACTTGTTACCCTTTCTTTCATATTCGAACCCCAAATCAGAGTGGCCCTTGAGAAATTTGGTAGGGTCTCATCACTGTTGAACTGTGACAAAATTATATTCAGCGTGGGTGGAATATTTGCAAACAGTAGAGAATGAACAATTCGCCGCACTCCACCTTGCACTATTCAATCATATTGCGTTAACCTAGAGTTTTGTGTAGTCCCGCCCTTTTTGCTTTCTTTTTCGATGGCGTTCTTAGAGGTCCTTTCATTAGTTCCTTTTTAATCATACACACTACTGCTTCTGAACACCCGATAGCCTTAGCTGTTTCTTTTACCGCCTTACTTACACGCATTTTACTTAAAAAATAATCTAACACATTCATAATTATTTGGCGTTCCTTACTTCTTTATTTACCAACATATCGTCCCTTCCTAGCTTCACCCTCCATAACTACAAATATTTACAAAAATATTAAACAAATAACGCAATAACAGCTCACAGTTACACACACGGCTTCTTTCGAACTAATGCTAGTGTTGCTCCTTATACTATCTTCTGTGTCAGGCCTGACGCTGAATAGATGAATACCTTTTGTTTGCCTTACTGGATAAAAGAAAGAGGTTACTGCCTTTTGGTTTATTTTAAAAACTTTCTCCAACCTTCCTCAACATTTGTTCTCGCTGGTTTCCTGATGTAAACTCAATAACAAAAAAGTTTCACACTGCGTAACTTTTACAGTGCACAGATATAAAATTTTCCGAAAACATTTAATTTAAAAAATTATAACACTTAACTGGGTAAACATAGAGAATTCAAAGTAGGCAGGTAGTAGCACTATAGTTTACTCTACCTAAGAAAAAAATATAGATGCATTCTAGCAGTTAGTTTGTTAGTTAGTGCGTGATGAGTGTAGAAACAGCAAATATCGGACTACTATTGAAAAAAACGTTTTCTGAAGAAATTTGGACCTATAGAAATGTATAATGACTCTGAAAAGGATATAACCTGATAGAGAAAAAAATTCTGCATAGGATAATGTGTTCAAACCTGAAATTTATAACAAATGAATATTTATACCATGCTATTAGGAATCTGGCAACAGAGCGAGGGTAGAAAAGGACGCGGCTAATGGCAACTTGTATGCGCTAGATAGAGACAGAGATGTCCCATTTAACTCCATACTGTCTTCTAAGAGTGAAACGCTATAGAATTTCCCTGGAGCAAACTATTGCTTTTGGTGTTTGTTAAATTTTGTACACAAAGCGATGCAATATCAGTGCTCATATCAGTGGTAGTTCTAGCGGCCGTGTTAGGAGATTACGGTCCCCTTGGGAGGCACTCTCCGGGTTAGTAATGTATGTATATGCTTATAGCCAGAAACATAATTAGCATTAACAATCGATCCTTGAATTTACAACAGTTAACACGTCTCTCGAGGAACTGCCAATACTCGAGGAGGAATGAAGATAATGAAAGCACACGACTTCTACAAATATCCAAATACTAGGGGCTCTAATGACCTAGCTGTCGACGGGCCCTTAAACCCTAATCACTCACTCACTCCAAATACTATGAAAATATCGACATTTTATGGTATATCTATATCAGCAATTATCAATAGTCCGTGTTCAAAACTGAATTTATACTTTGTACTTTTTACCATGTGCGTAGTATGTATAAAAGGCCTATTGCATTCCACCTAAACATTTGGTAGAGATATTTCACTATAAATACGAGATTTGACTTCCCCTTGTATAAAAAAAATAAAAAACCTTATCAGAACAAGTTCCTACGTCCGTGCATCTGTGAACCCGAGAATATTAAATTACGAGGGATGTTCAATAAAGACTGGCACTGATTTTTTTTCCCCTTCCGTTCAGTGCCTGCTTGCGACATCTGTCCATGCGTCATTGAACTACGTACCCTAATCGCTAAACACTGAAAATTTCACAGCGATAGCTCTGTCAGTTAATTGTTGGCAGTCTTCGAGAGTGAACGTGTTTCATGATCGCCTCTAAACATTATCATGGCTGATTTTCGTGAACAGCGTTATGCAATAAAGTTTTGTGTTCTCTTGAAGAAAAACGTTACCGAAACCTACGATGACATGAAGAGAGCTTATGGAGACACTGAAATATCTCGTAGAGCATGTTCCCATTGGCAACTTACTTTCAAAAATGGCCGGGAAAATGTTGAATTGCAAGGAGGGGCAGGTGAACCTGTACAGAAACAACAATCAACACGGCAGGGGCCATTATTTGTGATGACTCACGTTTCACTGTGAGACAGCTTGCACACATCCTTGGAATATCAGTTGGGAGCACTCATACAATTTGCAAATGTCTGGGGTGGAAGGAACCTGATTGGGAAATGGAAGCTCCATCACGATAATGCAAGGGCTTATGTTGCTAATGCTGTTACTGAGTTCCTAACACAAAAAGGTATCTCTACGGTACCCCGTCCACCTCATAGTCCCGATCTGGCACCGTGTGACTTTTTTCTTAACCCAACGGCCAAAAAGCAACTTAAGGGACGTCGGTTCGAAAACGAAACCAAGGCAGTGAAACTTTAGAGGCGACCCTGAAGGGGATGTCCAGGAATGGCTTCCTGCATGTCTTCCAGGAGTGGCAAAGGAGGTGTAACAAGTGCATTGCATTTGGGGGGGGGGGGGGGGAGTATTTTGAGGGGGACAAAAGTCTGTATAGATGACTTTTTACAATAAATTGTTGTATGAGCATTAGTGCCAGTCTTTATTGAACATCCCTCGTATATTAATATTTAAGTGACCCTCTTCCAAGGATACGACACGAAGATTTTCCAAAAAATTCCACACCTCGAACTATTCTTTACACAACTATTAAAATGTTTCAATTTTATTTTCCCTGCTATGTATAGTAAGTACAGGAAGTATTGTATTCCACCCAAAAAATTCTATGTCGAGGTTTCACCGGAAATATATTTTGAGGCCCCCTGAATTAAAAAAAGCATTTTTACAAAAAGGTTTGCGTGTGATTATGTGTCTGTCAGGGTGTCTCTGGTCAGCATAACTAAAAAACGAAAAATCCGTTAAAAACCAAAGTTCATATTTAAGTTTAATGTTTTTCAAGGATGCGACATGAAGATTTTGAATAACATTCCCCCACCCTAAACAACCTTTAAAGGGAAAATTTTTCGAAAATTTTGATTTTCTCGAAAATGGCTAACAATTTTGATTAAAATGCCGTATGTTCAAGATATTGTTATGGCAAATGAAATGTATATTTTGAATTTTATAACCCATATAGTCCTGTTTACTCTGGATAACTTTTGCATAACTGGTAAACCGTAAGAGATAGACTGAATCTTAATATACAAAGGTATAGATTTCCTTAAACCATACAATTTAAGTCCAAAGGAATTTTTCTGTGGAGTCAACAATTTCAGAGATATTTCTTGTTATTTGTGTGAGCTTAGCAATACTCACACTTTCCACAAACGGAAGATCGTTATTCCTTTTTATATCTTAGCCGTGCAAAGGGAACGGAATTTTAAAGGATTAAAGGATTTGACTAACGCTGAAAGCCTACTGTATTTCCACATTACTCTTGCAGTTATAAGCAATAACATAATTTATGCAATTGTGTATCTCGAC
This sequence comes from Tenodera sinensis, assembly GCA_030765045.1. Taxonomy (NCBI): domain Eukaryota; kingdom Metazoa; phylum Arthropoda; class Insecta; order Mantodea; family Mantidae; genus Tenodera; species Tenodera sinensis. The sequence goes on along the minus strand of CM060967.1, from coordinate 121,534,549 downwards.
TACCATGGAGAAAATACAGGAATAAGAGTTTGTAAGAATAGTTAGTACAAGAGTAGGGAAAGTCATGTGAGGGCAGCACAGCAGACTTTTTCAAAAGTGATTGTACCAATTTTTATATGGGTACCATAAAGTTAAGATATTTTCATGACAAATAAAATCTAGAAATATCTTAGCTTTTCTGAGCAATCACAGTTCATTCTGAGTGATTCTTTGACAACTTGTAAACCACATGAGATACACAAACGCTTACAGTACAAAAATATAAATATCGCTAAAGCACACAATAATTTATGTCACATCACTCTTTGTGTAGCTTACCTTTTCAAGATTGTCCTTAGAATTGAATTTAATTATCCAGTACCAACGCTTTTTCGATTGGAAGTCATTTTTACTGACCAGAGCAGAATTTTAAAGCCGTGACTTACCGATCAGCTCTTAAAATATTTATCACTATAGCCTAGTATTTCCCTGTTCCCGGTGAACTTACAGGAACATACACAGGCCGCTAAAGCACAGAAAATTTGAAAATTTGTACCTTATTAGTCTGGTAGACAGTGTATTTTATCTTTGTCTAACCATTTCTACAAATGTTAATCTGAATCAACGTGAAGTAGATAAAACTACAGGTTTTTAGTAACACTATTTTGTTGAATGTTTTACCAACTCCTAAACTTCTTTTTGTGCCTGAAACACAATTTGCTATCTTATGACTTGCTAAATTCCAAGAATACTTGTCCTTTTTTAATTTTTTTAAGTGGCCTGAGTTTCTAGAAGTTCTTGAGCGTAGTTCCCCTTGACGCCTACTTGACTTAGCTACTCTGACATTTTTCATTAATACAAAACTTGGCCAGCTAATGACTTATTTTCCTTGACAGAAATACTATTCTGCTCCTTCATCATCAATAATTTTTGGAAAAGTTTTTTATTGGATACAGAATACATTTAGGGGCATTTTGAAGATACTACAGCATGTTGTTCATAGGTAAAAAGACACCTAAAAATGTTGCATCTTATTTCCCACAAGATGCATTTTTCCAAACCTTCACGTTGACTGTTAAGAAATTACTGAAGGGATTTAAATGAAACAGTTTGCGCTTGTTGCTGTATACGTAAAGTAGAGAAATAACAACGATTATGCTTCTGTTTGATGACTTTTCTGGAAGAAAGAGGGAATTTATGGTCATATAGACAGTAGGTTTTGACACTTTTCAGTTTTTATGCATTAAATTCACACACACACAGACACACACACACACACACACACACACACACACACACACACACACACACACACACACACACACACACACACTCATGCACGGGTGTCGTCACACCGGGTATTTTATATGGCTCCTCTCCATCCTTCAGCACAGGAAATTTGATTGTTGACGCTGGGATTCAATGGCTATTTCGGCTCGCCGTAACGAATCTGGCTATACAAACTGTATTAAAGCGGCTGCATAAAAACTGTTTAGAAATTAGACGTCGAGCGGCATATGTAGGTAAATAATTAATGCATGGTTGGTCTTGCTGGTCCGTTATCAATGGATTTTAGGTCAATAAGGAATGTTTAAAAATTAATAAAAATTTACTGTACTGAGATGACTATGGATCACCGTCACGTTCAGTAGTTAATTCATTATTGTGTTAAATAAATCTGGCCCTTGCGATTGTTTTAGTGTGAGCAGCTTTAGAAAGGGGAAAGGCTCGAACAGACAATCTATCTAGAAAATCCAGACACTTGATACCTTGCCGTCTTTTATCTTACTTGGTGACGGATTTTCTTCTGGATAAAATAGCACAAGGGCAGAAAGAAGAGGACAAAAGGTGCTTGATATGAATGAAAGAAGAGGGTATGTTGCTTTTCTAAATGCACCTTCAGCTAAATGTCAATAATCGTGATCTTCTGTTGCATCTACAATTATTAGGCTACTGCAGCCATGCCCGCCTCGATAGCGTGATGGTTAGCGTGTCTGCCTCACGTTCAAGAGGTCGCGAGTTCGAATCTCGCTTAGGGTAAGTTATCCGGGTAAGGTTTTTTCCGAGGTTTTCCCTTATCCTCAGAAGACGAATGTCGGGTAACTTAAAAGCTCCATGGACCTCGGGCTCATTTGAGCATCATTTCATCCGTTTCATTCACTCACCGTCCGATATGACGCAATGTTGGAGGACGTTAATTTAAAAAAAAAAAAAAAAAAAAAAAAAAAAAAAAAAAAAAAAAGCTACTGCAGCCATTTTGTGCTATTGTGTAACTTTCTCCCAAGCCGCATACCAAAACGAGAAAGAAAAAGAATGACTTCTATGGTGCTTTTCAAACAATTTCCTTTGAGTAGCTATGCATTACTTCTACATCCCCGAAAGTGTTTGAAATCCTCTTTGTGTAAATACGTGCACTGCTCAGACCGTTCCCCCTCCGGGTATTGCTTTCCAACAGAGACAGAACAAGAAGTAGATACACCAGCGTGGCAAAACGCAGTACTAGCTCAAAGTTGCAACTTGGGCTATGGCACAGTATCTAAACTTTGGTTTCTCTTCACTGATAAATACAGGGTGGAAGGGAAGTCATTACATTAATTTAAACCAGTGTAGATCTAAGTATTTGGAACACATATTATGTCTTACGTTTTTGTCTCTATTTCCTACGGATATATTTTGGTTTTGTCGAAAACAAGCTGACAAAAATGTAGATTGTGTGGGTGTCACTTTCCCTAGCTCACGATATAAACAAACACTGTAACGGTGCGTCTTAAGAACATAAACACTACCCTGTCTTGTCCTTCCATGTTTACTGTGCGAGTATAGGCCCATGATAAGCGTTAGCCCCCAAAACATTACACGAAAGCGAGAGCGCCCAACCTGTTTACATCCACAAACCAGCTCAATTCCCCTAAAACCTCAATATAACTTTGTCAACTTACTGCACGTCTGAAAGAGCAGTTCGGAGTATTCCGTCACGTCTTTAATTATTTCGTTATTTATTAAACCAGTGTAGATCTAAGTATTTGGAACACATTTTGTGTCTTACGTTTTTGTCTCAATTTCCTACGGATATATTTTGGTTTTGTCGAAAAAAAGCTGACAAAAATGTAGATTGTGTGGGTGTCACTTTCCCTAGCTCACGATATAAATAAACACTGTAACGGTGCGTCTTAAGAACATAAACACTACCCTGCCTTGTCCTTCCATGTTTACTGTGCGAGTATAGGTCCGTGATAAGCGTTAGCCCCCAAAACATTACACGAAAGCGAGAGCGCCCAACCTGTTTACATCCACAAACCAGCTCAATTCCCCCTAAAACCTCAATATAACTTTGTCAACTTACCGCACGTCTGAAAGAGCAGTTCGGAGTATTCCGTCACGTCTTTAATTATTTCGTAAACCTGTGTGATGTTGCATAATTACTACCGCAGCTATGACAGAAATAAGTTACTCTACGCATCTTACAAGTATCTTCGTACGTTCTTGCGGAATTACGCATGCAATTTGTAATTTGGATAAAAACTATTTCTTTTTTCGAAATCGGCTGATCAAAGAACAAAATGCCATTAGACACTTTTGTTTGTAATACTTCTATGAAGTACATATTAGAAGAAATGTAATGACTTCCGTTCCACCATGTATATTACCTATAGCAAGCATATTCTGACAAAATAACAAGTTCAATCCAACTCCTTTTTCTGTCGCGTTATTTTCCTTTTAAAACTGATGCTTGTTCTTCGTGACCTTGCACCTCAGACCTGTTGTGTCTTACCCTAACCTTGACACACAGTTTTCTGTGCTTCTTTGCTCTCTCTTTCTCGCAAATAGCTGCCTTTGACGTTACATTCACTCAACATTCACGATCTCGTGACAAAAAGGTTTTTGCCTGGTGCGAATATATGGGCCTTTGCTTATAGGTTATAATTTTCGTAGCTTTAGAATTATCGACTTCTGTTTTTTGTTTAGTCCCTTTGGTTTATATGAAACCCATGCGACGACGAGATGTAGGTCACCAAAAACAGGTTTAGTAGGGCTAATATTTCTATGAATTGAGAAACAGAGTTTCTTGTTTTATTACACAGATACACACACACACACACACACACACACACACACACACACACACACACACACACACATATACACACACACAAAACACTATTTACCCCATGTACACAATTCCACACTTTGTACTTTTTCCGCGGTCTTGCTGTGCGGCAGTGTGCAATTTGCGGTGTTCCAGATGGCCAGTGGCGGCGGCCTCTGCCGTAGTTTGTGACTTGGGGCTAAAGTGGATGGGTGCGCAGGGTTGGCGAGCCGTGGCTTGCATGTTTATGGTGTTTCAGCTCGCCTTTGCCAATATTGGATATTGAGGTGCTGGAACGTTGTCGAAACGCTTTGTTCTAGCCCACTCTATTGTTGGCTGTTTACACGCGTCCTCCGAGAGGTTTGAGGTAGCTTGGCCTTGGCTCTCTTTGATGTGCCGCCGCACCAGGCCAGGGTTCCAATATGGTGTTACCATACGCTGCTAGGCATATAATAAACCTTCGTTTGAATCAGTTTAAACCATCAGAACTTTTTTCCTAAAAATAGTTACATAGTATCACCTGAACAACTTGCTAGATGTTTTGCTTGTGTTTTTATATTATTAGTTTCTGCCCTAATTGTTTATAGTAAGTAGAGAAAATATTGTATTCCATCTAGAACTGCGATACCGATATTTCAACGGAAATACATGGTTTGAGGCCCATGATCCCAAAAACAGCAGTTTAAGTAGTTTTTTGTATGCACACATGTTGCCACGCTGTGTGAGTGGATGCGTACGTATCTGCAAGGGAGAGAAAGAGACGGAACATCGTAACTTGAAAAAGAAAAATCTGATAAATACTAAACTTGGAATTTAAGTTCACCTCTCCCAATAATGCGACATGAAGATTAAAAAGATATCCCAATCCAAACAACCTTTATATGGAAACTTTTGGGGAAATTTTAATTTTCTGAAGAATGACCTCGATTTTTTATTAAAATGGTATAGATATGTTGAAGATATTTTCATCACAAACATAATTTGTATCCTAAATTTTCTGGAAATAGGTTCTCAAGACCACTTTATATTGAGTAATGTTTGCTTAAATAATAAATCGTAAGGGATAGGTCGCAATAAATGTAGATCCTGAAGTACAGTTTGTCATATGTGCTTTCTTTGGTGGAGTTAAACATTTTCACGATATTTTAGATTTCACACATATTAATGCGTGAAATTTCCATTTCTGTTTATTAGTATTCTGTTCGTATTTGCACTTTATTAATGTTACAAAAGTGGTTCAGAATAAAGAGGATATAGTCAGAAAATTCAATTTGTCCTGAAAATATCTTATACACACTGTGGCAAAATTACTCTTCAGTCGATCTTTACCGATAGCTCTATCCTCAACTAAATCTTCTCGTTTCTCCTCTTTTCCATTCCTAAGTTTGTTTTTTAATTTGGCTTCTATTTTTTGTTTCCATCTTTTCCATTCCGGAGTTCACATTTTTCGTTTCAGCTAATATCTATTTCATCATCTCCTCCATCATAACTTTCGTCGCACTTCTGACACCTTCTGTGGTAAAATTACTTTTCAATTATCTCTTAATTATTTCTTTATCTGTGCAATTTCTCTCTCGTACATCGTAATGGCCTCGCATACACAAATTATAACTTTTACTCATTGAAAACTGTTTCTGGGACATAACCTCTAATTTACTCAGTCTCCTAGTCACGGAACATCAAATATACGGGATGCTTCCCGCACGGTAGCTCGACGTTTAGCACTACATACGCACCGCATATCAACGTTACAATGCATATAATACTATTTTAATCAAATTTGGAGAACATAAAATACAGCATTTTCTATGTAAAGGTAGTGCAGCGATTTCTATCAAAATATTCATGTCGCACCTTTGAAAGCTCCTGAAGTTAAATACAAAGTTTTGTATTTAAGCAAGCTTTAATTTTTTATTCACGCTTTTCACAGAAACATACACACACACACTTTTCTAACAACAAATCTGATGTGTTGCACTCGTATGATTTTCTCAGCTCTTGTGCTAACTGTTCATACAAACTCTTATTTCTCTATCTTCGTGTTAGTTGAGATAAACATTTGCAGACATTATCTTATTGCTGATTTTCTTGTATGCGCAAGAGGAATATGGGAATACAGTAGGCTTTGAACGGTGGTCAAATCTCTTAAAGCTTGTATCGGGTTCTCCTCGTAGATGCCACGGTAGCTCAGCCGGTGCGGTAGCAGTCTCTGCGTTGAACGTCCCTGCCTGGAATCGAGCGGCTACTCCCAGATTACAGTCCCTGCTGCTGACGGCTCCGTTGATTTACTTGTGATTAAGTAATGGGATTTAAAGTAGACATGAGTCAGAGACTTGGGTCTTCTCAGCTGCGAGGTAGGATAACAATACATTGCACTGTCTCTTTCATGTTTATTTTGTCACACATAAATGCCTTGAAAAAACTGGGCCAATTTCTGTTATTCTGCCTTAACCTTCCCATATCGCCCCAGTAATTGCCGCATCCTATGCTAATTTCCTCACTTCCGAGACTACTACGTTTTGGCGCGAAACTGCACCTTCGTTGTTCACAGGTTGACCCTTGGCTAACTCTACCGCCACAAGTCTTACCGAATTTTTAGTATTTTTATGTCCCTCGCCCACGTCACTTTGGTGCCATTTCTCCCTTGCATGGGGCGACTTATAGAGCGATAAATTTTGTTATTTGGTAGCCTTTGCTTTTATATTGGTAACCTTCTCCCGTGCCTTCGAGGTCTTGCGCGCAATTTTTGTACCTTTACCGTTATTTGGGGTATTACATATTTTCCCCCAGCTGTGTCCTTGGGTGGTGTCAGTACAAAGCCGAAACATCACAAAAATGTTTTTCCCTTTTTATGTCTCTTGCGCAGAAATGCACCCAGGTTCTCGTGCAGCATATTTTCTAGAAGTAATTGAAATTTATAAGTTCTACGTTATCTAGATATGCAAAATATACTTAACCATATTGGTCTTAGATTGCAGTCTAGTCTTATGATTATAGCATAATCATAAGCAGTTATGAAGTTCTCGTCTTAAGCGGCCAAGAGATAAAGTGAATAACGGCCTTCCATTTGAGAAACGTACAAGTGTTACTAAACTCACACAAATAACAGTGAATATCTCCGAAATAGTTAACTGCATAAAAAATGCATTTGAATATAACGTGTGTTTTAACGAGATCAATATTACTTTCTCTACTGGTAAGTAGGGGAAGAATTGTATTCCACCCAAAAATTTGATGTCGAGATTTAACAGGAAATATATGTAGACCCCTGGTGTGTGTGTGTGTGTGTGTGTGTGTGTGTGTGTGTGTGTGCGTGCGTGCGTGCGTGCGTGCGTGTGTCTGAGTGTGAGAGAGTCCGTGTGTGAGAGTCCGTGTGTCACTCTGTGGACAGCGTAACTTACACATGAAAAGTAGCTTAAAAACCAAAGTTGGTATTTAAGTTTAATGTCTTTCAAGCATGTGACACAAAGATTATGAAGAAAATAGCCCCAACCTAAACTACCCTTTACATGGAACATTTTTCGAAAATGTTTATGTTCTTGAAAATGGCTCTAACGATTTTGATTAAAATGTATGTATGAGATATTTTTATGGAAAATGAAATGTATATTTTGAATTTTCTGGCTATAGCCCCTGTAGTCACATTTACTCTGGACGACTTTTGTAAGACTGGTAAACCGTTAGAAATAGACCAAATCATACTGTACAAAAAATGTAGATCTTGCTGAAATACACAATTTATGTCTCAATAAATTTTCTTGTAGGTTGAACCGTTTCGGAGATATTCCTTGTTATGTGTGTGAGTTTCGGAAAACATAACTTTCGTGAAATGGGTCGTCGTTGTTGATTTTCTTATATGTTAAGTGTGCAATGAGAACGGAATCTCAAGCTTTAAAAGATTTGACTATCGCACAAAGCCTACTGTATTCTAATATTCCCCTTGCACCTCAAGGAAATAAGCAATAAGATTACTATACAAATGCTTATCTTAACACGAAGAAGATATAGGAATAAGAGTTTGTAAGAATGGTTGGTACAAGAGTAGAGAAAGTCATGTGACTGCAACACATCAAATTTTTCTTTGTATAGTTTGATTTGGTCTATCTGTTATGGTTTACCAGTTATTCAAAAGTCATCCAGAGTAACCAGGACGACATAGGTTATAGCCAGAATATTCAAAATATACATTTCATTTGCCATAGCAATATCTTAAACATACAGCATTTTAATCAAAATTGTACCAGCCATTTTCGAGAAAATAAAAATTTACGAAAAACGTTCAGTGTAAAGGGTAGTTTGATATAGAAATTTTCTTCAATGTCTTCGTGTCACATCCTTGAAACATATTTATGTTAAGTACCAACTTTAGTGTTTAACCGACTTTTCGATTTTGAGTTGTGCTGTTCACAGTAAGACACACATGGAGTTTTTTCTAAAGATGCTTTTTTGATTTAGGGGACCTCGAAACATGTATTTAAGTTGAAATATCGGCATGGAATATTTTGGTGGAATACAATACTTGCCCTACTTACTAGACTTAGCAGAGAAGGTAACAATTATTTTATGCTCAGGTGCCCTAATATTATTTTTTTATCAGAATATCAACATCAAAGGTTTGGATGGAATACAGGTTACCATAGTTTCATAGTGCAGAAAGGGAAACTATTTATAGAAATTTCATATTGGGAACTACGCCCTTGAGAAGCAAATTCCTTTGTTGTTTAACCTTGCCTCCGACAATGTACTTATTTATCCTTTTCCATGTTTTCACATTATCTCCAGGAAGTTAATTTTCAGTGGAATCACTCTCAGAGACAGTAGCAAAGCAATTCTACTTCACGCACACTAAGCAAAGGGATGGAAAATGGGGTTTTATCATATGCATTCATGGATTAAGCATTAAAATGCTTATCGCTTTTTCCATTACCACAACGGTCATTGGTTCAGCACATATATCTTAGAATGTTCTATTTTAAGATATTCAGACGTGAAATTACATAAACAACTTGCTAAGCGACTTCCGTGCTTTCAGATGCTGCCTAAAGTAATTTTAGATACACTCTTAATAGTTCTGTAGTAATAAGTGCTAAAGAGCTTAGCTGACACTGCAGTTGTTGATTTCCATTTTGCTCGAAGCATTTTGTTCATTACTAGGGAGCATTTTAAATTAACCTTATATTGTCGTAATGTACTAACCGATGTGAACAAAACGGTTTCTTTTTTAAGGAAGAGAATTTTCTACATTAAAAGAAAAATCTACAACTCTAATCAGGTTCTTGAGGTGGCGGGTTCAAACCCGGCGAAAAGCGATCGATTTCTTTCGGGCGTAAAAATTCTAACCATAGTTTCCTTCGGAAGGGAAGAAGTCGGTCTGGGTGGCTCAGTTGGTTAGACGGTGGCTTACTGATCCCAAGGTCGCGGGTTCAAATCCGGCCCAGACCGATGGTTTTTAAGTGTGCTTAAAAACGACAGCTCTCTGTCAGTAAATTTACTAGCATGTAAAAGAACTCCTGCGGGACGAAATTCCGGCATACCGGTGACGCTGATGTGATCCTGGCAATTGACAGCGTCGTTAAACAACAAAATAATTTTTAATTTCGGAAGGGAAGTAAAGCCCGTGATTCATGTCATAGATTCGCGACATGCAAAAGAATCTGAAACTTGATAAAAAGGGTGTCTGAGCAAAATCAAATGTACTTTCTCGCCCAATATAGAATGAACGCTGAGAACAATAGCAGTCATTAAATTGATCTAAAACTGAGTTTTATTTAATTTATAGAAATTGGGGTATAGAAAAATATAATTGAAGTCACATACATAGATATTACTATTAAACAAGCAGGAAAAGTAGGATAAGAATACTAAAAGCTTAGACAATTAAAAATATTGTGATAAATGATTAGTCCGATAAGTTTGTCATTTTATTTCTTGAAGTTTTATCGAAGCGGTAATATTACTACAAAACCCCAGTTGCACATAGAGAATCACAATTCACATCTGTTCTGTTGTATCGTAACCTTTCAATGCCGTTGACACTGCTACGGTAACATGTCTGTATGTCTCATGAATAGCTTTTCAAATGTTCGCAACTCTCTGACAATTAACCTTTTAAACTGTGCTGACTCGCTTACATACTCCAAAGATTCCGGCGAATTACCTGGAATGAAAGATCGCACCGTAAACAAAACCCGTGCACTTCGAAATCGTCCAGAAATGCTGGCAATGGTGTTTGTACTTACTTGAGTCGATATAATGCTATTGCCGATCAGCAATTACAATTGCTTGAGTCATTTCTCTGCGCGCGGCCACCGCGATAATATACCGGCTGGAAGGGAACTTCTTACATTACTTATAATATGTGCTTCATAGAAGTATTACAAACAAGAAAGTCTGACATTTTTTCTTTGATAAGCCGATTTGGAAAAATTTTTTTTTTGTTCCAAATTGGATGCGTAATTTAACTAGAATATTTTATTACTTTAAGATGCGCGGAGTAATGTATTTCGGAAATAGTTTCTGTTGTTATTATGGGACATCACAGAGGATTTCGAAATAATTAAAAGAACTAAAGGAATATTCCGCGTAGCTTTTTCACGTGTGAAGTAACTCGACAATGTTGCATTGAGGTTGGTGAAGAAATTTGACCGGTTTCTGGATGTAAACAGGTCAGTCGCTTGCAGTATGGTGTAATGTTTTGGGAGATGAGGATTGTAATTGGCCTACACTCGCACAGTAAAAATGGAAGGACGTGGCATGGTATTTGTTTACGCTCAGAAGACTCACCGCTGCGGTGTTTGTTTATGTACTGGCTCAGTGAAAGTGACACCCACACATGCAGTGTTGCCAGTTTGCCTCTTGTTTTCGACAAAGCCAAAATATCACCATAGAAAACGGCCAGAGACAAAAACGTAAGATAAAAAGTGTGTTCCTAATACCGAAATCTATCATTGGTTTAATTAATGTAGTGACTTCGCTTCCACCCGGTATATTCTTTATATCTCACTTTCAAGTTCTTAAAAGAATATTGATACTACTGTAGTGTTAATTCATAGGTATAACACACAATGTAAGAATAGGCACAACAGCAACTGACTGTATGCACTTATTGAAGTCAAAGTTGGAAACCTGGCCTTCGTATCATTATTTTGGATGTGAATTCATAACTATCCATACTTGCTACCCGACAAGCAAGCCTTTCCATGCGAACCTTTTAATAGGAGTGCGATTTCTTCCTCAAAAATGCTAGTGTAGGATGTAAAAAGTTATTCTACTTCCACAGATGAGTACTGAAATTTTTATGTCTTAAAGTTATGCTGATATAAAATGGTAATAATACAAAACTGCATTTTCGTTATTTGGGGTCCAATTAAACGGTTTATGTGCACGCTATGTGTGTAATACAGCGTTAAAACATGACATGTTATCGGAATCCAGGCCCTCTTTATACCATATGCAGACGAGAAGTTCCACGGTGTTTATTATGAATGTATATAAAACATATCCTAGTTTACATTTATCAGAGATAGTTGCGGGTGTCCGGAGTGAATTTAAACCTACACTATCTGACTTATGCAGTTATTTATATTTAAATTTTCTCTTTAATCACGCAGATCATATCGAATGAGCCAATGCACAAAGTGAATACGCAAATGAGACCGCGGGTTCGGGGAATGCAATATTCGCAGCATTGGTCTCATTTTATATGCATTATCTGTGGAATAACACTATTTTCTACCACATGCTATTCCCCGCAAAAAAGTCAAAACTTTCCCGGCAAATAATGTTCTTTTATCACTAAAATGCGTTTGAATTCTAGTAAACATACTTTTTAAATACACTTTAATTTCTCTATCATGTAAGTAACAAGTAGAGAAAATGCACGTTTTCAGAAAAAGATGGGAGATTTCAACGATTCAACACGTAGCTTTTCATGAAAATCTGCTTTTTCAATCAATTTTGATTTTCTTTAAAATGTCTCTAAGAAATTTGATTAAAACGCCATATTTAAAATGCCTTTTCGTGCCAAATGAAATTATCTTGAATTTTTTGGGAATAGCGTCTAAAGCCTGTTCATTCTGAATCACTTTTGTATACGTGCTAAATTGTGAGAGATGGTCAGAATGCTACTGAACGAAACAGGAGAACTCGTTAAAGCATAACTTTGTGCCAAATAATGTTTTGGAGTTAACCATTTTCGAGTTATTCCTTATTTGAATGAGTGTTCCAATAGTTATACAAGTACATTTCTCGGATAAGAAGCCTTTGTCGCACTAAGAGTGAATAAGTGTGTGTGTCTAAGGGACTGTCGACAACCAGATCATTAGAGCCCTCATACAAAGTTAACAAAAGTTCAAGCCATATCAAGGCGACCATGTCTTAAGAGTTTCAGTACCTCTTAAGACAATAGTATTCTCTTAATTCCCTTGTCCTTCAGGGAAGGTGAAGCACAATGGGCTTCTTGTAAGTGTGATGTGTTACACTCACATAACTTTCTGTACTATCGTACTAACCATTCTTATTAACTCTTAATTCCCATATCTTCTTCGTGTTAGTTGAGGTAAATATTTGCAGAAATTATCTTATTGCTTACTTTCTTTTAGGTGCAAGGAGAATATGGGAATATAGTAGGCTTTGAGCGACAGTCAAATCTTTGAAATCTTGGAAATTCCGTTCTCTTTGCACGACTAAGATATCAAAAATGAATAGCAATGTTCCATTTAACCAAATGTTTACTTTTCCAAAATTCGCACAAATAGCAAGGAATATCTCCGAAATGGTTCACTGTATAAAAACGTTTATTCAGACACAAATTGTGTGGTTTAGCAAGGTCTACATTTTTTGTAGAGTAAGATTTGGTCTATTTCTGTAGGTTTACCAGTTATTCAAAAGCCATCCGGAGTAAATAGAACTACTCGGGCTGTAGCTAGAAAATTCAAGATATACATTTCATTTATCGTAAAAATATGCCAAATATATGGCATTTTAATAAAAATCGTTAGCTATTTTGAAGAAAGGGGTAGCTTAGAGTGAAGGAATTTTAAATGTCCGTGTCGCATCCTTAAAATATGTTTAAGTTAAATACCATCTTTTGTTTTAACCAAGTTTTCATTTTTGAGTTATGCTGCCCACAACTGACACACGCACGCACGCACACACACACACACACACACACACACACACACACACACAACGCGCACAAGGGCCTTTTTGTGCAAATGGTTTTTGGATTCCAGGGGGCCTCAAAACATATATTTCCGATGAAATCTCGACATCGAATTTTTGGGTTTAATATTTTGTTTTAAAAATTGTGAATGGAAGACATCTAATATTTAGTCTCATCAATTTATGAATGAAATTAGAAGATTTTTTAGACCTCCCCCTGTGAATGTACAGAGGCATTCATTTCCAGGAAGGAGGGCAACTGGACGAGGGACCGTCAAGACCGGCGGTACTGTTGCAATATATACATAATGCTGGTAGTCTCATTCATGTAGATGGACTTAACTTAATCTAACCAAAATATATATTTCTTGTTAGAGAATCCAGTTACTATCTAAGTGAAAGGTTTCGTCCTAAAGCGCGTCTCACCCTTAAAAGACAGTACACGTTAAATGGAGCGCAGTGTTGCAACATGTACTAGTTGCGAATCTCTCTCCGCGAGCGACTCGAGGTGGCCTGAGTCCTCTACTTAGTCCTTGAATTGCTGCTTGACGAGACGGACACTTTTAACTTTGGTATCCCTCCACGCCTTTGTTATTGTATGACCTAAGTTTACAAATGACTCGTCTGTATAAACAATTGATTTCCCCTGGTCCCTAAACCTTTTACGTCTTTTAGATATTTATGTCGCCATCTGATGATATCGATATCGTCTCTTTCTATTAATATGCACTTGTTACCCTTTCTTTCATATTCGAACCCCAAATCAGAGTGGCCCTTGAGAAATTTGGTAGGGTCTCATCACTGTTGAACTGTGACAAAATTATATTCAGCGTGGGTGGAATATTTGCAAACTGTAAAGAATGAACAATTCGCCACACTCCACTTTGCACTATTCAATCTTATTGCGTTAACCTAGCGTTTTGTGTAGTCCCGCCCTTTTTGCTTTCTTTTTCGATGGCGTTCTTAGAGGTCCTTCCATTAGTTCCTTTTTAATCATACACACTACTGCTTCTGAACACTCAATAGCCTTAGCTGTTTCTTTTACTGCCTTACACGCATTTTACTTCAAAAATAATCTAACACATTCATAATTATTTGGCGTTCCTTACTTCTTAATTTACCAACATATCGTCTCTTCCTAGCTTCCCCCTCCATAACTACAAATATTTACAAAAATATTAAACAAATAACGCAATAACAGCTCACAGTTACACACACGGCTTCTTTCGAACTAATGCTAGTGCTGCTCCTTATACTATCTTCTGTGTCAGGCCTGACGCTGAATAGATGAATACCTTTTGTTTGCCTTATTGGATAAAAGAAAGAGGTTACTGCCTTTTGGTTTATTTTAAAAACTTTCTCCAACCTTCCTCAACATTTGTTCTCGCTGGTTCCCTGATGTAAACTCAAAAACAAAAAAGTTTTACACTGCGTAACTTTTGCAGTGCACAGATATAAAATTTTCCGAAAACATTTAATTTAAAAAATTATAACCCTTAACTGGGTAAACATAGAGAATTCAAAGTAGGCAGGTAGTAGCACTATAGTTTACTCTACCTAAGAAAAAAATATAGATGCATTCTAGCAGTTAGTTTGTTAGTTAGTGCGTGATGAGTGTAGAAACAGCAAATATCGGACTTCTATTGAAAAAAACGTTTTCTGAAGAAATTTGAACCTATAGAAATGTATAATGACTCTGAAAAGGATATAACCTGATAGAGAAAAAAATTCTGCATAGGATAATGTGTTCAAACCTGAAATTTATAACAAATGAATATTTATACCATGCTATTAGGAATGTGGCAACAGAGCGAGGGTAGAAAAGGACGCGGCTAATGGCAACTTGTATGCGCTAGATAGAGACAGAGATGTCCCATTTAACTCCATACTGTCTTTTAAGAGTGAGACGCTATATAGTTTCTGTTGACTTTCTCGGTGTTGTCACACATATGATTATGAAATATAACGAAGGAAAAGATAAGAAAATCAGTAGGATAGGTTTTCAAGGTTTGAGAGCTGTTCCGGTTGTAATGATTGTACGTATTAAGATAAGATTGTGAGCCTCTCAGTCCACAAGGGGAGGATGTGGAAAATGAACACTTTGACGCGGAGGAGACAGCAAGGGGAAATTGCTCACGTGGCATACAAAACAATTAACCTCCACTTAAGATCTTATCTCGGTGTGCACGCAAAGATCCGATTCCTGCCCTCCCCGTTTCCTTTTCCGGGTCTAGGGCGTGGTTGTTTCTTAGGGGAACAAGAAATGGGGCAGTAAGTTGTGCTCAACTAACCTAACCCAATTACGTCCATATTCATCTTCGTCAAGGGCATGTAGGAAAGTGAGACAAAGATATAACAGGTGTGAGGGAGCAGGGAACAATTGGGACGCTGAAATAAAAATGCAACGAGTTCCACTCCCATGGCTTTCTCTACTCTTGTACTAACCATTGTTACAAACACTTATTCCTATATCTACTTTGTTAGTCGAGATAAACATTTCCGGAAATTATCTTATTGCTACTTTTCTTGTACGTGCAAGTCATATATGGGTATACTGCCTTTCGCTTCGACTGAGTGGAGTGGGTTATTACCGCTCACTGCTTAAGGTTCTCCAAAGAGAACGTTTTGCACATCCCTGTTCTATAGGGTTTCAATTTTAGCAGCTCTATATAACAGAGGCTTTGGAAGCATTTAATTGCTGTGCAGCACATTTTAGGGAGTTCTTTGGAGATCGTCAAATGATGCTTAGATTTCATGATTTTTTTTTTTCCTCCGATTGAACATTTCTCTGCTTTAGTGTTTAGCCAACCCATTGTCCCAAACTTATTATCCAGATATCTAACTGGAATGCTAGGAAATTTGTCTTAAATTTGTCTATACACTTATCTACATTACTTGGTTTTTAACCAGTGTGCCTCACATAATTTTTGTTCAAGCGTGAACTTTCAGCAGTTAGGAAGAACAACCTAATGTAATTCACATATAACTAGATATCTTGAATAAACTTTCCTTTTTGAGATACATTTAGGCTAATGTAGTTTTTATACAGAGTGATGTATGAAGAACTAAGACATATCTTTCTTTAATTATTCTCTTAGAAATTTACTCGATGCACCATTTTTAGCACCAAACTAAGCAGAATGTTCTGAAGCTTCTTTTTTGTCAGCAACTGTTTTTTAAATTTAGTTTGAGTGAACGTGAAAATAGAGTACACATTAAATAAACGACTATGCCTTGTAAAGCAATATTAGATTACGAATTTAATTGCAGCTACTCAAAGGACATACCAGAGAGAATATGGTATTCGGAATCCTCCCCGAAGAAACACAATACTGGGACTGGTAAAGCAATTTGAAAAAGTGGATCTCTAGTGAGTGAAAAAGGTAAACTTCGTTCATGTAACGGGCCCTTAAACCCTAACCACTCACTCACTCACTCACTCACTCACTCGTTCATGTAAGCTTGCCTTGGGTGTTGTTGACGTAAGAGCACGACTGGAGCAGCCCCTCAAAAATCATTAAGACGTTTGTCCCTGGAGACAGGGTACAGTTACTCAATGTGTTAAGAGATCTCTGAAAAGTGTGGGCCTAAAGCCATATTGGATTACGATAGAGTTGTGCCTTATGCAGGATAGATGATATTTTCAAACATTTACTCTAGAGGTAAGTAATCTTCCAAAATTTCTCTGCATTTTAGGTATAAGTTGTCGCAAGCATAACTTGTTTTCAAACAATAAAATACATGTGTCAGTTCATTACAAATCATCCTGTAGCTCCAGTAGAATCAGCTAATGGCACAATATAGTACAATTCATCGTGTTTTATTTTCTTTTTTCTTTATTCTTATTTATAATTATCATCATTCCTAGTGGGGGTGGTGTTGGAGGGTCGGGTTTTAAAACTCTGACTTTTGTGTAATGTAAAATTACATCATTAAAGCAAATTAAACAGCTTCTACGACATACTGAACATCAGAATTGGAATTTTTTATTACGCTCAAAGGGGCTGCTTCTAAAGTAATCTGAATATATTGAAAGGCATTCTCCTGAAAGATGGAAGTTCATAAGGCACAAAACCTGAATCACATATTGCACGCTTACTATGCTGAGCATGTATCATATGTGTCATTTTCAAACCTCTATTCTCAGCTTTGGTTTTTGTGCAGAAGTTGCGCACTGCACATCAGTCCATTATACCTATCTTTCCATTTTTTCTCTTTATTTATTGGTAAAGCTAAGACACTTTATTTGTAATCTTTAGCTCTAGTGGAACATACCAGCAGTGTAAGCAGAGATCAATGGCCCGGTTATAAATGGAACGCATGATACTTTCACATCAAAATTTCAGCGCTACGCTATTTGTGACCTTAGAAATGCTCTGAAAAGCATACCTTTGCACAGATCAATGATGCTATCAGGCAGAACCATGTAATTAATATTAAATGGAGTGCTCGCAACTTTGAGGCACCACTCTGGAGTAAGAAATTAATGACTTGGGTGGAAGTGCGTGGGTTGCGGCTCTGTTCTTACAATGTTGCTTTGCAGGTCATGTTGCGCGGGCTGCTTAGTTGGGAGATCTGGCTTGCAAGAGTTCTTATTTACGTACAAGGTTGTGGAT
Organism: Tenodera sinensis; assembly: GCA_030765045.1. Classification (NCBI taxonomy): domain Eukaryota; kingdom Metazoa; phylum Arthropoda; class Insecta; order Mantodea; family Mantidae; genus Tenodera; species Tenodera sinensis. The sequence continues at coordinate 121,516,705 of CM060967.1, read as the reverse complement.
TGTTCCCCATCCTAGCTTCAGTCTGAAAACATGAATGAAACAGTAAATGAATGTATGAAATCAATGTTTATACAGAAAACCCAACGTAAGCAAACCATTAGCTTAACAGCACAGCAAATCAGTCATCATTGTCGATGAGCAATCATTCCATAAATAAAACCGCCGAAATTACGAGGAAGACAAAACATCTGATGTGTTGCACTCACCTGACTTTATCAACTCTTCTACTAAACATTCTTACAAACTCTTATTCCTATATCTTCTTCTTGTTAGTTGAGATAAACATTTGCAGAAAATTATGGCGTTTTACTTTGTAGGTGCAAGGGGAATATGGGAATACAGTAGGCTTTGGGCGATAGTCAAATCTTTATAATTTTAAAATTCCGTTCTCTATGCTTGGCTAACACGTAAATGAATAACGATGTTCTATCTGAAGAAAATTTGTTTTCCAAAACTCACACAAATAACACGGAATATCTCCGAAATAGTTCACTGCAAACAATTATTTGAACATAAACTATGTTTTAGCAAAATCTACATTTTTGTTTAGTACGATTTGGTCTGTCTCTTACGATTTACTAGTTATGCAAAAGTCATCCAGAGTAAATAGGACTACATGAGCTATAGCCACAAAATTTAAAATATACATTTCATTTGCCATTAAAATATCTCAAACATATAGCATTTTATTCAAAATCAGTAGAGCCATTTTCAAGAAAGTTAAAATTTTCGAAAAGTTTTCAATGTATACGGTACTTTAGGGTGGAGGAATTTTCTTCAAAATCTTCGTATCGCATCCTTAAAAGATGTTAAACTTGAATACCAACTTTGGTTTTTAAGCCACTTTTCGAGTTGCTGTCCAGAGACTGATAAACACACATATATGCACACACATACACGCACACGCACACACTCACATTCACGCTCACGCACACACGCACGCACACGCGCACGCGCACACTCACACGCACACACACGCACACACGCGCGCTTCTCTTGGAGTCAGGGGCCTCAAAATATATATTCCCGGCGACATTTCTACTTCGAATTTTTGGGTGGAATACAATACTTCCTCTATTATTATACGTAATGGAGAAAGTGTTTGTTTTTTCTTTTTCCAGAGCTGTACACTATCCTAATTAGACAAATATCTGCTAACTTTAAGCTCCATGGAACTCAAGCTCATTTGAGCATTCTTTCACATAATTCATTCATCATCTGATATCACCTCCAGGTTAAAAGAAGTTAAAAAATTAAAGAAAACATATGTCATAATGGGTAACGTTTCTTTGTAAAATAAACTAGTGACTTTATGATCATGACATTTTTAATTATTAAACGCACATGAGAATCGAACACAACTATTCAATTGATAATTCAGTACGGTTTTTATTTGATTAGAATTATTAGTATAGAGTTAACGTAGACTGTGATCCTTTTACATACTCATTTTTACTTGATTTTATAAGCCCTGAGTTGCAATATGCAATTAATTGTGCAAATTTTGCAAATTAAAAATAATTCATTTTGTTAGCCAGCAAATCCTTGTACTTCGAAAAGGTTCTTTGGGCTTAATCTTGCACATAAGAAGCCTGTTTAAAATGGATATATCATTTGAATGAGGTTCTAACGTTTTAACCAACGAAGTCAATACACGAAACCCTTCATTGTTTTCCACTTTTTCTAACACTTGTGTTACGTTTACAATAAAATATTTTAGTATCAGTCGAAAACATTTTCTGACCATAATGAGACACGAACTGTTGTAATTTTACTGAAGTACTTTGCTTCACTTCAGCTAACTTTTCTCAGCTATACTACATTGACTTCCTACTTCAAGATTCAGTAACACAATGAGATACATGCAGTCCAATGCCTAATTTGTTTTATAATGGCCAGGCTTCAATAGTTCTTATTATAACAATAGCTACACAAACTCACGGATACGTAAAACCAATGTCCACATAGTGCACTCAAACGATATACGAGAAGAAGCTAGTTTTGTACCATGTTCCAAGAAACAGAATTCGTTAAGTTCTAAGAAATATGAAGCAGTTTCTTTCTTAAGCCCTGAAAAGTATCTTAAAATTATATATGCAACAATGGCATTGAGAAGTTGTGCTTCACTTGTCTTATTAACATCAACAGAAAATGTGCGACATTATATGAAAAGTCATATGTTTTAAACAGAAAGGATTCAAAAGATTGATAATTAAATTGGAGATCTTATTGAAGATAGTGATTGCTTTCAGCATTCCATTAGCAGAAATAAAGTCAGTATTAAGGCATAACTGTAAAAAAAAATTATAATAATTTATTTCGTACTTCATATCGAACTGGTACTGCGCCCAGAGAAGAAAGGAGTCATTCAACTTTCTGACTGTAGCTACGCCAAGGCTAATATGTGTGTATTTAAACTTGTAGGTGTAAACGTGCGCCTAACGCCATTACAAAATATTACTTTCATACAGTTTAAACCTGCTATAACGTGTGGCTAGCAAAACACCATTTCCTTTTATTGCACAAAACCGCTAAGTTTATAAACACTGACATAAACACAGAAGCAAGAAGTTATCCAAGAAAAGTTCTTTCTTCCAAGAGTGGAAATAGGTAAAAATATAAACATTGTTTTTAAAGTATGCTGTAGGGAAAACTGTCGAATAAGTGCTGAGGCTTTCACGGCCAGCATTATCAACTATGTTAAGTAGATTTTCCGGGTTTGTGGGCCGTGGTCGAGTTGGATTACCTTCCTCCGACGTTTCGCTGAAAACTGCGTCCAGCATCTTCAGGGTCAACCTCTGTTATTAGCGGCTGCACATAAACTAAAGTTCACTGCAAACTTTCATATTCATTTCAAGTTTGCAGTGAACTTTAGTTTATGTGCAGCCGCTAACAACAGAGGTTGACCCTGAAGATGCTGGACGCAGTTTTCAGCGAAACGTCGGAGGAAGGTAATCCAACTAAAGTTCACTGCAAACTTTCATATTCATTTCAAGTTTGCAGTGAACTTTAGTTTATGTGCAGCCGCTAACAACAGAGGTTGACCCTGAAGATGCTGGACGCAGTTTTCAGCGAAACGTCGGAGGAAGGTAATCCAACTCGACCACGGCCCACAAACCCGGAAAATCTACTTAACATAGTTAAAACTGTCATACATTTATAAATCTAATTTAACAAATTGCTATAAAATTCAGATGTTCCGGGTTCGATTCCCAGTTGCAGGGTGGGAATTTTTCTTTAGTTAGGATTATTTCCTATCCTCTCTAAAGTATGAATGGGAGTGTAAATGTGTGTATGTGAGTTTAATATAACAAAAAGCAATACCCACTGAAGATTAATATCACTCTAAGCGAGTAAACATCAGTGTTGTTGGCAATTATTCCAACAGTTAACGGAAAAAAGTGCTGAATGTGGAGTAATTCCTTGCTATTGGTTGAATTTTCAAATACCTATAACATAGATGGAGAGAACCGGCACATTGTGTCACTTCCCCTACTTCGTAGTTTTACCCCCTTGCTCTGCCTCAGAAATGTTAGCTACGCCTCCCGCTATTGTCTGTCTACCTCAGAGAACCGGCTAGTCCTTCAAATTGTCAGTAAATGGGGAGGGTAAATGCTCAATTGTACTGCCTCTTCCCCACGCCTGACCTCTACTTTTCTCAAAAGGGAGGCCGTTTTTAATTTATTCTTTTTTTCTTTCCTTTTTCCACTTTCTCCTGTCATGCAAAGAGAACAAAGTTTCAAAGCCAGTACATAGCAACCAGCTCTTAAACGATTTCACTATCATTTAAAGCTTTCTGTACTCCGCTATTCCTATTCTATCTACAAGGAAGTATACAGAACTGTCCCATATAAAGTGTTACAGGTGAATATATCTTAAATGAGCAGAAAAAAGCAATGAAAACATACTGCAATACCTCAACAGTGTGGTTTAGAAAACAGATGTTTTAATAGAAGTTGCTTTACCTATTGTGGGGAACCAAAATATGCAAAAATTATCACGGTTTCATTTAAAATTCTGAGGTTCGGCCCCGTAGTGCCAATAAGGGGCCCCATAAAATATTTTCCATGTCACAATTTGGAAGGTACCTTGATCCTATAAGATTTTGAATTTTTGGCATTTGGTTTCTTCTGCTCGTATGGGATATATTCACTTGTAACTCTTTATATCTGTCACTCTGTATTATAAAACATAAAAAGAAACTTTTAATAGAAAAATGAGCATTCATATAGTTTTCACACGAGGGAATAAACACAGTCAGGAAAGTGCATATTTATGGAATTACAAAAAATGTGTGCTCCATCATAATTAACATGATTAACTCTGCTATTATTATTTCTTATTTACCGATAATTACACTTCTCAGGTTATATGCAAGAACTCAATGTATTAGTTCTTAGTTCTGTCTCTTTGCTATCTTATGGCTGTTTCGCGTGTTACTATAGTAAGCGCGTGGTCGAATATTCGTGCCTTTATTTATTAATGGGATAGCTGTTTCCTACCGTAACTTGGTTATATATTTTGTTCATTAATTAAATGACTATTTCTTCACATTTTACAGTTACCTTCGTTAAAGCCAGGAAAAAACAAGCAAGTACTGGTTGTTTTTAGGTAGATACGAGTATTGTACAAAATAAACAAACTTAAATATCAAGTTGACCACCTGGCTTAACATAATTTTCTCATTTCTGTTGTAATTTATGACAATTTGCAAGCTTTACCACGTGAGATATTCCATGTTATTTGTTTAGCCCGTAGTTTTATACGAATATTTTTGCGGAACTACGAGTCAAGTTTAAAGTATTTATAATATGTTTTTAATACCCTACGCTGCATATTATTGTCACTGCTGTCCAACATTTTAATCCAGTATTTTCTGCAATAGAAAAATAGATTAGCCCCGTAACGAAATTTGAAACTCTGCAAACTTGCACCATCCCAATACTCCCCTTTGGCAGCCAGCGTTGGACATTTACAAGGAAACAGATTGAGATGATACTGGTCTGCCAGCGGAAAATGGAAAGAAAAATACTGGAAATCAGACTCGGGAATAAAGTACGAAATGAGGAGCTAAGAAGAAAGAGTGGGATGGAGGATGCGGCCACTAGAGCAAGAACCCTTAAATGGCGATGGAGAGGACACGTGGCCAGGATGTCTCAAAGCAGATGGGCCTATGCCACAAAGACCTGGGATCCTAGACTTAGAGGACGTCCACGACAGAGATGGTCCCAAAAATTTAGTGATGTGTTTGTAGATTATTGGACGACGGTGGCACGAGACAAAATGAGGTGGAAACAAGTTGTATTAACTTTAAATTAATTTTGAACTAATCTCTAGTTTCTGAGCAAGTTTTCAAAAATGTATAATTTAGCGAAGTTTAAGAACAGAAATGTAAACAAAACTATGAAACATTTTAAATATCCTCTAGTATATAAGCAAATAGAATTTAACGTACAGGAAAGTGAACTTACGGGAACTAGCTCAACCTATCAGTACCATTGGTAGGACGCCCTTGCCCCAACGGACATTACGGGCTATCTTTATTTCTAGCTTTCTTTCTTGATTGTGCATCGATAGTTGCGCCTTCGACTGCGAAGTTATTGATTTTTTTTTTTACTTTCTCTACAAACTATAGTAAGTACATGAATAGTAAGTATAGTAAGTATGTGAAGCATTGTACTCCTCTGAGGCAAACGTTCCTCTCCGTCGAAGACGTCGCCTTTAAGACCTATAAGATCTCGTGTTTGGTGTCCGGACTAGCTCTAGCAAGAGGTCCTAATCTGCAGGGTGTGCGTGAGTTATGGTAGGAATGGAGCCAAACGAAGAATTAACCAACATATCACTTTATTTGTAAATTTCCAGATTTGTAGAGAACTGCCGACGATATTTAAATAGAATGTAACTTTGTAACTTCAACTACAACGTTATAACACTTTAACTTTGTCACCCTTTAGCAACCGCCGAATTATGTATACGCGCTAGCTTACGTACAACTCCCAAGTTGCACGTGCGTTATCTCGACTTGATTCAAGACGAGTGTGTGTTGCGTTGCATTTGTTTTTGCGTGAGCAACACGAAGGAAGCGATTTCCATTGGCTAACTTTAGAATACGTCATGGTGAGATAGGAATCAGCCCGCGGGATCAATATGGCTTCGTACAAACAACAATTGTAACCTTATCACTCATTTAAATCTGCCTAGGCTTCCATTCTTGAGACTTTAATCTATTCAGCTTTATTACGTCTTCCCCTTAACTATTGACTAGAATCTCCTTTTGTTTCTTTCTATTATAATATATATATATATATATATATATATATATATATATATATATATATATAATAATTTCGATTTCACCTCCCAGGAATTCTATGCTGAGATTTCACTGGAAATATAAGTTTTGAGACCCCCTGAATCCAAGAAAACCATGAGAAAGGACCGCGCGCGTGTGTGTGTCAAGGTATCTGTGCAGCATAACTGAAAAACGTAAAGTCGATTAAAGACCAATGTTACTATTAAAGTTTAATATATTTGAAGGATTCAACACGAAGATTCGGAAGAAAAATTCCTCCACCCTAAACTGCCCTTTAAATGGAAAATGTTTCGAAAATTTTGATTTTCTTGAAAATAGCCCTACGATTTTGATTAAAATGCCACTTGCTTAAGATATATTTAAGGCAAATGAAATGTGTATTTTGAATTTTCTGGCTAGTCCTATCTACTCTGGATGACTTTCGCATAGCTGGCAAACCGTAAGATATACACCAAGTTTTACTCTACAAAAATGTAGATCTTGCTAAAACATAATTTATGTCAATATATATATATATATATATACTTTTTTTTATGTAGTGTGAACCATTTCGGAGATATTTCTTGCTATTTGTATGAGTTTTGAAGGAAAAAAAAAACAATTTTCGTCAAATGAAAGATCATGATTCATCTTAACCGTGCAAGGAAAACGAAATTTGAAACCTTTAAAAGATTTGACTATCGCTCAAAGCCTACTGTGGCTGGACCCTTGGCACAGTCGGTAGAGTACCTGCCTGCTGTGCTGGGGCTCCCGGGTTCGATTCCCGGCCAAGATTATTCATAATCCTTCCCTGACTCTGGAAGTATGAATGAAAGTGTGAATGTGTGTGTGAATCCAATGTATATAAACCCCACTGTTAAACGAGTAAAACCAGTAGTCAGGGCCACCGATATGACCTCTGCAGTTAAAGGGAGGATATAAATGGAATAATAAAACAAAATAAACAGAAACTACTGTATTCTCATATCCCCTTGCACCTACAAGGAAATAAGCAATAATATTGTTTCTGCAAATGTTTATTTCCACTAACACGAAGAAGACCTAGGAATACGAGTACATAAGAATGGGTAGTACAAGAGTAGAGAAAGTCATGCGATGTTATGCTGGCCTTGACACAATCATACAGACATTATATATGCTGTAATCTTTACAAAACCAAACTTTCAAAAGAGAAGATGAAATGAATTTATTCGAATGCTATTTATAACATAAACATTAATTATTTAACAGAGTAGCTTTATTTAATACACTGTAATCGATAGTTTCGCTTTCAGCTGTGTGGGACTGTGGGCAGTATTGATTGCTATATCCAGATATTTTGTTTTGTGGATTGACAGTGTTATGAAGAGGTGCACCTTTGATTGGTGGATAGCAATATCGTTATGAAGACGTAGATATTATGAGTGGCTTATAAGTTCCATATTATTGCATGGTTGAGCATAAATGCCAAAAGCTGTGCGCAACAGAGCGTAACGTCTATCCAAATGATTCTTTTCCAAGTTAACGTAAATATATGATATGACTGCAGATACGGTCCCTTCCTTCTGTGATCTACATTCAGAACATAGCAGCCAATCCATCACGTCGAGTCTCACTGCTTCAATTCCCAGAAAACATCCTTGGCGTTGTGATATAACGAACGTCATTTGGGACCGCATCTATATTACATACAAATAAATGGAAGTCTTTCAGGGAAGTGGAAGAATATTTGTATGAATATAGCACATAAATTCATTCAGAAAGAACCGGTGATTTGTTTCTATTTGCCCACGTGTGTGTCTTCTGGCAAATTACAGGAATTTTTTTTCTGAAGGTGTTGAAACAACTTTTCCCATCAAAATGTTATCCCTTTAGGCTTCAGACACTTTCTTGTTTCAAAGCCATCTGTAGAAACACCAGTCTAATTTTTTTTTATAATTTATTTTTAGGTTTAATATCCTGTAGCCGATTAGGTCATCGGACGAGAATGAAATAGGGGAAATGATATTCAAATGAGCCCGGGTCCATAGAGCTAAGAGATACCGGACATTTATGTTTCAAGATGAGGGAAAACCCCAGAACCAGATAACTCACCCTAACAGAGATTCGAACTCGGGAATTCTTGTGTGTGAGGCAGAGGCGGCATCACCAAACCAAGGAGGTAAAGTTTCAAAATATTGTGTGACCAGAATAATACAGTTGATTATTATTGCAAAATTTGACGCACTGTTTAGCATCACTAAAGTTCAATTGTTTTATTCTGATACGCAGTATTGTAGCAAAATGACAATTTGACAGTCCGACGGCACCCACATCTGACACCAGTGTGACAAAATGACAAAATTCCAGTTCATTGTTTTTTCTGTCACTTTACTTTCTTCTAACTGAAGGCTAAATAACACAGTTCTTTTTCACTGGCGTTAACATAGTCTTAAGTCCTTTGTATTATTACAACTCAACTGTTTTCTTCTCGGAACCTTGACTCGCACCTTTCTGTCTTTCTTCACTTACGCTGTCTTAGAACAGTTGAATCTGAGTATATTATCAATCAAAACTCATTAACTGCTTCGCTATCTTCCTTTCGACATGACGGTTCTCACACGATGACCAAACATAATCAGCTGGCACGCACACACACACACACACACACACACACACACACACACACACACACACACACACTGACTGAGTAAAAACTGCCCGCTGCGACGACTTATGTCTGTAACAACTCATTCATTCTCGCTGCCTTGCCTCCTTATATAGCGAGGATGACGTGAACATTTCCCGAACTTCACTTATTCTGGAGCTTCCACAAATACGCCAGACGCCTCTCGAATCTCGAAAACCCCTTGTACTGCTGTGCCCATTGTCACGTGTTCACAAACAGCGGCGCGAAGTAGCCTTACCTTGTGCGCTTTTGATATGCGCCTGGTAAGTGGTGTAAGGTAGCTTTACTCCGACCGTCCTTTGTTGTGAGCCGCGGCCGGCATCACAGTATTTTAAATAGAGGTTGATTGCATATCGTCTAGGACGAATTTGGTTCCGCTTAGTTTTCGTCGAGCATTGACAAAATGAAGTTTTTGTGTTTATTGCCAATTTTGTTATGAAGCTTATTTAAGAATATTTCATCTTTATTTTGTGTCAAAACGCCCTAAAACACCACTTAAATGTCCTCTACTGTCATGCCGCTCTCGCAAAAATATGTTCTCTGAAGATCTAATTCCGTATTGAAATTTGCGCTACTTGGGGAAACAATTCTGTTTTAAGTACAAAAAATTATTTGTGGGTGCTAAGTCTCTGACTATGGGTACTTACGATACACTTTTAACTTTTAATGAAGGAAATAGTGCTGGATTTAAGGTTTTCAAGAAGTTGAATATAGACCCAGTGTGAACATGAAGAATACCTGTGATGAACTAGGCAGAATTTGTATAAAAAAGGCAGATTTGGCATTAAAACCAATACTATAGAGGTCATAAGAGGAATTAAAAGGACTATGGAGTATAAGGATAACCTTGATGATCCAGAATATGGAGTTGTTGTACATTAAGTGTATGTTAAACTTTAAACGCATTTTTCTCAAAACAACCTTTTTCGACGCAAATATTACTTTTTCTCTAAAACTATTGCATGTAGCCACTTGAAATTTGCAGCATTAATTTAAACGGTTAAGCTACACAGACGTTGGAAAAGAAATACGTTTTAAAAGACGTTCTAAAAGAAATTCTGTGGGGAAAAGCTGTTCAACATGGTGTATGCGAGTATATTTTCTCAAAACTAAGGTTTTCAAAGCATTACTATGAAAAATCCATATGACAAACAATACCTAGATATATTTGCGTCATACTTTCAGAGAAAAAGTAACATGAAATTTGCAAACTTAAAATGGCGGAGATTGGGAAATCAGATACATGCTCCCGTAGAACTTAAAACCAACCGCTCTAATACTTGGGTACCTGAGTGAGTGAGGGGGAAATGCTTCTAGCATAAAATGAAGGACATGGAGAAGTGCAAGAAAGTGGCATTACCACATGAGAGACAAGGTTGGTCATCGCTGCTCCAGAATCACATTCATATTTCTGTGACTTTCTTCTGATGACGGTCTTGTATTCGTATTACGAAGGACGACTTTCCTGCGAATAAAATTATACACAGTCTCTTATATGGTTGTTTCAGCTGCTTTAGTAGACAGTGAATGTTAATACGAAACCCCATTGGAATACGCACCATTTAAAAAAAATGGTTCTTGAATGTGGGTTCCATATTCTGTAATATCAGGTATTAGCTTCATCTCAAGAGGGTATTTAAGTCTGGAAGCTAAATGTTCCACCTAATCTCTCGAAAGAGATTTAGGAATACATGAAGGATCATAAGGAATTTCTTGTTCTCCATAAACAGCTCCTTTAATATGTTCAGTTCCCTGAAACATTTACAGATTTTCTCAAGTACAAAGTACAGCTTGTATTAAATAAAACCCTTGGCCTTCGAAATGTAGTGATTTAAGGCTTTCCCCATCGCCTTTTCTAATTCCTGTTTTTCTTTTACCTTCCTTATTACTTATTCGATATATTAATTATTCGATACCAAGGTATCAGAGAAACATATTTTGAGGCCCCCTAAGAAAGAAATAACACAATACTCAGAAGCGAAAAGTAAGCGAAATACCAAACTTGTATCTTTCAAGGAAGTGACACTAGCATTTGTAAGAACATCACCAAGCCGCAATATCCCACTTGTATCGATACTTCTAATTTTCTCAAAAAATGGCTCTATCAGGTTTCATTAAAGTAGTATACGCTTAAGATGTTTTCATGGAAAATGAAATGGGTATAAACCAATTTATATGAATACCCTCTGAGGTCCTTTCCATCTGGATCACTTTTGAATGCCCAATAAACTGCTGCACAAGAAATGTAGATTTCGCCAAAGCAGAAATATGTCAAATAAATTTTTCTGGAGATATTACCAGATATTCCTTGCTTTTGGTTTCACTTGATAAACACTTAGGGTTTTCTCAAACAATATTCGCTTTTCATGTCCTTGCTATGCAAAGAGAATGAAATGTCAAAGTCATCACTTAGCGTTCAGTTCTTAAAATACTTTACGATCGCTTAAGCCTACTGTATTCTCCTGTCCCTACTATGCTTACAAGGAATTGTGTAATAAACACATTTCTTCGGTGTTTATCTCGTTTAAAATGAAGAAGGTAGAAAAATAAGCGTTTTAAAGAATAGTTTATTATATACAAGAGTGAGTGGAGAAAGTAGTGCGAGTACACACTAAGATTTTTTTTTTTTTTTTTTTTTTTTTTTTTTTTTTTTTTTTTTGCTATTATCTGACCATCTGATGGAGTATGTGTAGAGTAATTAATTCAGCGTTTCTACACCTAATCTAAATTTGCTTGTGGTTTCTATCTGATACTCTGTGACTTTTAACATTTGCCGCGCTTGAACGGAATAATCTGAGCTGTGTACCTTTACTGGAACACTGGCGCTTAATATACTAGAAACAATTTATAACCGTTATTCCATTATTCGATTCCTCTATCAATCCCAAGGTCCAAGTGCTTCTTGGAACGTCTATACGAGAGTACCTGAGATGTATGTAACACGCCAAACACAATAGTAACTATGGTTGCATCATTTTCCAACAAGAAGCTTTCTTTGCCTAGTTAATGCTGGAGTACGATGGTCCGTTTTAAAACATATACATGGGTCATTCTATAATTAGTGGAAAAAATGTTTGTGTGGTGCTATCAGCAGTAAACAATGCTAGCTGATAGCAATGAGGAAGATGAGGCTCTGATGCGTGTTATCTGTGAGTTTGAAGACAGTAATTTATCTATATAGCGTTTCACTCTTAGAAGACAGTATGGAGTTAAATGGGACATGTCTGTCTCTATCTAGCGCATACAAGTTGCCATTAGCCGCGTCCTTTTCTACCCTCGCTCTGTTGCCAGATTCCTAATAGCATGGTATAAATATTCATTTGTTATAAATTTCAGGTTTGAACACATTATCCTATGCAGAATTTTTTTCTCTATCAGGTTATATCCTTTTCAGAGTCATTATACATTTCTATAGGTCCAAATTTCTTCAGAAAACGTTTTTTTCAATAGAAGTCCGATATTTGCTGTTTCTACACTCATCACGCACTAACTAACAAACTAACTGCTAGAATGCATCTATATTTTTTTCTTAGGTAGAGTAAACTATAGTGCTACTACCTGCCTACTTTTAATTCTCTATGTTTACCCAGTTAAGTGTTATAATTTTTTAAATTAAATGTTTTCGGAAAATTTTATATATGTGCACTGCAAAAGTTACGCAGTGTGAAACTTTTTTGTTATTGAGTTTACATCAGGGAACCAGCGAGAACAAATGTTGAGGAAGGTTGGAGAAAGTTTTTAAAATAAACCAAAAGGCAGTAACCTCTTTCTTTTATCCAGTAAGGCAAACAAAAAGTCAGGCCTGACACAGAAGATAGTATAAGGAGCAGCACTAGCATTAGTTCGAAAGAAGCCGTGTGTGTAACTGTGAGCTGTTATTGCGTTATTTGTTTAATATTTTTGTAAATATTTGTAGTTATGGAGGGTGAAGCTAGGAAGGGACGATATGTTGGTAAACAAAGAAGTAAGGAACGCCAAATAATTATGAATGTGTTAGATTATTTTTGAAGTAAAATGCGTGTAAGGCAGTAAAAGAAACAGCTAAGGCTATTGGGTGTTCAGAAGCAGTAGTGTGTATGATTAAAAAGGAACTAATGAAAGGACCTCTAAGAACGCCATCGAAAAAGAAAGCAAAAAGGGCGGGACTACTCAAAACGATAGGTTAACGCAATATGATTGAATAGTGCAAGGTGGAGTGCGGCGAATTGTTCATTCTTTACTGTTTGCAAATATTCCACCCACGCTGAATATAATTTTGTCACAGTTCAACAGTGATGAGACCCTACCAAATTTCTCAAGGGCCACTCTGATTTGGGGTTCGAATATGAAAGAAAGGGTAACAAGTGCATATTAATAGAAAGAGACGATATCGATATCATCAGATGGCGACATAAATATCTAAAAGACGTAAAAGGTTTAGGGACCAGGGGAAATCAATTGTTTATACAGACGAGTCATTTGTAAATTTAGGTCATACAGTAACAAAGGCGTGGAGGGATACCAAAGTTAAAAGTGCCCGTCTCGTGAAGCAGCAATTGAAGGACTAAGTACAGGACTCGGCCACCTCGTGTCGCTCGCGGAGAAAGATTCGCAACTAGTACATGTTGCAACACTGCGCTCCATTTAACGTGTACTGTCTTTTAAGGGTGAGACGCGCTTTATAATTTATACGTAGTGAGTTTAATTCAACTGTTATCTGTAATGTTAGTAAACACGAATAAATATACTGTGTTAAAATTCATATTGCAAGAGGTAAGAATGCTGGACAATATCATGCAGTATTACTGGAGGCTTGTGGTAGATACCTTACCACATCATACTGTGTCTAGATGGGTGCAGAGGTAGGAGATCATAAAAACTCTGGAGCTGACAGACCGCAATCAGCAAGTGAACGCTGTTAGAGCACTCCTGGAGGAATACCGTCGTTGAACTTCTATTGAACGAGCAACGGAAGTTCGAATTACTCCTGGTACGATCCTTCATACACTTAAGAAGAAGTTAAAGATGAGGAAAATCTGCACTCGATAAATTCCACACAGTGGTGAAGTGGAAAATATGTGGTAAAGAATGGAATCAGAGAGATTGCACTTACGGACCTGAAGGCGATCTTTTAGTAAAAACCTACTTCAAACATCTAATCAGTATGTGTGTTTGGAATTTGACTTACACTCAATTACAAGCTTGGCATCAGTACTCATAATTAAATAACTCGTTAAAAGTAATTTTAAATTGATAGCAATAAGCAATTCAGCTTTAATGAGTTCAGGAGAAGTCTCATTTTTTACATTAAGCCCCAACAACATTCTACCAGACAATGCTACCAACCGCTACTACCAACCACAGTACTGCCAAAATTGGAAAAAAAGCAATCAGGAGCTCGATATATCGCATAGCATTGTGTGGTTGTTAGGTTGTCTGCATTTAACAGTGTCTGTTTTCTAAATATCCAATTCAAAGGTCATCATTAAAGACAATGAATGAAATACGGAAGAAATAGTCCAGAGTACGTGAGGTGGGAGCTTCAGTAAAGTAAGGCTAAAATACGGGAAAAACCGGGAAATACGAGAGATCTGGCAACCCTAATGGTAACCAACCACAAAGAGGTATAGAAGGCGACCAAAGTTAGAATGGAAAAGAAGCATGTTGACAGCAATGCAAGCAAGACGTTTAAGAATTGAAGATGCCCAAGATTGTAGAGTTTGGAAGTTTGGCATGGGAAAACAACAGCTGTAAATATATAAATATAAACCGTATAAACAGAATATAAACAGAAGACAGATAACAATACACCCCATTCCGTGAGTGTCACTTGAGGCGAAGGCCTTCATTTCTAAACTTCTGATCTATATTTCATCTTCAGTTACGCACTCGTATCTAAACGGAGGCACATGATTATGCAAGCAACAAAGAAATGACGAGGCAAAAAGGAAAGCCCTTGTAAGGTGTGATTAACCTCTTTTCATTCAACAATAGGTACATGAGAAGTGCCCGTAAGCGAAAAGATCGCCTCTGGCGCTTATCTTTTGTTCTTACCCCTCCCCCTATCGGCTTCAACATCCTATAAACATAGGGAAAGAAGCGACGACCTCCAGTCCACACCATGATCCTGCCATCTGGTGCTCGGGACCAGAGTTGATATCGATTTCCTATACTTGACTGGAACAGAGGAAGAGCGCCTGCGCGATGGCAGGGCGCACAACCCGAGCTCTCTCTGGTTGTGTGGGTCATGGGGTCATTCACGAAAACCTCCCTCTCACCTGCCCTATGTCCCAGAGGCACGCATTCATTGTGCGTGTGTCTGTAAGTATCTGTGGGGATCGATGTGGTGTTTACCGAGTTCAGATATCACAGTAGAAAACTGCAGGCCTGCTTTGTTGACACACTTTGTCGGAGTAAATGGAAGCGAAAGGTCAAATGGTATTCCAGCATCCCTCAATGAAAATGTTACTGCACCACTTTATATACAAGTTCAATGCCGTATTTCACAGCCTCACATGTGAGTTACTCGATACTAGTCCTGTTCCAACCCTTTCCACCTTTATCTTCAAAGGAAACCTGTTTTGAAAGAAGAACCCTTAGAACCGTCCCCTCCCTGATTTCTTAGCCTTGGATCAGATGTATGAAGTGCTGGCCAGAATTCCTTTATCGGTTCGAATCACTTCTATCTGCTACGACATCTCTGGTAAAGAATGGTGTAGGCCCACATAAAATAAGCGGTGACTGGCATGCACGAGTTCTTATAGGACCTCAATAGCACTGTAACGAAACATATGTTTTGTATTTATATAAAATACACAAGTTATCAATAGGGTTTTATTTTAAACTATAATATTGGTTCATTTAAAACAAAACACCGAACGATATGACAATAAATATAAAAAAACTATCACAAGTAATATCATAACATCTCGAGAGCAGCGAAAAAATATGAATTTGAATAAAGCTTTGACCAGAATAAGTTGAATGCCATAAAAATAACCTAAAATACATTCATTTCGATTAGTAGGTTCGACTTACTCATTACTGCCAACTGAGCAAAAAGAAACTCAAAAATTACAGGAATTTCTATATTCTCCTGTTCTTGTAACAGAAAACCAGCTTATAATCTCAAAAAAATATCATTTTATTTTTAACATTAAGAAACAATCTTTCGTCTGGAAAAATATATTAACAGAAAAATTGTTAAAGACAATTGAAATGGAAATGGAGGACCATTCTGATTTTGATTTCAATGTGTAATACATTATTTTTTCAGGGATTTATTTATGAGTCAGTGACAATTTGTACAAAATAAAAAAAAAATAAAAAAAAAAAAAAAACAACAACAACAACTTATATGATAATTTAAAACAGGCATGATGAATAAGCGAGAACACGCTCGCTAGCCCTACACATATACCTCCACTGACCAAGGGAAGCAGAACCAGACCCGCTTGTCAGAGGTGGATGGCGCGGAGTATATATAGTAGTACATACAATTCAATGGGAGGACGGGTATTTTTCTTTTCGAGATGAAGGTGATAAAGTTAAGTGCTTGATTTGTAAGACTGGTATTTGCAGATTTATACCATTTCCCTTGCTTATGTTCCGCGTTCACGATAAATTTTATTCTCCTATAAAAAATACAACGAACTTTTGAAGCAATTGTACGATACATTCTCTTCACAATTTTAAGACCTAAAGCATTTAAAACCAAAATCCAATTATTTTGCACTTTTGAAGTGTCCATATAATGAGACTTCACACGAGCTACTAAATATGAAACTACTTGCATTGCAGAATTTCACGAAAGTAAAATGTCCTAAGAAAGAAGGATGGGAATTATTTAGGTCTCTGCCCTGCTGCGAGTGTCTGAGAATACGTTTGTTTGTATCTAGTATAATGACAATCTTTGGCTCCATTTACGAGTATATCTGCGAACAAATATTTTAAAAAATGAATCAAATTAAAAGTGAGTATCGCAGCAAGGTAGGTGACAACCACCTTGCTTATCTTTTGACACCGTGCACTTGATCTTTTGCACCAAATATTAAAGACCTTCTGAAACGCAAATCGTGCCAAAACAGTATCCTCAGAAACATCCTGGGTTAATCAAAAGTGGAATATGAATGTTTGCCTTTGATTTCCTGTACGTAAGAATGCGCCGCCAGTGGAACTCAGTAACCACAGATAAATGTGTCATTCTGTCCCAGCGGGTTCAAGGAGGTGATTTCAACCCCCCCCCCTAACTTGCCTGCGGTTGAGCACCCCTGGGACAGAGTGAAGACCAGGAAGCCGGTGGTTAGTCCAGCACCAGTATGAGAGTGAAGAAGAGGATGACATGAAATGCAGGCAAGATGGATGCATTGAAATGTGATGATGGAGCAGTTGGTGGAATGAGTGGCGGGAGAAAACGGAGGATACCAAGAAATCGCGCTCAAACGCTACTTCGTCTACCACGAATACCACATGTGGGTCCCAGGGATTGAACACGGGCCGCCTTGGCGGTAGGCGAGCGGTCTAACCGCCCAGCCACGGCGCCGCCTTCTAAAACAACTAAAACTGATCATTTTTAGGATACTGAAGAGAAATCAATGTACTCTACGTCCCCGTTTCACTGGAGAAAAAGAAAAGGACAAAGCAAAATTGTATTAGCTGTGATCGTCCAATGATCGATTTGTCGTTTGATTATGTGTACACAATTTGGAAAGTAAGGAAACTTCATTACAACAGAAAAGTATGAAAGTAAAACAACATTTTTAAAGCCTTTATTAAATTTCCTTTTGGAGGTTAAGCAATGATAACGTGATTATGACTTAATTTGAGATAATTAGTCTATTTCATTGTTCATTTATATTACTTTATACGTAATAATGTATATTCTCAATACAGTATCTTAGTACTAGCTAGATTTATAAACAAAGTTGACAACTATTTTGTGGTTTTGTTTTCCATTCCCTAACTTATATAAGTAAAAGTTAACATTAATGAAAGGGGATGGGAAACTTAAATTTGAACTAATTTGTGAAGAGTGCATTAATCTGCGATCTATTCTGGTCAGACATTTCCAGCGCTATATTCGCCGCAAGCCTCATTTGTATTAGTGGAATACGTTCCCAAATGCCTTTAAGGGTGTACTGTAGAGCTTTTAGGCAGAAACATGCAGTGAGTGACGGGCGATCCATCTTGCAAGGGACCTGCTGCGCATATGTAGACTGGAGTACCATCGTGCATGAACAGTCTCTTAGCCCACTTTAATATTTGCTAATGAACTCCGATGACATGAAAAGCAACTCTTGCAATCTATCACACACACACGCAAAATTTTGGCGTGGAGCTGCTAACATTGGCTTACGAGGGAGAATGAAAGTAAAAATCTGCTGTGTTACACTCGCATGACTTTCTCTGCTCTTATACTAGCCATTCGTACAATCTCTTATTCCTATATCTTCTTCGTGTTAGTTGAGATAAACATTTATACAAGTTATCATACTGATCATTTCCTTCAAGGTACAAGGGAAATATGGGAATACAGTAGGCTTTGAGCGATAGTCAAGTCTTTTAAAGCTTTAAAGTTCTGTTCTCTTTGCACATTTAACATATAAACATGAATAACGAAGTTCCATTTGACATAGTATAAGTTCTCCAAAACTTACACAAATCATAAGGAATATTTCCGAAATGGTGAGTTAAAAAAGTGAATTTGGACATAAATTGTGTGTTTTGGCAAGATCTACATTTTTGTACAGTAAAATCTTGTAACTCTTACGGTTTACCAGTTATGCAAATGTCAAAGGTAAACAGGACTACATGGGCTATAGCCAGAAAATTCAAAATATACATTTCATTTGCCATAAAAATATCTTAAACATATGACATTTTAATCACAATCATTAGAGCCATTTTAGAAAGAATCAAAATTTTTTAATCATTTTCCATGTTTAGGCTAGTTTAGGATGGAGGAATTTTCTTCAAAATCTTCGTGGCACATTCTTGAAGGATATTAAACATAAATACAAACTTTGGTTTTTAACCCACGTTTCCCTTTCGAGTTACGTTTTTCGTAAACACACCTACGAACTTTTTTAAAAATGTTTTCAGGGGGCCTCAAAACATATTTCCGGTGAAATCTCTACATCGAACTTTTGGGTGGAATACAATACTTCGCCTACTTTATGTCTATTAGAGAAAGTAAAGTACAGGTGAACCTGATTTATGCTAATATCAAAGGGTAGAGGTAAGATTATTCAACTCGCAATTTGTTACAAATGAAATTTTTATAATGCATATTAAAAATAGAACCCGTGGGCCCGAACTTGTAAAATTTTACGAACCAACAAATATGTATGAAGAAAACATTATTTTCAACTTGGTTCTGGTTTTAAGAAATAACTTAATTTGGTTTGTTTTACTTTTCTCGCACTAAGTGCATATACCTCATTTTGCAAGCTTATTAATTAATTTTGAGCATTTTCAAGACAACTTTTTGTACCGATGTAAAGCTTTCACACATTTATTGCTCTTAACACTCATCCAAAATAACACTTCTGTTAGTGCTAAATGTACATAGCGATTCCTAGGTCTGAAGCAATTTCGGATTTGGTTTTGTATGGATTAAGTACCACCTCTAGTATGAATTGTACTTTCTGATCTAGGGAATAACATTTCCTCTTTCTATTCTCCATAGCTGATTAAAGCAACGGAGAACTGAAAGACAAAACCACTGTTCAAGAGTAAACATCAGATACCGAAAATATTTATCTTTACTTCTGTTTGTTGCTACGATATTGTGGCGCCAATCGCCGCCGGCTATACCAGCAAACGTCTTATTCTTTTTCTTCCGCGGCCGAAAGCCCCCTCTTTGTTTACAGAGAATTTCTTTTAATATAGCATATGCCATATGCTCATTATTATAACGAAAGACTTAGTTGTATTCTATTGATATTTAATACTATAACAGCGAACCACGCATTAGTGCATTACGTATAAATAATGTTCTATTAAGACGTTTCTAGAGGACATTGTGCCGGGACCTACGTAAACTTATGTATAAATACGAGTTACTTAGAGCTGGGTTACGCACAAAGCAGATTCAACTCTATATGAATAAGTTTGAATCAGGTCTTCGAAAGAGTCCCTTCTGCTCCTCACAAGCCCTTGCATTTCTGCTTACGTTTTTAAGTAATGTGTAATTTATGACGACATTTTTATGCAATGTCACAGCACTTTCGGTGACTGCATAAAGTCATGTGTGTACAGAGCTTCGTAAAAATTCAGGTAACAACTCCCATAGATGTACCAGGTGCCCTCCACCCAAAACAATATCGCTGACGACACTTAGTAGGTTGTGCGGGATGGCAAACTGGTCGGTTTTCAAGAAGGAACTCCTATCCGAAAATGCAAGGTTTGGAGAGAAAACAGCGAAGCTGGCTAAATTACAAACGGGCTTCAAACTGTGTACCTCCTACGTCATTGCAGAACCTATATCGGCGGTGGTGAGCCTCATGCACATGACCCAATACGTGTGGTTGTCTTTGAAGATTTTCAGTCGCTCCGTAGACTCGAGGGATAAGGTCCTCTGCTGACGTTACATGAATGTCATATAGCATACCCTTCATACGACTCCACAGAAAATAGTGGAGAGGAGTCAGATCTGGCGATCGTGCTGGCAGTGAGACTAGTCCACCTCTGTTTATATATCGATATGAATATGCGAGGTTGAGGTGATTCCGTCCATTACATCAAAGTATGCTGGAGCTCATGTCAGCCATTTCAGCAGCTGTGTACTGGCACGTGTCGCAGTGCTGTTATAACGCTACTCTACTGGAAACTACACAAGTAACCAGTAAGATGCGCACCAATGACTCTATGGAGGAGCGCGTGCGCAGGATTGTCATTAGACTCAGGTCATTCATCCCAGTACACAGATGGCTAAAGGGTTGCATACCTTCCGTATTAAGATACCAGAATGAATTTTAACAAATTGTCACAACCGTTTGTTCTCAAACTTCAACGCTCTCCAGCGTCGAAACCGCATATTTCCGAACAGGGGTTCCTTCTAGAAAGCCGATCATTTTGCCGTCCCGCACAACATACTAAACGTTGTTTGTGTTTTTTCTTGGGGGGGGGGGCACCTTGTGTATGGCACTGTGCATACATGTGCATTCCCCTAATGTTTTGTGTTGTTACTGAATATTTCTGGCCTGACGCACTACCACCGGCATATCCCCAGATGCACTGTTCAGGAAACTCTGAAAACACTGCAGAGTTTACTTTGTCATCGTTGACACAAAAGCTTGTTACAGTGAAACTTCCTGGGATGTGCGCTTACTTGCGATGAAGGCTTTTATCAGCACGAAACTATTCGTTGCGATTCAAAACTTCCATCCTCCACCCAGGGCCAAAATATTTCAACATTTTGCTTGTCAAGCACGCTGTCAATTAGCAGAATCATGTTAGCGACGCCGGTGTATCGAATTTTGTTTCGCAAGTGCTCTTTTACATACTAGTAAGCCTACCAATGCAAGACTGTCGCTTTTAGGTACACTTAAAAACTGCTGGGCAGAACCGGGTTTTGAATCCGCAACCTTGAGATCAATATATTTTCCACCCATAGGCTCCCACCCGGGACCTCTGGATTAAACGGCTAGCATGCTAACAACAGAGAAAAGTGGTAATTCAATATTTTATATTTCTTAGTGCTTAAAAATTCGCAAAACATTGCGGCTTCGAATCCGGGATGTTTGTCCAATTTGTAATAGGAGTATTTTGGGGAACAACGCATTTTAGTCTGTTTGCTGCCGAGCGAGGTGGCACCGCAGCAACGTGTGCGATTCGCATTCAGGAAGTGCCGGGTTCTTTCTCTGGCTGGCACGCACTCTGATCATGGTTTCCCCTTGTCACTTAGGCGAATGCTAGGGTGTTTAATACCAAGACTTCCTTTTCATTATTTCCCTTTATACCATACCCGTACCAGCTTTCAGGGTCGTGGTGTATTGCGGCGCCGGACATATGGTGAGGATACTTCCATATTGTAATTACTGTTCTCGGTGCTAAGTGGCCGTGTGCGGTCGCTGTCCTCTCGTGGACTGAGGACGCACAAAGAACGTCAAGGAAATCTTCGACCAATTATATATCTTTTCTAGCGTCTTTTGAGGTGTCAGCTTCACCGCTATCTTGGGCGCTCATTTAAGTTTTCTCCATAGATTTTAACCCTTCCAGTTGTATGTCTTGCACTAAGTAATAAGGTATGGTTACCAATCATGATAAGAGACTTGAGTAACAAACTGAATGCACCCACTCCACCTCTTTCTCTTTTAGTCGTTACGGCCAAAAGCGCAAACATGTATTTCGTTTCTATGCCATTTTAACCCTTGTTTTGATTATTGGTTGAAGTTATTTAGCAAAAGGACTGCTACATCATTTCACCGTGGCCAAAAGCAACCAATGCAATGACCAGGGTTCGTACAACGATAAACAATGTGACGTAGACGCGAGGTGCAGTGAGATTTTCTTTGGTGCTCTTTGTACGATACGGAACCAGCAGGAGGTGGCTGCTCGGCGGGGCCTGGTGCTTGCCATGGACTTCTGTGCGTCCCTGTTGCCCGTCTGTCTATATTCCTTGTGGTTGTCTCACTTCATCCTTTCCTCCTGGGGGATGTTAGCCGCAATATATCTGTGTGGAGATCCCAGTGTGAGGTATTTCCCACCATGCAAAGTGTGTAGTCAGTGTTGATCAATGTAATCAGGCAATAATGGGAAGACATACGTGCATTGTTTTTGGGAATCAGAATAATGTTCTATCTCAGAAGCCCATACCAAGTAGATGTAAACACACCGACATTTGAATATTTCTCACAAAATCGGGTTTCTCTACTACCTGTTGTGCAAAATACGTATTCTTAAAAATCTGATGTGTTGTACTCGAATAACATTCTCTACTCCTGTACTAACCATTCTTACAAACCCTTATTCTGATCTGTTCTTTGTGTTAGTTGAGATAAACATTTGCAGAAATTATCTTATTGCTTATTTCCTTGTAGGTACAAGGGGAATATGGGAATACAGTAGGCTTTGAGTGGTAGTCAAATCTTCTGAAGCTTTGAGATTCCGTTCTCTTTGCACGGTTAACATACAAACAAGTGAACCACGATGTTGCATTTGACGAAAGTTTGTTTTCCGAAACTGACTCAGATAACAAGGAATATCCCCAAAATGGTTCACTCTACTAAAAAGATATATTTGGGCACAGATTGTGTGTTTTAGACCAAGTCTTACGGTTTAGGAGTTATTCAAAAGTTATCGAGGGTAAACAGGACTACATAGGCTATAGTGAGAAAATTCAAAATATGCGTTTTATTTGCCATTTTAATCAAAATCGTTAGAGATATTTTCAAGAAAATCAAAATCTCCGTGTCGCATCCGTAAAAAACATTAAACTTAAATACCAACTTTGGTTTTTAACCCCTTTTCATTTTTGAGTTATGCTCACACACAAACACACATACACGAACCATTTTCTAAAAATGCTTATTTTTGGATTCAGGGGCTTCAAAACACATATTTCCGGTAAAATATTGACATCGAATTTTTGGGTGGAATACAATACCTCCTCTACTTAGGAGTAGAGGAAGTAAACTCACTTATCTAGCTTTTATATTTTATATTCGTTATGTTTTGTTACTTTTGTATTAGTATTCTTTGTCTTTTTGGCAGCCTGTAACTGGGACAGGAAGATGTTAAAATTAAAACATTAACTGAGACAAACATTTGTAGAATAATCACAAATTCCATAAAAAAAAATGTTCTTTCGCTGTCTAAGATACAAAAATAATCTTCCAATTCCTGATGAAACACGCGCGTAGTCATCAGTTCTGTTTACTAGTTTCAACTGCACCGTGTAGCCTACTGGTATGGAGGGAGGTACATGGTTCAGTCCCTAGGAGACAATGGCACGTCAAGTTATATACTGCAGTGAGATGGCACAGGGTATTTCTTGAATCCCTTTTACTGCTGCAATTAAGTCTTTATTAAGGATCATCATCTGCCTGAAGGCCATAATTAACCACGTAATGCATTTCAGAACCCCAGCAGCTTCTTCTTTATGACATGGAATAAACCCCTCTTTTCTTATTGAGTCGCATGTGAGTTACTCTCTGGTATGTTTCCCATGAATTTGCAAATTTCATTGTTTCGGTGCAATGCTTCGGGTCTGGTATAAACGGTATAAGTGATTCAAAAGCGCGCAGTAAAAATTGAGGTGATGGAGATGTTAATCGCTCTCTCAACTCCCGTGGCTTAAAAGTGCTTTAATGCTTGGTTTCATTCAGTCCATTCAATACCTATGAAGAGAAAGCTTTGTGTTATTTGGTTTCTGTTTGATAGGTAACATACGTTTTAAATCCTCAAATCAGTGCCTCAATATATAGAGGAAAACGTTTACAGATTTTTTATTGCAATACTTTCGTTTTTTCTGGCTTTCATCTGCATCAGCAGACAATTAGGATCGGAGAAAAAATAGTACCAGCAAACATACTGTGTTTTTGGCGGGGTAGAGTTTAACGCCCGCCTTTATTACATGTGGCGCCGCAGGCTAATGTACTAATGGTACATGGAATGCAGATAGAGCACCGGTGGAATGAGGTGGCGGGAGAAACCGGAGAATCTGGAGAAAACCCATCCCTGCGCCACCTTGTCCCTCACAACTCCCATATGGGGTCGCCTAGGATCGAACCTGGGCCGCTTTGCTGAGAGGTAAATGGTCTAACCATTCGACCACGGCGCGGCCGGCGCATATACGTGGTGGCGGTGGCGGTGGCGGTGGCGGCGGTTATAGTAAACGGACGCTGGGCGTCTTCGCCAAGGGTAACCTACCATAACTGGAAGGGAAGTGCAGGACCGGTAGCTCAGGGTGGACTTCACAGGAGCGTCTGTGAAGAAGGTGGTGATGGATGTCAACATGTAACTCTGCTTTAAAGATTGTTTAATTTACATAAATTAAAGTGCACGACGGGAGAGCATTGTTCCTAATCAATAGCAAAATGAGCTGTTAGAACAGGTCTTGCAGGTATTCTAACAGGAAGTCGCACTCTAAATCTTATATGTGACTTATGTCCCGAGTATCTCAAATCTATAAATGTATACATATCAAAACTTTTCAAAAATATAATCCTTGATAATGTGTTTTTGGAAGATAGTACGATTTCATGACCTTTCTGGTTATGTTGACATTGCAGGTAAATGAATTACCCGTATTTACATCTATCAACTAGCCCAGCCTCCAATATTACGTACTTTTAGGATCTAGGCCGCTAGCATTTTCACACACTTAAACTTAACAATATTTTGTTTAATACAGATATAAAATATAATGAAACCTACTTGTTGATTTTTACCACCTCAATAACTGTCCTCTTATTTTTCTTGCATACGTTATAGTTTAAAAGAGTGAAGTATTGAAATCAGTCAAAATTTCTTGTAAAGGCGACTGAAAATATTGTGACATTGGGATGTCCAACAATATACGGACGACAGGGGGTCGGGTGACCTTACATACGGCGAGGGGCTGTGTGAATACGTGACCGCAATAATGGCGGTAAAACATAAAAGAAAGGTCGGAGACTACAGGGCAACCAGCGACTTTGTGTATGTGATCGAACAGCGCGATAACTCCAGTAGTGTCCAGAAGTTTCTAGTTATTTCCGCTGAGTTGTCGTTGCACATATGCATGGAGGGTTTTCGAAGGTCACGTGACATCGGTCCAGTATAAATAGGACAGCGAGCAGTTCAGTCAGTTGAGTGATAGAGTAGCAGTAGTTTTAGTTTTGAGTTCAATTTTTGTTTAGTTGTGTAAGTTAGGAAAGTGAGTCGGCTAACCTGTTAGCGAGTACATATGTGTCGTAAAGTGATTGTATCGTAACAGTGAAGAAATAATTGACAGTAGAAGTGGAGAAAGACATTGAAAGACATATTATCAGAAGAACAATAGTAATAGCAGAGAAGACTATAAACTGTGTTAGTAACGAGAAGGAAATTGTGCATTTGTAGTAAAATTTAGAGGAAAATAAAGTATTTCAGATATTGCCGTTTTGTTACAATTTTATGCAGAGAGTTGCTGAATCTGATTCCATGTTCCGCGAGATAAACAGAGTATTGCTCATATCAATAATTATTCATAGCGATCATGGCGGCTAACTTGAACGAGTGTGTTGATTCTTAAATTGAAGAAAATTGTAAAATAGACTGTACTTCTCTCATATATGAAAAATCTAAAGAGAGATACGATAGATGCTGTCAGGGTTCTTCAGTTGTTTGTTTCATTGATTACCCGCTATTACCCTAGACAAATGTATGCAAAACCACTTACCGTCCTTATATCGCAGTATACCATACCGCTTCACCACAAGTGACAAACCCGTTTTACAAGGACGTCCGTGCCTCTTGGTCCAGCTAAAATCTAGCAAGACGAGTAGCAGATCCCCTCTGAAGAAAGCTTAATGTTCCACTGCTCCCATGCGTCTAGTAATTTCCATTCCGTGACAATTTATTGCAGTGCTGGCGCCGACTGAATCCTTCCCCTCCTGTCTTCGGAATGAAGGACACAATTGACTCCCAAGGAAATGTTCTCTGTTATTGCATTTGCGGGTATCAACATCTCGTCTCCAAACATTTGGCTGGCCACTGTCCTATTGATATGGACCTTCACGTGGTTTGTGTGCACCATGATCGCCCTCCAATTTCTTTCACATATTGTCCGAGTGGGACTCACATGAAAACCTTAAATACATTTTATTTTCTCTACTACCATAGTAATTACGGGAAATTAAAAAAATTATACATCAAGATATTACCAGAAATTCATATTTTGGGACTCCCTGAGTTCACAAATCTGATGTGTTGCATCTCATGACTTTCTCTATCCTTGTACTAACTATCCTTACAAGCTTATATTCCTTTATCTTCATGTTAGTCTTTCTTATTGCTCATTTCCTGGTAGCTGCAAGGGAAATACGGAAATACAGTAGGCTTTGTGCGATAGTCAAATCTTTTAAAGCTGGTCGCTATATAAAGGCTTTGAAATTCTGTTCTCTTTAAGAGGCCAAGAGATAAAACACAAAAACGACCCTTCATTTGTCGAAAGTTTAGATATTTCAAAACTCACAAATAACAAGGAATACCTCCGAAATAGCTCACCCCACAAAAAATGCATTTGTACATAACTTGTGTGTTTTGACGATATCTATATTTTCTGTATAGTAAGATTTGGTCTCTCTCTTACATCTTTCAGTTATGCAAGTCATCAAGAGTAAATAGGTCTGCATGGGCTATAGCCAGAAAACTGAAAATATACATTTCGTTTGCCATAAAAATGTCTTAAACGTATGGAGCTTTGATGAAAATTGTCAGGTATTTTCCACGTAAAGGGTAGTTTAGGGTGGACAAATTTTGCTCAAAATCTTCGTTTCATATCCAAATAAATACCAACACTGGTTTCCAACCTACTTTTAATTTTGAGTTACATTGTACACACACAGACACACACACACACACACACACACACACACACACACACACACACACACACACGGCCACACACAGACACACACTTTTTTAAATGTTTTTATTATTCAGGAGGCCTCAAAACCTATATCTCCGGTTAAATGCCGGCATCGAAATTTTCAGTAGAATACAATACTTCTACTTACTCTACGTAGTAGAGAAAGTAAAAGTACTATTTTTAGGAAAGATTCGTGTGTCCGTCTGTGAACACATAACTCAAAAAAGAAAAGTTGATTAAGTACCAAGCTTGGTATTCAAATTCAACATCTTTCAAGAATGAAACACAAAGATTTTAAAGAAAATCTCTCCACTGCAGACTACGCTGCAGATGGAACACTTTTCCAAAAATTTGATTTAATAAAAAATGGCTGTATTACTATTTTATTAAAATGCCACACCTTAAATGTTCTTTTATGAAAAATGGAACGTAATGAATTTTCTGGACATGTTCTCAAAAGCCACCTGCAGCCTGGGTGAGGTCAGTATATCTGGCAAAGAGATAGACAAATCTCCTTCTTCTTTATCTGAATATCCCCCCCTTATGTAGGACTTACACCCCCTAGGACTTACACCCCTAGGACTTACAAGCCAGTGCCTAGGGTCAGACGCCTGTCGGGGACCAGAGGAACCTATGGACCGGACAGAGTGAAGACCTGGAAGCAGGTGGTCAGCCAAGCACTAGGTATGATAGTGAGGAAGAGGATATGAAATGCAGGCGGAATGGATGATTTAAACGGTGACGATGGAGCAATTGGTGGAATGAATGGCAGGGGAAATCGGAGAACCAGGAGAAAACCTGCAGACGCCGCTTCGTCCTCAGCAAATATCACATACCGGTCCCTGGGATCGAACCAGGGCTCCCCTAGGTGGTAGGCGAACGGTCTAACCACTCGGCCACGCCAGATAGAAACAAATTTAGATCTTCATAAAACATACAATTTACATGTAGTGCATTCTGTGGAGTGAAGCATTTCGGAGATATTCCTTGTTATTTATCTGAAACTTGCAATTCTTACACTTTTTCAAATGCAAGGCCTTTATTAATTTTATTTCTTACCTATGCAATGATAATGAAATTTCAAACCCATTACATTGTACCAGAAATAAAAGTTTGACTATCACTTACAGGCTACTTTATTTCCATGTTCCCCTTCCACCTATGAGAAAATTAGGAATAAGATAATTTCTGGATGTTCTTCTGGAATAATTTGAAGATAGAGGAATAAGTGTTTGTAAGAATGGTTAGTACATCAGTAATGTAGAGAAAGTTATGACACTGTGTCAGATTTATTTTAAGTGTGATTTATTACCTTCTCTACTAAGTTTACTAATTAGAAGTATTGTATTCCAGCCAAAAATTCGATGTCGAAATTTCACCGGAAATATATACTTTGAGACCTCCTGAATAAAAAAAAAAAGCATTTTAAAAAATCTGATGTATTGCACTCACATGACTTTTTCTACTCTTGTACTAACCATTCTTACAAACTATTATTCCTATATCTTCTTCGTGTTAAGATAAACATTTGTACAAATTATTTTATTGCTTACTTCCTTGTTGGTGGAAGGGGAATATTAGAATACAGTAGGCTTTGAGCAATAATCAAATCTTTTAAAGCTTTGAGATTCCGTTCTCTTTGCACACTTAACATACAAAACAAATGAACAACGATGTTCCATTTCACGAAAGTTTCAAGTTTTCCGAAACTCACACACATAACAAGGAATATCTCCGAAATGGTTCACCCTACAAGGAAATTTATTCGGACATAAATTGTGTATTTTAGCAAATATACATTTTGTGTATAGTATGCTTTGATCTATCTCTAACGGTTTACCAGTTATGCAAAAGTCGTCCAGAGTAAATACAACTACAGGGGCTATAGCCATAAAATTCAAGATATACATTTCATTTGTCATAAAAATATGTCAACCCTATGACATTTTAGTCAAAATCGTTAGAGCCATTTTCAAGAAAATCAAAATTTTCAAAAACTTTTCCATGTAAAGGGTGGGGCAATTGTCTTCAAAATCTTCATGTCGTATCCTTGAAAGACATAAAACTTTAATACCAACTTTGGTTTGTAACCGACTTTTCGTTTTTGAGTTATGCTGTCCACATGTACACAGAGACAGACAGACACACACGCGGACCTTTTTCTAAAAATGCTTTCTTGGATTCAGGGGTCTCAAAACATATATTTCTGGTGAACTCTGGACATCGAATTTTTGGGTGGAATACAATACTTCGCCTACTTACCAGTACAGCAAGTAAAAAGGTTCCGGGCGCGCGTGTATCTGTTTTTCTGTCTGTCTGTCTGTGTCTGTGTGTCTGTCACCTTATGCACAGCACAACTTAAAACGAAAAGTCCGTTAAAAGCCGATGTTGGTATTAAAGTTGAATATCTTTAGGGATGTGACACGAAGATTTTGAAGAAAATTCCTCCATCCTAAACTACGTAAACCTAACTGGTAAACTGGTAAACCTTAAGAGATACACCAAATCTTACTATATAAAAATGTAGATCTTGTTAAAGCACACAATTTATGTCTAAATAAATTATTTGTTGAGTGAACCATTTCCAAGATATTGCTCGTTATTTGTGTATGTTTTGTAGAATTTATACTTCTGTCAAATGGAACACCACCATTCAGTTTTATATGTTTGAAAGCTAAGTTTTGACTATTGGTCAAAGACTGTATTCACATATTTCCCTTGTAAATACAAGAAGATAAGCAATAAGATAATTTCTGCACATGTTTATCTCAACTAATAGGAAGATACAGGAATAAGAGTTTGTAAGAATGGTTAGTACAAGAGAAGAGAAGGTCATGTGAGTGCAACACATCAGATTTTTTTTTTAAAAAGTGGAACACAGGTTTATTACTTCTTGACATAATCTCCATGACATTCAACACACGTCCTCCAGGGCGTAAAAAGTGTACGGATTCCTCGGGAAAAAGGATGTTATGGTCACGTACGCAGCAGCCACTCGTGCCTGATGTACCTCTTCATCGGGACGAACTTTCTTTCCTTCCATCGCCGAACACGTGGTAATCATTCAGGTCGAGGTCTGGCGAGAATGACGGATGTGTCAAGTTCTATCGTGGCATCCCCCTAGCAGACAATTTTCGAAGGTTGGGTGCGTCATGAATATGATGTGCTGAGCAGTGATTAATGTTCAAATCTGCGGCTATTTAATCCACCGTCGCACGAGAATTTTCCATCACAATGGCTTAAACTGCTGCAACAGACGCGGGGTGCCTGAATTCAACGGGGAGCGTCTGCTATTTCTGAACTGTCTACTCCACTTATACGCTTGCTGTAGTGGTAAACATGCTTCACCATACTGAACCTTCATTCGCCGGTGGACTTGTGTTGGTTTTGTACCTCACTGCTCAGAAGACGTGCAACAGAACGCTATTCCTTGAATTTTAAACTGGTTGTGTTCTTTTGTCTGGAGTATGCTGTCATATGTTGGACATTGGTAATAGACTGCCAACTTAGAGAAAAAATATTGGAGAGGTTCGAATTACTACTGTTTTGAAGGTTTTCATTGGACTCCAACTCGTAATTTGGCGTCAGAATACCTAGACTGTCATTATGACTGCCAAGTGACCAAGCGTTTGCGTTGTTCTATATGGCTTATTGTGCGGTCAAGAGGCCAATATTAACACAGATAGCTGGCAGATTTGGTCCCTCCGGGGAGGCAATTTGCGTCGCGACCCCGGTGTGATAATACAAAGATGCTTCCATGTGCTTATGTATTAAATTATTTGTTGAGCATTATGCAAGTTTATAAGCGATATTAACTTCATTTCTTCAGTGTGATAAGAAGTGAGAGATTTTTTATTTCAAACCTTTTTGTATGAATAAATACGATCTTTGGAAATCTCATGCCGTTTCTTGTTTTCCATTGCATGTGTTTTAATAAATATACATTTTTAGCTTTCCAAAAGTCAAGAATCGCAAGCACCACTGCTCCGCTACAGGGTTTGCTACATTAGATAATTCAGATAAAAACAGGAAACCAGTGAGAGGAACACAATGACAAATGCAGAGCTTTTGGAATAACACTGTCACTTTCAGTAAATGGAGGAGTTAGGCGTATTGATTATCGTATGCGCTTAACGGGAGCAACATATGGGATGAAGAAAGGTGAACACAGCAAGATTGAAGAAAAATACGAAGAAACTACAATACAAGAGGAGAAATAATTTTATTAATAACTTATTAATAAAGCGGCACATTTTAGAAGTTCGAAGAAGAACGATTGATATTTTGTCGGTATAAAAGAAAGACCGTAGTTACAATATGTGGAGATGTTCCTACGGAACAGGTGACGTTTGAATGTGCAAGCTATAGTGATGAACTTGAAGGAAGAAAAATCCTGCAAGGAAAACGAATATGAGACATTATAAGAGACCAAGAAATGTATGAATACATTGAGAAAATTATACAAATAGAATGAACATTGGCTTTAGAGGAGTGTTTACAAGGAGGAGGAGAAAAGCAGACTAGGAAATACTACCTTAAACAACTAGAACTTTAGTCTATCACAACAAAGAAGCATACGTATTACTTGAAGAGAGTGAGAGCAATGAGGGGAAACAGAACACAGGAATATTATTCATATGTTATTCGAGTAGATTATTCAAATATTATTTAATTATATGTAATTTGCACATTATTAGAAACTGTATAATTGATAAATTTACAAATAAAGTTACAAAATAAAATGTACCTAATAAGGACGGTAAATGAACCTTGAAGCTTGGTTACTACATATGCAGATTTTATCTCGTTTTATTTTTTTAGGTACCTATATCAGAGTAATCCTACGTGGCATGCTCATACCCGGTCTAAAGTATGGAGTGAAGCTGATAATGATATTCACCTTACAGGTATTAACTCAAGCGGGTGTTGTCTAAGTTAGTTGACAAGGACATTCCAGAAGATACTGTCAGTTGATTTACGTAGCAATGCATTCTGGGTCACACTTGCACCACGCCCGGACCCTTGCAGCTAAAATTTACTCTTTACTACGGAGTTAACTTTCTCGTCTATGTACTTACAGTGAGTAGAGGAAACAATGTATGCCAACCACAAATTCAAAACCAAGAAATGGAATCAGGACTGAAAAATGCAATGCCATAGCCGGGATTTCAACCGCGGATCTTCCGCTTATCGAGCGGCTGCTTTAACCATCTAAAGGTTACTTAAACCCGGGACATAAAGTACTTACAATTGTAAGTCGCCCTTGGGTTATTTATCTCTGATGTGAGATTCCCTTGTGGTCTAACCGGGAAAACTACGAATCAGCTGGGGAATTTAATGTCGTACTAGCAAGTTTGCCATGGTAGCCTAGTGGTTAAAATAGCCGCTCGATAAGCGGAAGATCCGTGGTTGAAGTCCCGGCTATGGTATTGAATTTTTCAGTTTCTGATTCAACCTCTTAAACATTGCCCATACATGGCTTTTGTGTTTAAAAACACCAGCAGTAAGCTTGTTGGCATAAATAAATAATCAATACAAAGATTTCAGCGAAAATAAATATTTCAACTCCTTGAATTTAAAGAAAATACATTTTTGGAAAAAGGTGTGTGTGTGTGCGCACGCGTGTGTGCGTGCGTGTGTGTGGGTGTGTGTGGGGGTGTGTGTGGGTGTGTGTGGGTGTGTGTGTGTCCCCGTTGAGTATTAAACTTGATATTTAAGTTCGGCGTCTTGAAGGATAAGAAAAAACAATCGACGCACACCAAACTACCCTTTAAGTATGTAACTTTTCCGAAAATTTTGTTGTTCTCAAAAATTGTAAATAAAATAGTAGATGTTTCAGATATTTTCATGACAAAGGAAATATATATCCTGAATTTTCTGGGAGTAGCCTATGAAGTCCTCTTTAGTGATCAGAGCTTCACGGGTGATCAGCCGTGTTAAATTTAAGAAGGTCGAGCTTTCGGCCATTATACACTCCATGGCCATCTTCAGGACTAAAATGAAGATGGCCATGGAGTGTATAATGGCCGAAAGCTCGACCTTCTTAAATTTAACACGGCTGATCACCCGTGAAGCTCTGATCACTAACGTTCGCCGTGAAAGCTTCAAATCTTACAAGTCCTCTTTATTCTGAAGCAACGTACTTCCTCCCGCCGATGGTGTTTACTTAGAAGCAGTGTTCTGCTTCACGATGAAGTATTTTGGGCGACAGTGGATCTTAAATCCACAATATCTCTACTTGTTGTTGTGCCTGGCTTTGCTCGAGCAGAGAGATTCTTCGCTCAGGGTATGCGTGAGTGTTTATGGGTTAAGGACAACACAAGCTCGTAGTATATAACATTTAATGAATGCTTAAACTCACAATTATGGAGAAATTACCGACCTATGTAATTTACTAATACTGAATATAACTGGTATACTAGTGACTATACGCATGTTTATCATTCTGCACGTGGCAGGCAGACATCAGTGACTGAGATGCAACTTAAATCGCTGTATATTTCTACTAAGGCACCTGATGTAACTACCAAATTATTGTCTCAAAACTCAAGAAACGAGTATGAAGAATTCTATGCACAATTCATGGATTGGAGAAAACCAAACTGTATAACCTTACTTTCACAAAATGTATCGCTGGTGTACTTCGAACAATTGTTTCTATTTTGAAATATGTTCAAGTTCGATATCAGAATAAAACCAATACTTTCCCGTCAGCGCACATATCGCAACAAATGTTCCACTGCAAAGGCAATGTCAATTCACTTCAGGTAAACGTGGAATATTAAATACAATTAATAAGTTTAAAAAATTAACGTTACAGAGATGGTCGAGCATAAAAGCTGTATGAATGTTGAGTTCGTGTGAAGATTATGAAAGGGACGGAGCGAGTTTCATACACATACTCACATCTTAATAGTCATTATTTTCTCATTGCATAATATACTACTTGTGTCCAGCTAGCTGTTTAATTTACTAGAAACCTTCTCTGAGTTAACCAGGAAAGATCGTCGTATCAGATTGAAACTTCAGGCTACCTACATTAAATTAGTTTACTATGCACTGTTTACTTTCTATACTACGTATAGTAAAGTATTGTATTGAGCCCAAAAATTTGATGTCGAGATTTCACAAGAAATATGTTTTGATGCCCCCTTAATCCAAAAAAGCATGTGTCCTTATGTGTGTCTGTCAGTCTCTGAACAGCATAACTCAAAAACGAAAAGTCGGTTGAAAACCAAAGTTTGTATTTAAGTTTAATGTCCTTCAAGGAAGCAACACGAAGATTTTCAAAAACATTGCTTCACCCTAAACTACCCTTTACATGGAAAGTTTTCGACAATTTTGATTTTGTTGAAAATGGCGCAAACCATTTGGTTAATATGGCATATGTTTGAGATATCTTTATGAGAAATGCAATGTATATCTTGAATTTTCTGGCTATGGTTCCTGTAGTCGTATTTACTCTGAACGAATTTTGCATAACTGGTAAACCTTACTACACAAGTTTTACTATACAGAAATGTAGATTTTCCTAAAATACACAATTTATGTCTCAATACATTTTTTGTAGAGTGAACCATTTCGGAGATATCCTTTGTTATATGTGTGAGTTTTGGATAACTTATAGTTCTGTCAAATGGAACATTGATATTCATTTTCTATATGTTAACAGTGCAAACAGAACGGAATTTGAAAGGTTTAAAAGATTTGACTATCGCTCACAGCCTACTGTATTCCAATATTCCCCTTGCGCCTATAAGGAAATAAGCAAGACGTTAATTTCTGTGAATGTTTAACTCAACTAACATGAAGAAGATACAGTAATAATAGTTTGTAAGAATGATTAGTATAAGAGTAGAGAAAGTCATGTGAGTGCAACACATCCGATTTTTAAGTCTGGAATCTGGAAATTTGTGGCAATTTTGGGGCAATTCAGTAGAGTAAACGAATGTTGCTCATACAAAGGAAGGCTGTACGAATTATTTCTAACACCCATAGCAGATGCCCATGCAAAAATCATTATAGAAGACTAAAGATATTAATCCTACCCTGGATATTATATATTCTGGATCCTAAAATTCTTCATATTCAATCAATCCACATTTATAAAAAACAATGAAATTTATGAGATAAACACTACACAAAAGAGCAACACCCACCATCCTAAAGCAAAACTTACTTGCTTCTATAAAGAGGTATACTATGAAACCATAAAACTATTAAATGCTCTTCCAAATGATCTTAAGGAAAAAGTTGTGAATTTCAATGCTTTTAAAACTGCTGCTAAAGAGTGTCTATACACAAAATAACTTTTTTCTGTACAAGATTAGCCTGTTAATGCTTATGTAACTTTGGAAGTAGTTTCTAGCTTGTTTAGTGACAAATCATTCTTAATTACATTTGATGCCTGCTCGAAAGCTACTTAAATGTATAGGTACTGAACAGCAGACAAAAGATGTCATTCATTACTAATTAGTGGACGTGACAGGAAAAGCCTAGTGGAAGTTTATAATAAAGTTAAGTTTGTGTTTGTAAATATACATTATGTTAATCTTACAACTACAGGGAAGATTAGCATGTGTTTCTCAATTATCCTTGCCCCCCCCCCTTTTTTGTGTCTGTATAAAATGTGTTTTATGTTATATTGACTACTTGTGAACTCGCTGAACGCAATCCAATCTAATCTAATCACTAAGCGAAAACAGTTACACTCAGGTGTAAAGTTCCTTCTAAGGAAGTAATCGAGGTAAGGGTCACAAACGTAAACAACAGTAATGAGTTTTGGAGCACCTTAGGGACCACACATAGGACGTAAACATTGGCCAAGCCCAAATTAAAGGGTGGAATCTACGAGTACTCGAATATCCACATATACTGGTGCAGGCACCCTTTACCAGGTGAATGGTGGTTAAGCTTTTCAAGAAATGCGTGGGAAGAAGTTCTCTCTCTCTCTCTCTCTCTCTCTCTCTCTCTCTCTCTCTCGCTCGCCGTCAGCCTATTTCCCGCGGTTCGATCCCGATCACACGAACATAAATATATATACAAATCTGTGTTCTGTATTTTGCGAGCTGTTTGCGAAGAACCCTCTTATACACACTTAGGCATTTGACAATGAAGTCTTGTATCAGCAATGTACAACGTTTGCGAAAGAGGGGAGTTTGCGTTTACCTCCTTACATTATATGCGAATTTAACCCCAGCCGTACGTTGTATTGCAATAGCGGGCTGGTTACATGTACGTTGCGTTTGATCTAGGAAAGCACTTTGAAATCTTATACCATACACATCTGTTCATTAGTGACTCTTTTGGTACTGCTTACGTTTAAGAAGTATTTCAATATTTGGCATAGACTTAGGAGATCCACCAAATGATCGTCACGTAACCTATTGCGATACAGACTTCTAATATAGGTAGTACAATTTCAGGAAACTCAGTTCGCAAATGTAGAGCTATACTCACTCTTATACACACTATTCTTGCAAATTTTTATTTCTTTACCTACTGCATTTTAATCCAATAATTTTCAGAAATTACTTTGTTCAGAATTTCCTTGTAGGTGAAAGAGTAATATGGAAATACGGTAGGCTTTAAGTGATGTAGAAATGCTTTAAGAGCTGGTTGCTATGCGACTGCTTTGAAATTCCATTGCCTTTGCAAGGCAAAGTAATGAAAAAGCGAATAACATATTCCTACTTGAAAAAAGTATAAGTATCGGCAAATTGAAACAAATAAAGAATATCTCGGGAATAGTTTACCCAAAATAAAAAAAATAACTATTTGACATAAAAGGTGTGTTTTAACGAGATCCACATTTTTTATTTAGTAAGATTTTGTCTGTCTCTTGCCGTTTACCACTTTGACAAAAATCGTTCAGAATGAAGAGTTCCTCTGAGAATATTCCCAAAAAATTCAAGGTATGACTTAAAAACTCCCATGGCTTCGCCTGTTTGTGTCAGTCACTGAATACTGACTGTGTCTCCCTCCGACTGAGGAGTGGAGTGGGGTGTTGCCGCTCACTGCGTGAGGTTCTTCAAAGAAAACGTTGGACATCCCTGTCCTATATGCACAATTTGTGAAAATGCGCACTGCCATTGCATGCTTTCAACAAGCAAGTTACGTGCGCTCAACTTTTGGTGTCCAAATCGCTGGTGTCTTAACCGTGTCTACTCGAAAGCACCACACCTATAGAGTTGCCGTTTCTTCTCCCCATCACATGAACTATACGTTATTCCTATTTGTGAATCGAATTTTCTTAGTACAAATTCAATATCCTCATTGCTGGATAAATATTTGTATACCTTTGGACATTTACGTTCCCATCAGAATGGATGATAAGGAATGTGTCACTAAAACCCTAATTTTCACTTATAATCCGGGGTGCAATTGTATTTACCATGTATTCCCAGTTTACAAAACGTTTCACGCCATAGGCCGGTGCCTTGTCTACTTTTCGAATGAAAGTACATTCCACTGATTCTTAACACTCATGTTTTATTAATTCTCATGATCGTCGCAATAATTATACTCTATAGGTAAGGTACATTTCACCGAGCTAGGTTGTGCCTGGGCAACGTATGCGACTCGCATTAGGGAGGTCCCGAGTTCGATCCCTGCTGACGGCCGCTCTGACTTGGGTTTCCCTTTGACACAAGGTGGATTCTCTTCCCCACGAATTATTTTGCCTTCATTTCTCATTTACCTCCCTTGTCATCTTCAAAGTTTTGTTAGAAAGATGGCACGTTCCGGCGGCTGCGGACCGTTGGCACAGATGCTTGCGCTCTGGTAGTTGCCGCCCAGGTCGCTATGGTCGCCCTCTCCCTGCTTGGGGGAAACACTTCGGTTGTGCACCAGGTGTCAATATCTGTAACCGTTAGGGAGTTTCGTGCGTCTCTGGGCCCGTTCTCTGACCAGCTTAAGGTCTCACTTCGTCTCATCCCTTTCCCATAGGGACAGTTGTCCGCAAAAGAACCATGTCGGGGTCGCGGTGGGTCGAGCTGTCCTGTCTGTTACACACAACACACACAAACACCCACACTCCCTTCTATTTTATCTGTAAGACTAAATATTTTCAATTCTTTACAAATATCTTCACTTCATGCTTTGTCCGTCAATGTATATCCTCGGCAAATTCTAGATATTTAATTTTTGCAGCTTCTATTCTTTTAATTTATAAATTTTAGGTTGAGTTTTCTTCCTTACTTCTTTCCCAATGTTCTTTCCAGGGTGCTACATGAATACTGAAATCTTTTGCTTATATCCTTTTCCCTATTACGCCTTAAAGAAACACCTAGATACATATATTTTATTGCTGTAGTGTTCTTTCATTCAGAACGTTTTTGTTCTTTGTATTCCTTTGCCACGCAGAGCCATAACTTTTGTTTTAGAAATTTGTGCACCTACACTTTCAAGCAAATAGTAACACACAGTATGTTCTACACTCAATTACTGCTGTAGATTGGAGGTCGTACGATGTGACCCCTACGATATGGTCATGCTGTCAGAAGAGGCGCGGCTGAATGACAGCAATGGCATAGATACTAGACACAGCTCAGTTCTGACATAGACAAAAAGATTATTTGAGCATTAGGAACATACGCTGTGCAATAATGGTGAATCATCTCCAGTGATATCCAAATGTCACAACCACAGTACGATGGCACCAACAGCCACGGCAACCGCAAGGACAACGCAGCTATAGTAGATGGTGCTCCGGTGGTCACCATTAAGGTCTCCACCAGAACCCCGAGAGCCATGAAAATCGTCACAGTTAATCCCTTGAGGAAGTCCTCTTTCACGATACACTAAAATCCATATCTAAAATCAAAACATCTCATGTGTCGCACTCACATGACTCTTGTACAAACTCTTCTTAAAAAATATGATGTGTTGCACTCACATGACTTTCTCTACTCTTGAACTAACCATTCTTACAAACTCTTATTCCTATATCTTCTTTCTTGTTAGTTGAGATAAACATTTGTACAAATTATCTTATTGCTTATTTCCTTGTAGGTGCAAGGGGAATGTTAGAATACAGTAGGCTTTGTGCAATAGTCAAATGTTTGAGATTATGTTGTCTTTGCACACTTAACATAAAAAAAAAAATGAACAACGATGACCCATTTCATGGAAGTTCCAAGTTTTCCGAAACTCACACACATAACAAGGTATATCTCCGAAATGGTTCACCCTACAAGAAAATTTATTGAGACATAAATTGTGTATTTTAGCAAGATCTACATTTTTGTATAGTATAATTCGGTCTATCTCTAACGGTTTACCAGTTATGCAAAAGTCGTCCAGAGTAAATACGACTACAGGGGCTATAGCCAGAAAATTCAAGATATACATTTCATTTGTCATAAAAATATCTCAAACATATGACATTTTAATCAAAATCGTTAGAGCCATTTTCAAGAAAATCAAAATTTTCGAAAAATGTTCCATGTAAAGGGTAGTTTAGGGTGGGGATATTTTCTTCAAAATCTTCGTGTCACATCCTTGAACGACATTAAACTTAAATACCTACTTTGGTTTTTAACCGACTTTTCGTTTTTGAGTTATGCTGTCCACAGACTGACAAACTGACAGACTGACAGACACACAGACACACACACGGACCTTTTTCTAAAAATGCTTTTTTTGGATTCAGGGGGCCTCAAAACATGTATTTCCGGTGAAATCTCGACTTCGAATTTTTGGGTGGAATACAATACTTCCCCTACTTACCAGTAGAGAAAGTAAAAAGTTCTTCCATCTACTCCATGTTAATATTTGTAGAAATTAACTTGCACATTTTCTTGTAGATGCATTTGGGAATAGGCGAATACAGTAGACTTATACGAGAATCAAATTTTAAGAGCCGGACGCTATGCGATGCCTTTGAATTTCGTTCTTTTTCCAAGAGGAAAAAAAGGGAATAAAGATTTTCTATTTGAGAGTAATATAAACACTGCAACATTCAAAGCAACAACTAGGAATATCTCTAAAATGATTGGTTTTACAAAAATGAACTCCACAAAACTCGAGTTCTTTAACGAATAATTTGTGTAGCAGTATTTGATCGATCTCTTATATTTTACCAATTATGCAAAAGTCATTCAGAATCACGAGGACTTGGGAGACTATTTATAAATTCAACATGTATATTTTATTTGTCATGAAAGCACCTTAAACATATAGCATTTTAATAAAATGTAAGGACATTTTGAAGTAAATCAAAATCTTCCAACAATTTTTCATGTTTACGATGTTTTGGGTTAGGGATTTCTGTTTTAAAAATCTTGGTCTAACATGCTTGGAAGATGCTGAACTTAAATAACAAGTTTGGCAGTTAACCAAGATTCCTTTTTTACTTTCTCTACTAATAAGTAGAGCAAGTACTCTACTCCATCCAAAAATTCGATGCCGAGATTTCATCGGAAGTATATCTTTTGAGGCCCCCTGAATCTATCGAAAACGTTTTTAGAAAAAGGTCCCCGGGT
The DNA here is from genome assembly GCA_030765045.1 of Tenodera sinensis. Lineage (NCBI taxonomy): Eukaryota > Metazoa > Arthropoda > Insecta > Mantodea > Mantidae > Tenodera > Tenodera sinensis. Next base: position 121,475,726 of record CM060967.1, on the reverse strand, counting down.
GTGTGTGTGTGTGTGTGTGTGTGTGTGTGTGTGTGTGTGTGTGTGAGGGGTGGGGTTGTGTGTGTGTGTGAGGGGTGGGGTTGTGTGTGTGGGTGTGTGTGTGTGTGAGTGTGTGTGGGTGTGTATGTGGGTGTGTGTGAGGGGTGGGGTTGTGGACTGGATAAATAAAAAACGAAAAGTCGGTTAGAAACCAAAGTTGCTAAATCTAATATCCTTCCATGATGCGATGCGAGGAGTTTGAAGAAAATTCCTCCAGCCTAAGCTACCCTTTGCATGGAAAATTTTTCTAAAATCTTGATTTTCTTGAAAATGACTTTAATGATTTTGATTAAAATGCCTTATGTTTAAGATAGTTTTATAACAAATGAATGTATATTTTGAATGTTATGGCTATAGTCTATGTAGTCCTGTTTAGTCTGGAAGACTTTTGAATAAACCGTAAGTCGTAAGAGATTGACAAAACCATACTATACAACAAATTAAGATGTCGCTAAACAGAATTTATGTTCAAATAAATTTTTGTAGAATGAACTATTTTGGAAACATTCCGTATTATTTTTGTGAGCTTCCGAAAACAAAACTTCGTACAAATACAGCATTTGTGTGCATTTTTTTATGTTAAACGTGCATAGGGAACGAAATTTGAAAGCTTTAGCAGATTTGATTATCGTTCAAAGTCTAGTGTATTCTCATATTTTGCTTGTACCTACAAGCACAGAGAGAGAGAGAGAGAGAGAGAGAGAGAGTGAGTGAGAGAGAGAGAGAGAGAGAGAGAGAGAGAGAGAGAGAGAGAAGGAGAGAGATTCCCTTTTTCTAAAACTATTTTCGTATGGGTTCATGGGGCATGAAAATATGTAGTTCAGGAGAAATCTCGAGTGGAATACAATATTTTCCTTCCATCAATGCTATACTGGAATACACCCATTAAAATAAGTATTCAGGTGCAAAAGGTACGATGGTACGATTCTTGGTTCCGTTTTCGAACAGCAAAACCCATAAAACGCCCGAAATGAAGTTGTCTTGGATAGTAACGTCTGAGTCTTACATTAGAGAGGTTCCGGGTTTGGTTCCCGTTGCATGTCCCAAACTGATGAGCTTTTTCGTTGCTTTCCTAGGTCTGTAATGGTGGATTATATACCACTATCTCCATTTACGAAGCAAATCCTGAAAGATAATTTATCGCTTCATCCCTTACTCCCGGAGGTGCTTAAGTCTAACCATGCCGCAGAGCTCAAATCCTCCTCCGCGTTTAATCCTATGCCTAACTCGATCCCAGAAATTTAACGGGTAAGCACTATCTCTGTTCCAAATAGTACTTCATGGCACAAAGCACATACAATGGACACTTAAAGAAGATAAACAGAGAAATTATGAAGCCTTGCGTCCTTTTGGCCTAAATAATTTGACAAGCAATTGTTACATCGTGCATTTTAAAAGTGATGAAATTTCAAAGAACAAATTTATATATTGTAATGTTTCATATTATCCTTTTTTTCTTAATATGGTTAATATCCCCTTATGGAGTACTTACACCCTATAGGCCTGACAAGCCAGTGCCTAGGGTCAGATGCCTGTCGGGGAGCAGGCTGAAGCGTAGATTAGGCGCTTGCCTTTATCGCCATCGCTTAAAAAAATAGTTTCCACTCTGATTTAAGTGGAATTTCAGCATCCCTTAGAGTAGGTTGCTCCTTTATTGGGTAGCTGTATTGCACGTATCTACTTCACTGAGCCATCTATCAAGACACGATCTTCAGGGCACGGATTTAACCGAGCTTAACCGAGTGTCCACGATGCAGGATACAAGGAATCTGCGCCACCCGGTGCGATTTTAAGCTTTGAGAAGCCTGGAAGAAAACTACATAACTGAGATTAAAATCCTGGCTACATTTAAACATGCAGTAGGTCATTTAAAAATGGCGTCCAAAAGAATTTTTTGCATTTACAAATATATCAATTGTTTTATAGAAATAAAATAAGAGAAACTTATCTTTTTCTCGATTTTCATGTTTATACATGTCTTTAACACTGTTAAAACAGAATAAGCTATGTTAAATCCGAAGTTCATGGGTTTATGAACCCGTTATAAGTAATATGAGCAACATAAAGCACCCCACATGTGCCATATTTCCGGTGTATCAATCAAATGAAAGCGTCCCACAAAGTGGTTTGAATATTTCAGGCTGAACTGATACCCTTAATTACATCAAACGGCGCCTACGGACATGTTACTGATTTTTTCACTTATATTGCTTGGCAATGGGCTTGTGACATTAAAGCAACTCATAATTAAAATTCACAATAGCACATTGGGCGATGAGCGGGAGGAGGTAACATGTAGCGTTTAAAATGTTTTTGAAAAATGTTTGATGAATTTCATTACAGCGTTTGGCATCAGCAATTCATAGGCAAAATGGAAATGTCAGTGCATGTGATCAGTTATAATTGCATGTTTTGGATTTTTCTAAGCCGGTGCTAGGAAATGTATTAAAGCTCTCTTATTCAACTGTCTTGCACTTTGCTTCTTGGTGCTACTGACAGTTAAACGTCGGCATTTCAGGATTGCAGCAGTTATTAGGTTATTGTTGAGTTACAAAATAATATAGTAACTAACAAAATGAGCATCATTTTCATTGTAATTTATCCGGTATATAATATTAAATTTAAACTTACAAGGCACCATTGTCACATTATTTATTTAGAAGACTTTCAGCTTTCCTAAAACAGGCTGTCATCTACACAAAGAGTAACAATAACAAGTAGGTATTTAAAAAATAATTTCAATACTAAAATAAAAATACATGATAATAAAGCCTTTAAGAGTGATGTTGATATTAATACTCCAACAGAAAGATGCGATGACGTGGTTTTGTTTTAAGCCATAGATAAAAGAATGGAGTTAATTTTAATATAAATAGTTCAGTTGATGCAACTTTTTGCATTAAATGGAAAATTGCACTTCTCAAGATATTTCCACACTCCTCAGCATGTGCTTCAGCTGTTCGTTCTGCTCTATTCTCACTGTTGGATTGATTGTATGTCCAGGTCGAGCTGAGATTTTTTTATTAGTAAAATACAGAGAGATCGAAATAGAAGCGAACCGCGACGCGGAGTTTTTTCACTGCGAAAGCGGAAATATGATAACAGCAGCTGATATATACAAAGTCACGGACATCATCTGTTTTTTCTGCTCTGCTCACAATCAGTATTGAGCTGGTGCGATATCGTGCGGCTGCATTATTGCCAGTGTGCTTTATTATTTTGTCCTGTACTTAGTCACAAAGTGTGTTATGGCTCATTTGTTTTCAACTGCACAGCGTGTGTTTATTACGATTTTTTTCGAGTCAACAGTTATCGCCTGTACATACGTGAATACAATTTTGCGCCTTTTCTTTAGAGAATCAACCGACAATGAGCGTAATTTTTGCGTTTTTTCAAGAAGACTCTGCAACAGCTCATACAGCCAATCTTTCCATGAGAACAATTGAAAGTGTGTTTCAGGACAGAATTATTAGTAAAACTTTGTGGCCCCTTCGGTCACGGCGAGTGATTGATAGTTTCCTAAAGAGGAGCCAAAAACGTATGGACAACGACGGTGGGCAGTTTCAGCATCTGCTATAATTATATTAGTAAGTAAAGCCTTAAAAGTAATTTTAAAAATTCTTTTAAGATTTATCCGCGCTGTTCTATGACAGCGGTAGTCGGCGACGAGCACAAAGAACCCGTACAGACAAAATACAACGCAGCCGGTTCGCAGTCTTTTGGATCACCCGTTAGAATGAAAATAAGAATACGCGTGTCCCGGTTTTCTCAACCATAGGCACAAATTCAACAAAACTGTTTACAAATTAGAATGATTCACGAATAATATTTGTTCGTTTATATCGGTCTTTAAGAGGTTTAGACGAGAGGACTAACAAAAATGTACAATTTTTATCTCAACATTTTCCCCCTTTTTTCCTTGGAGGGATTGGTCACTGAGTAAAAAATAAAACGTAACAGTTGACAATTTTCTCGTTGCTACATTCAATGTTATTTGACTTTATTACTTATCTTCAGTGAGTTCTTGAGTGAAGATACTTCTAGCCTCAGTGAGGCAAATTTTATTACCCCTTCCTAGGCAGCTGATCGTTGCGCAGAGGGCAAATTTAAAGCCAGCCATTACAAGTTAAAACTTTATAACTTTTCTCGGCGAATAAGAACCCTAGGAACCCCATAGGTGACCTTTATTCCGAGTTATTTTCGCTATAAAATCTCGCAGCTCAGTCTGTCGCATCAGACTGACATGCGCCCTTTGTCAATACTGCTGAGGATGTAGTACGACAGGATGGCATAGGATGTCGTGGAGGGCACGTCGACCTTTAAGTTCTCTCATTCCACTGTCCCTTGATGGGTACCCCAGTAGGAAGGAAGAGGCGAGAGGAGACAGAGGACTGCCGACTCACTGAATCACGACAGACAAGAGGGCAAAGTCCCTAGCATTTCCAGACTGAAAATCCCCGGTGGCGTCCAGTACAACCGGCGTCCCGTCCACCGCGGTGTTTGATATCCGGCAGGGGGTTCGAGACCGGAGACCTCCCCACTGAAGTGCGAAGGTTTACTAGCACATATTCCCTAGCCGACGACACTTACTACCCTGAAAGAGACCAGTCGGGTGACAGATGAAAGGAAATGAGAAGTGAGATAAAGTGGAGGGACAGAAAATTCGGGAGATATAATAAACCTATCCAGCATACACTTGGCGACTCGGAATCCCCGAAAAACCGTTAAAATAGAGGGCCACTGGGATCCAACCCCCGAGCTCCCGAACACAGGCCACAGACGACGTCTCTGCCATCCTGCTCGGTAAGGGTGTACTAAGTGGGTGGGGTAGCTGACAAGAAGTTTGCAGAAATACCACTGATGTTACATTAACACATCCGTAACAAATATACGCAAGGGAAAAATCGTATGCTACATTCCATTCATGTTTGCACATTTCGTTTTAGGTAAACAGTAGGGCAAAATCAGAAAAACCGAAGGAAAAATATTAGAAAATGCAAATTTTAAAGTTAAACCAATAAGAAAGAATAACTCAGAATTGCTTAACTCCTCGCAATTGCATAATTTAATTTTGTGTGTCCCTTATGTGATTTGCAGTGTCAGATTTGTAGTGTCATTCTGAATGAAGAAGACTTCTCAGAAAATTCAAGATTTCAATATTTCATTTATCATAAAATGTCATAAACATATGACACATTAAACAAGCTCATTATTCAGTTTGAAAAAATAACAAAAATTTAAAACATTTTTCCATGTGGGAATATTAAGACCTTGTATCGCATTCTAAGAAAATTCAAAACTTACTATTTAAGTTTGGTATTTACTGAAATTTTCGTTCACGTTATGTTGTTCAAAGTCACACACACAAACAAAAAGGTACTTAGACTATTTTGCAAACCATTTTAAACAATTTTAATAATAAATATTAATTCTAAACCAGATCATTTAAGTGGTTTTTCTTCATATAAACATATTATGATAATTTCCTGTGCAAATTAAGTTGAACTAAAGATAGATTTTAATGGGAGAGTAGGGGAATAAAGGTTTAGATAAAAGGCCAATTGAGTATCTGATTGTAACTCATCCTTAATGTTAGATGATACTGTCCTTAAAACCTATGCAATTTCTTATATGTTTCTGTTCAGATCCTATTAGGCGTCATTTTGCATATCCGGTCACCTTTTTACTTTCTCTACTGGTAAGTAGGGGAAGTATTGTATTCCACCCAAAAATTCGAAGTCGAGATTTCACCGGAAATACATGTTTTGAGGCCCCCTGAATCCAAAAAAAAGCATTTTTAGAAAAAGGTCCGTGTGTGTGTGTCTGTGTGTCTGTGTGTCTGTCAGTCTGTCAGTCTGTGGACAGCATAGCTCAAAAACGAAAAGTCGGTTAAAAACCAAAGTTGGTATTTAAGTTTAATGTCGTTCAAGGATGTGACACGAAGATTTTGAAGAAAATAGCCCCACCCTAAACTACCCTTTACATGGAAAAGTTTTCGAAAATTTTGATTTTCTTGAAAATGGCTCTAACGATTTTGATTAAAATGTCATATGTTTGAGATATTTTTATGACAAATGAAATGTATATCTTGAATTTTCTGGCTATAGCCCCTGTAGTCGTATTTACTATGGACGACTTTTGCATAACTGGTAAACCGTTAGAGATAGACCAAATTATACTATACAAAAAATGTAGATCTTGCTAAAATACACAATTTATGTCTCAATAAATTTTCTTGTAGGGTGAACCATTTCGGAGATATACCTTGTTATGTGTGTGAGTTTCGGAAAACTTGGAACTTTCGTGAAATGGGTCATCGTTGTTCATGTTTTTATATGTTACGTGTACAAAGAGAACGGAATCTCAAAGCTTTAAAAGATTTGACTATCGCACAAAGCCTACTGTATTCCAATATTCCCCTTGCACCTACAAGGAAATAAGCAATAAGATAATTTGTACAAATGTTTATTTTAACTAACACAAAGAAGATATAGGAATAAGAGTTTGTAAGAGTGGTTAGTAGAGTAGAGAAAGTCATGTGAGTGCAACACATCAGATCTTTTAATAACGTGCTGCACTATATTACTTAGCGATATAGTGGTAATAAACTTCAATATAGTAAGTTCTCTTCATCAATGTGTAGTCTGAAACAATAGTTTAACATAGTGCCTAGACCTCACTTCCAGTTGGTGAACAGCATATCCACAACTGTCAAGTAGTTCCGAATACAATCCCCTCACACTATTTGGATATGGAACTGAAGGCTGTCAGCTTCTCCTTTGTGTGGATCATGTTTCCAAAGATATGGAACAAATAGACCCCGACGGGTAGTACTCCGCTAAGGGCATTTACATTGTGCTTTTTAATTTATTTACAATCTATCATTACTAATACAAAAAGTATTACATTCCATTAAAAACATTCTATGGCAAAATTCTACGGAAAATACAGCTTTTGAGAGAGTCTTAATAAAAGGATAATTTTTAAACGAAAGGTTCAAAAACGAAAGTCAATTACATTATTTAAGTTCTTTAAATTCAGCACTGTAAAGGATGCGACACGAGGCTTTTCAAACAAATTCTCTACCCTAAGCTTCCTTTTACGTAAAAAAATAGTCAATACACCTTATTTACCAAAAATAAAACCTCCTGTAAAATCCGACAAGCTTTTACGGACGAAGTTTAGAAAAAAACATTTTTATGTGTTGCACTGTTTGGTTACAATAGCAGAAACTTAATTTAAAGCGAGTTTCTCATGTACTTTTCTGTGTACATGAATTCACGAAAAAACTAACTATAGGTTTTAAGATAGACATTGTGAAATTCGCTGAAAAAGAAATGGTGTTCGAGCAGTAGATGGTACAGTGAATCATGCTTGTTACTGGAGAATTCAGAGAGATAATTTAAGGACGTGAAAGTTGGAACTGGGTCTTTTCGTGGCTGTAAAACAGGAAGCCATGATGCAGTGATGTAATCGGTGGAAGAGAACAGAAGAGTGTGCCATGAAGTGACCTGTGAAATGGTGCCAATGAAAGGGCACAAAGTGGCAAAGGAGCGTGGGAGTAATAATACTTAGGGTTTAATAAAACATAGGTGTTAAATTCATAGTTCGGCAATACATTTATTTTAGTTTTCCGAAATATTCATTTGTAAGAACCTTGTAAAGTGGTCTTATTTTTGAGTAAATATGGTGTTTGATTTTTCGATAAAAGGCTCTAAGGACTTATGTTATATATCACACGATTAAAATATTTGTATGAGAAATAAAATGTATACGTATGTCTTAATAATTACCTGTGAAGATCTTTTAAATATGAATTGCATGTGTATAATTGGTAAATCATGAAGGAAGTCAAATGTTATTACAAATAACATAGATAATAATAACACACATCTTTGTTGTTTTCTTTGGGGAGGGGGGAGCGCTTAGCCATTTCCAAGATATTCTTTGTTAATGGTTACGTTTTCAAATACTTATACCATTTTTCCCGTCATAACTAGTTGATTGTTTTAGGCCTCTCTGTAGAACATCTCTATAAACCACATGTAGAGGAAATATTTCATTTCATCAAAATACATATACATCTATTTCACCGGAAATGCGTGTTTTGAGGTATCCTAATCAAAATGGCATATTTAGAAAAAGAAAACGTGGCGATCTTTTTAAAAACACATTGTTTTTTAAAGAATTTTCTCTTTAGCTTATCCATTTCCTGATGTGTTATTAATAATCCGAATTGTTCAATACCTTATTATTGCTGTATGTGTATGTGAATGTGCATGTGTGTGCGTGTATGTGTATGAAGGAGAACCATTTAATATGGGGTTCTACGACAGCAGCAGGGGTTACCAGTTTAAAGTGGTTATTGCAAAGCATCTGCATCTATGCCTACGGAAACCTTCTAGGCAATGGTCAAACTAATAAAAACTTGGATAGGAAACAATCATGATTATTCTGTGCATGCATTTAAACCAATCATACGTCGAAAATACTTGGCAAGTCCTTAAACGCAAGTTTTTCACAAGTTGCCCAGTTGAAATATGTACTTGCAAACCAGGAGCTAACGAGGGTCCCAATAGAAACGCTACACAATTATTTCTTCGACATGTCTATGTCTTACAGGAAGATTTCGTGGTTATTTCTGTTCAGAGAAGCTTTTTTCGGCTTGTGTGAGCTTGATTTGTAATATTCTTTCTTGTTGTTGCTGTTCTTCAAGGTAATTTGAAATTTATGTAATATCAATGCATTCTTTCTATTGATATTATAACAGAACTCGAAAACTTTTTATTTGTTGATTCTACGAGTAGATAAAATTCTGTTATAGTACATTGATTGCTTCAATTAGGCCATTCATCATCGCTACATAAATTTTGTAATTTAACGGAAAATCCCGGAATATTAGCAGACAACTGCTTGTAAATAAAAGTACCTTTTATCACGAAGTGAAGTAGTTTATTATACCTGTAATTTTAAAAGCGGTCTGTAGTATACGTTCAATAGTTCTTTTTATTATATATTACACACACACGCGCGCGCGCACACACACGCACACGCACACACGATCTCAAGTCAAGTCACCTTTTGCCTCTCTTAATCTCCTTTAATTACCTGGGTAAAATAGTTTTCAATAAAGTCAAACATAAGGAAAACAATTTTCTTTTTACGGTTGCTGTTGCGTCTATAACTATTTACATAAAACTAATAAAGCTCTTAACAACATAACTCGCGACCACGTTACTTAGAATTATTAATTTGTACATTTAATAACTTCCGAGATAACTGATGTTATTCTGTTAAATGTTCCAGTACTTTTTCATTATATTTTTTAAAAGTAGGCGCTACAAACCTGCAGTAATTTTTCGCAACGCCATAGATAAAGCTCGGAATTTCAAGACTAGTAATAATGGTCCGTTTTTCACACACTTCACCATGACTACCCCCCATGTACCCAATACGAATTATGTAATTAAACTATTTATCCGAAAATTTATTGAATTACTTCATCTTGAAGTAGTTGGAATAAAAACCTTTTGCAACACTAAGTTGTAGACATTACTTGAAAATAAATTATAGTGAATAAAGAAAGTCATGTGAACCTTTATATCGGATTCTTGTTTTTGATTCAGATATACTTTACAATGAATTCAACTAGTCATCCCGCATAGTACTGTTAGTTCATTGATATAAAAAAAATATATGTGGCAATAATGTGTTGGATTCCCAGCTGTACAAGGGAAACAAACATTGAGATATTCCCTTGCTCTAGTATTGTTATGAAGAGCGTGTATCATTCTCGATATATTTTACGCTTCGGGACACCAACATTGACGTGTAAAACAATGCCGCAGATTTCATAATGACTTTGAGCCAGCCAGTCAGCCAGTATCTGCAGGCAAACGAGCAGGGGCTTCATTATCTCCCAGTTGAATTTCACTAGTTTATCGTGAATAGACGCAAAGCTTCTCGAGTTTCTTGGGCTGGCTGCTGTCAGCACGAGCATTGTGTTGGCAACATTTCTCTGTGGGCAACTCACTCTTCCTACATCAAGCAAACATGTTACTTCATAAACATAAGGACCGTCATTCCACGGTTCAGTTTTCAAACTCTAATGAAGAATTAATTGCATTTTTCTCCATTCTTGCTGAAATTATTGAACAGTAAACTAAAGAGTTTCCATTACACATGTTCCTAAAACAGATTAAACATCCCCTAATATTCAAACAAAACAACGTGCAACATCGGTGAGCTTTTCTTAATTTTTCTGCATGAATCTTCCAAGTTCTGAGTAGTTGTATCCTTTCGATCTGGAAGAATCATCATTCGGAATAATCAAGCAATTTTTATATCAATACAGTAGTGATATTTAAAGCTTCACACCTTCCCTTTGGTCCCATAATTACTTAATTAAACACTAAATAATTTTCACGTAATTAGAAATACTCAATAGCGTGACGCCGGGCGTGATGCACAACAAAGGACGGCCGGGGTCAACTTAGCTCACACCACATACCAGGCAGGTACTTGTATGGCAGATGAAATATATATTTTGAATTTTCTGGCTATAGTCTGTTTAATCCTGTTCGCTCTGGATGACTCTGGTAAACGTAAAAGAGAAAGACCAATCTTACAAAAAATTACCTTAAATTACCTTAAAACTTATAATTTATTTCCAAATGAATTTTTCTATGGAGTGAACCGTTTCGGAGTTATTCCTTGTTATTTGTGTGAGTTTAGCAATAGTTATACTTTGCACAAAGCGATGATTGTTATTTTCTTTATATGTCAGCCGTGCCAAGAGAACGGAATTTTAGAGCTTCAAAAGATTTTACTATCGCTTAAGTCTGCCATGTGATCCTATTCCCAAGGGAATAGGCAATAGAACTATTTCTTCAAACTTTCATTTGGACTAACACGAAGCAGATAGAGGAATAAGCGTTTGTAGAAACAGTCCTTACAAGGCTAGAAATGGGACTAGGAATAGCAGAGATATGTAGGAGTGGTTTGACATATGCCTCCAAGCGGCACCCCGGGAGGAAGGACGTGATGCCTGGAGACACCGGGCGGCCAGATCCAGACTAACAGTACACATACATTGAAGATACCCCTAAGGTTTAACGACACCTCGAGCTCTTGAGGTCTTCAGGGGTCTTCCAGCGGAACTCTAGCTGAGCCCAAAACCCGCAGATGCCGCTCTCCTTGCAGAATCCCACAGACGAGGGACGGAAAGAGTTCCTGTGCGCATATCCTCGCTACCAAGCTGCACTTGACACCTTCGCTGACAATTGCGACCCTGAAAGAACTAACGATGAATGAAATGAAGTAAAATGGAAGACAGGAAATTAGGAGACGTAAATTTGCTTCACAGCATTCGCCTGGCGACCCGGGGAAACCCCGAAAAAACACCTGAGTGGGGAAGGTCGGTCACGGGAATCAAACACACGAAAGCATTGGCCCTCGTCTATTGCTAGAATACCATTTACCTCCTAGAAAGAACGTTGAAGGAATCTTCACCATGAACTTAACCTAATCACTGTCTTGCTTTAAATCATTTTCATTCATGAGAGGATCCTTTCCGATAGTGTTACGGGACAGGATATAATGGTATCATTCGTCTGGCTGCCGTTCGCTCACTAATGAAGGAATTTTCCTAAAACTTAACCGGAGCTCTTTGTGCTGCCAATGAAAACTTTGGAGAGTGCTCTGTAATTTACTCCCGGGATACGATGTAGAATTTTCACGGTTCGTTTACAATATAGCTTCTTTACTTTTAGCGCTGCACCAACATTATTCATCCAAATGAACGCAACAACTAACCGCAACGGCTTCAAGTTCAACGGCTTTACTATAAACACCATCAAAATACTCACTACGTCTAGGAAATTAGTTTTCTTCACTTCTGTGTTTCTTTTCTTCGGATTCTTACTTTATCTACAGAGTGTAGGGAAAGTCATGACCGAGATTCCAGAAAATACATGTTTTGAGAGCTTCCTGAAGCCAACAAAAATATTTTAAAGAAATATGTCTGTACATACTATGTGTTAACCTGCCTGTAAACAGCATTTAAAAATGAAAAGTAGGTTAAATGCGAAACTTAATATTTTAGTTCCTCGTATAAAAATGTGACTAATATTTTATTTCCAAACTGCGCATTGTATGGAAACGTTTACCAAAACGTTAATGTTTTTAGAAGTCCAAAAATTTTAGTATCTACCATTTTTACGATGTTTTTATAGTAAATAACATGAAATATAGCTCTCTTGAGTATTCCGGGAATAGGCTTTGAAGTCATTTTCACTCTGAATTACCTTTGTATAGCCGGAAAATCAGGAGACAAAATCTTACTGCACAAAAGGTGTAGAGCTCGTGAAAGCACAAAATTTATGTCAAACATTTTCTTTAGCAAGTATTTCTGAGATATTCCTTGCTCTTCATTTGAGTTTTGCAAGACTTATGTCGGGCCCTAATGACCTAACTGTCGAAGGGCCCTTTAACCCTACTCACTCACTCACTCACTCAGTCACTCAGTCACTCAGTCCCTCAGTCACTCAGTCACTCACTCACTCCTCACTCACTCACTCACTCACTCACTCAGTCACTCCTCACACACGCAATACTTAGGCTTTTCTCACTTTGAAACCCATTATTTATGTATTTATTTACTTATATAGAGATTTTCAATGTTTACACACCTTTCTGTGCCTAAAGAATTTTCTTTCTCCTCTCATCCCTATCCATACATTCCATTTCTTCCAGTCCTCTTGTTCTCATTCCAGTTCTTATTTCCCGCATTCCTTCTTCCAGATGGACTCCTTCCAACATATATTTCTATCATTCATTCTTCTAATATGTCTGTATCAGCTCAACTGTTTATATCATATAGTCTAATACTGAGTTCTTATTATTCATTTTTTTATCTTACAACATTATTTCTTATTTTTTTCCAACTTTGAACATCTCGCAGACCTCCTTAGAAAATCCATTTCCATTGACATAAGTTTTGATTCTAAATTTTTATTAAGTTCCTTGTTTCAGCTCCATATATGACTGCAGTTTTCACTATCTGCAATTTATTCTTCCAACTTATATGTCTGTTCTATAGGATACTATTCAACATTGCTGTTATAATTTTACGTTTATTAATTCTGTTGTTAATGTCTTTTTACTGTTTATCTTCTTTCTATCCTTTTTTAAATTTACGTCCTCCAACGTAATGTCATATCGGACGGTGAATGAATGAAATGGGTGAAATGATGTTCAAATGAGCCCGAGGTCCATGGAGCTTTAAGTTACCCGACATTCGTCTCTCAGGATGAGGGAAAACCTCGGAAAAAAAACCTTACCGGGATAACTTACCGTAAGCGAGATTCGAAGCCTCTTGAACACGAGGCAGACACGCTATCCATCACGCTACCAAGGAGGGCCTTCTTTCTATCGTTTACCGTTTACCAATTATATAAGTGTCCAGAAGGAAAAGGGTCTCAGAAACTATTCCGAAAAAGCTCAGTGTATACATTTCATTCCTGGCATTTTAGTCAAGCTAGTTAGAACCATTTATGGGAAAATCATAATTTATGAAAAAATCTCCATATAATGGTATACTACCTCGAAAGGTTCCCGCTTACATGACGTTTCTCGCATTTAGGAGAAAACAAGAATTGTGTATTACAGGACAAAATGCAATGCAATAGATGTTTCTTATAATTATTTATTCCTATCAATTAAAATATAGTGTGACAATAATACAAAATGCCGATTCAATTACTGTTTTGTCGCTTTATTTCCTTCCAAAATGTTTGCACAGAAACAAGTTGTCTTCAACGGAGGTGAACAGTTTACAGTCTTTAGTGATATTATAACTTAAAACTCATAATATCCTTTCACTGTCTCTCTTAACTTTCTGTCTCTGCCACTCAAAGCTTCTTCACTTCCACGCGACGTATCTTTCAGACAGTAACACACACGCACCTGTCTCACACTCACTGACAAACTGACCGAATCATGCCATAGAGAGAATGATGTAGCACGGACCGTTCTCAAACTTCTTCAAGCACGCTGGCTGGTGGACACTTCTCGAATGTTCTGGAAAACCTTTTGTGTTGCCGCTTATGGTTAGTCACGTGTTTGCTCGCATGAGAGCTGTGGGGAAGCATATCCTTGAACGCCTTTGTTACACACCGCACTAGCTGGATAAGGCAGCAGGGTCCCAACCGTCCTTTGTTGTGTAGCCACTATCGCCGCCGCCGTCAGAATAAATAATAGAATAAATGTAATATGGCGCAATAAACATAAACCCAGCTATGGAAGTAAGCCCAAGCCGTTGTAATATATCCCATAAAAATGGTGCACAGCCGGTTGGGTTGTAACATCCCTTTCCCAGAGTTATAGATAAAAAAGCACAAGTGTAGAGATACTACGGACCACGGCAGGTTGCCACCTTCCCTGCAAAGGTAATAAATGTTTAACATGTCTGAAACAGAACATAACATCTGATGTGCTGCATTCACCGAGTTTCGATATTCTCCTATTGACTTTCTTTAGAAATGCTTGTTCAATTATCTACCTCATATCAACATTTATTGATAATTTTCTTGTAGGTACACCGGGAATGTAGGAATACAGTAGGCATTAAGCGATACTCAATTGTGTTAAGAGTTGGTCGATATGTAATGCGTTTGAAATTCCATTCCCTTTCTATAGCCAAGTGGTCAAAAATCATTCCTATTTGAGAAAGGTATAGTTACTGGAAAATTCAGACGAATAACAGCTATATCTCGTAAATCTTTCGCTCCACAAAAAATGTATTTGACATAAATTGTCTTTTAACGAGATCTACATTTTTTGTGGAGCAAAGAATGAATGGGACTTCTGAAGATATTTGCAGAACACTCAATACATACATTTCATTGGTCAAGAATATTCTTAAATATATGGTAGTGGGATCCCAGCCACGACAGCACGTCAAAGGGTTCAAGCGCCTTAACAGCACTTATGAATAGGTGACACCCAATAATAGCGCGGCAGAACAAAGAGGTTGCAGAGTATTCGCGAGACTTCTGGCTGCCGGCTCATTTGTGACGCTTCGAGGAAAGGGTGAATTTCGAGAAAGATCCGTGCTACGTCTTTCTCGTCTATAAAAGGTGAGGTGACGAGAGAAGCGAGTAGTTCCTGTTTTGAGAGCAGTTGTGTGTTGAAGGGAACAGCTGTTAGTAGAGAGAGGGAGTGAGAGAGAGAGAGACGTGACTGAACTGTAGGTGTCGACAGAGATTGTTGGAACAGTACACGTCGCGTCGAAGTTACTCTGGAAGTGAAGCAGTTTTAGTGACCATGTATCGTCAAAGTCTGAGACTTTGTGAGACAGAGTAAAAAAGGACAAAAGTGTTTCTCAAGGCTACGAGAGACAACAGCAGTGAGGTGCGAAATAATTAAAAACTGAGGCTGTGTTAGCGAAGGTAGAACCTTTCTATAGTTCAGCTTAGAGGAAAATAAAGTGACAGAAATGTTATCATTTGCCAAATGGTGTCAGAAGTGGGATTTGTCACATTGTAATTTGCTACAGTATTTTAATCAAATTAGTTGTGGCCATTGTTGCGAAAATTAACATTTTAGAAAGATGTTCCATGTAAAGTGTAGGCTAGAGTCGAGGATTTTTTTTTAATTGTGCTTGTCGCATGTTTGAGAGATGCTGAAATGAAATGGCAAATTTGGTGTTTAACGGGTTTTTCAATTTCGATTTATGCTGTTCACAGAAGCATCACATACCTTGTTCTAAACTTTTTTTGATTCAGGGATTCTCAAAACCACATTTTCGGAAAATTTTTCTATCGAATTTTTGGATTGAGTGCATCTTTCTGCACTTAAAAGAGAAAGTAAAGATATGAACGTGAAAGCAAATTTAGTGGAAGCAGCTGACCCCGTCCTGGCAGTGCCGTTTATAGTCCGGATTAACACAGCACTGGGCTGCTTTTGCCAACACGTAATCCCTCAAAGGAAGGGGATTACCCTGATTTTGTTGTGGTAATGTATGAAAGTAATACTGCTGCATGCCTCAGGCGACTAAACACAAGTGCATACAATTTAGTAGGACGTGTAGCCATTAAGTTTTCAAATGTGTGTTGTGATATTATAAATCTGTAGTGTTTCAATAAGTACTATTTAATTTATAGTAAACAAGAATTGATTGAATAAGGTGTACAGTACAACGCAAAAACAAAAAGTTGGAAAATGTCAAACGTAGTAGTTCCACATCTTCCAAGGATGTGACACGAAGATGCCACACCAGACTACCCTTTACACGGAACATTTTTCGAAAATTTTGCTTTTCTCAAAAATGGCTCTAACAATTTAGAAAGATGATCAGGCCTAAATACCTCGGTGGTGACACAAAAGTTACATTCTGAAATACGTAAACATTCAAAGAAATTATCTCTTAATGAAAGAATGTTAGTTAAGGTCGAACTGATATATAATAAAAAAGTTTTACTTATGAACGCCTTTCAGCTGCTTCATTTCTCAGCGTTCCATTCTATATTGGGCATGGAAAACAGCTTTATCTTGTTCAAAGGCATCTTTATCAGTCTCGAGGTACTCTAAACCTACGACATGAGCTTTACTTTCCTTCCGAAATAAAAAGCCATTCTAAGCATTGTATCGGAAAAGCTTCATAGCTCTCCGCCGGGTCTGAACCCGAGACCTCGGGATCCCGAAGTTAGTATGTTATTCCTAGACCACGGACGATACTTCTACGACCTGTGCGTTACATTGCATCTACAAAGATTAATACAAATTTGTACGGAAATGACTAAATGAAAAGTAAGGGATTATTCAGTTACTGGTGCGGTACGCTGATGGCTCAAAAACTTTCGTAGGAGTTTATGGGCCTAACGTTGCCCTAGCAAAAGCTCTTGGCAATGAGGCCACCATATTTCAAACAAAGTTCATGGTATAGAAATATATGCCCACATAAATATCAATAAATATCAATACGTGGCGCCAAAATGTATATCGCATCAAACACTGAAGGAGCTTTAAAGGATATCAATGCTTTCACCATTGAGTTAAAGCTTGTCGAAGACTGTCTGCAGATATTGTGTTAACTGAAAGCACAAAATAAGGTCACCTTAATGTGGGTGATGGACAAATTGAAGGCAATGGAATTGCTGATCGCCTAGCCAAAGAAGGAGCTAATACTGCATTCATCGGCATAGAAGCGCTGTGTGGCGTACCAAAATACTATGTCAAAGAAAATATAAAAGCCTGGGTACGCAGGAAAGCAAGCTGATATTGGAACAAGTTCAAAACCTAAATCACGCGAAACAGTTCACTGAACTGTCAGCGAAAAGAGTAAAAAAGATGCTCACACTCAGGAAACAGGAGTTGAGGATTTTAAATGGTCTCCTCACTGGCCACAGCCCTGTTAGAGATCATGTCTATAAGAAGGGAAAAATCTGAGGTGAACATATGTAGATACTGTTTAGACGGAAGAGAAACAGCAGGTCATGCAGTTTCCAAGAGCGAAGCAACTGCCCAACAAAAATAAGGCGCCACTTTACTTTTTCAACCCCAGGACAAGTTGCCCTAAACATTACCCAATAAAATTATATGCTACATTAAAAGTATTAAATTAAACTTGAACTTATAGACCAGGGTATTCACAATAAATCTAATAATGTCCAGTGGAGAGAAGCCGAAAGGCTTAAACAACCACATATATCTAATCTAAGGGTTATTCTGCTTATTTCAGATCGGCGACCAAATTCTGGATGTAAACGGTCAATCGTTCCTCGACGTGACTCACGATGAGGCCGTGAATCAGCTCAAGTTTCATAAACGGATGACGCTCACGGTGCGCGATGTGGGTAAGGTTCCACACTCGTGCACAGCGTACGACGATCTGCAACCTTGGGATTCGCCCACCGCCCACAGTCCTGGGTAAGTAAAACAGCCTGTCTTACTAGAAACACATCTTCTATGGGTTAGTCTTTTAGCGAGTCTTTTAGCTACACTTTATTGTAAGTATTATGCCAGAATATAGAACCTTTCCTAATTGGAATGGTATTTTTGGCTTTCAAAAGATTTTATATAAACAATTGCACTATATTTTCTTAAATAACTAAATTAGGTATTTTAGGTTCTATAATGAACAATAAATTTCATTAGGTCCTAACATAAAATTAGGTTAATTTAGACTATAAAATTGAAGTACAATAGACAACCTAAGAATTCGGGGCTTGGTCATTACATTAAACCTAAGAGGTACAAGATCGTGGAAATATTCGGCCAAATTTTGACCGCAGTTATGAGTATTTTGGGAGATAGGAATTTCATCATTACTCAGGTTCAACCGGCAAACAACGCTGGAGTATCTGACATCGTGTACCGTAAGGAAAACCATTCACTTTTTGCTAAAAATAATACATTCTCTGCACTGCAGAATACCTATTTTGTCATATAGAACCATAAAGGGTAAAAAGTGTAAAGGGTACAGACATAGAGGGGACACCTCCTTCACAGATATATTGTGTCTACCAGTCCCAGGAGGCACGGATGAAATGAGGAAATCAATGGTGTTACACAGAGACGCGCAGAAGTCTCTAACAAGTGCTGAGATCCCTTCATCCTGGAATGAAGAGAAATAGATTGAAAGGAAATGGTTTGAAATAATGCTTCCCCTGACTCTTGAGAAAACAACTAATGAGACTAGAGAGCTAAGGTACTCTAAATGGCATATCTAAAGCACCATATCAGTTGACATAAGATATCAACAATGGATGATAATCCATCATCAATTAAATCAATAATTAAAACATAAGTTAGTGAATATGGCCTGATTTTTTAACCACTCTGTTTCTACGAGTATTCCGTTGGTTCATCCCACATTCTCAGCATTGTGAAAAACTATATTAATAAACAATCTACATATGTTAGGTTTAAATTGAAACATGACTATTTCGCTGCTACCTAACGGATCTAGGAGGGGAGAGGTGCGCTAATGACGGTCCGAGTATTGACTAACACTGCCATAGTCACCCTTCAGTGTCTAGTATCTGAGTATCAGTTGTACAACATTGTCGTGACCAGTTGCATATTTGTCAGTGAAGTATGGAAAATGACCATATACATTTAGCCTCCTTATTTCGCTGGCTTACGTATTGTTAAAAGCGGATGTTCGGAAACGAGGAAAACTTTGGCAATCCAGCTTTTAAATAGTAAGTTGCAATAGTGAACCCATAATATAAAAATTAACAATATAATATAATTTTTCGCAGTAATTTGTTAATTTTCTCTTAAATGCATTACTTCAAATGTCATACGTTTATTCCCTTGCATTGTTCTGATTACGAATTCAGTGCATGGTACTTCATTAAAGTTTGACCCACTTCCTTCTCTGCAGTTCTGCTTACAAATCAGCTTTATCCTTCAGTTACTATTTCCCCTTCTAGAAACGTATCGGCGACGTTATTTAATTCATATAGCCTAGTTCTACATTCTCCACAATTCACAATAAAACGTGCCGCGTTGAACCTTGTACAGAATTTTAACAGATTACTGGAAGGGCTATGAGGATCTGTGGTGCTGTTTCTTACAAATTATTAAACTGAACGAGACGGCTTCGCGGTAACGTGTGATGTCGCATTTGGTAGGTCGCAGGTTCGATTTCCGTAGCCGTCATTCCTGACTCATTGTTTTTTCGGGGGTTTCCCATAGTCGGTAGGGGTAGGGATAGATAATTACTTTCGCGTATTTCTTTTCTCTCCTATTGATCTTATTTCTCATTTCACTTCACCTTCCATCTGCTTGTTTGTTTTAGCGTTCCAAGAGTCAGCAGAGGTTATATTGCGCACGACAGGTGCAGGCTCTCTATAAATCCCCGTCTTCCTTTCTCATACACAACTTTTGCTTTCTGCGTACAAGTATTGCATTCCACCCAAAAATGTTATGTCGACATTTCATTGGAAATACTTGTTTTCGGTTCCTGAATGTAGAAAGTTTTAGCAAAAATATGATGTGTTGCGCTCACGTGACTTTCTCTACTGCTGTACTAACCATTCTTACGAACTCTTGTTCTTCTATCTTCTGATAATTGCAGAAATTATCTTATTGCTCGTTTTCTTGCACGTGCAACGGGAATATGGGAATACAGTACATTTTGAGCGATAGTCAAATGTTCTAAAGCTCTGAGATCCCGTTCTCTTTGCACCATCAACATAAAAAAATGAATGACGATGTTCCATTTGACAGAAGTATACGTTCTCCAAAACTCACGCAAATAACCAGGAATGTCTCGGAAATGGTTCACTGTATAAAAAAGTTTTATTTGGACATAAATTGTGTGTTTTAGCGCAATCTACATTTTTTTTGGAGTAGGATTTGGTCTATCTCTTACGGTTTACCTGTTATGTAAGCAATCCAGAGAAAATAGGACTTCATGGGCTGTAGCCAGAAAATTCAAAATACACATTTCATTTGTCATAAAAATAGCTATAACATATGGCATTTTAATCAAAATCGTTAGAGCCATTTTTAAGAAAATAACAATTTTCGAAAAATGTTCCATGTAAAGGAAAGGGTGCTTTAGGTTGGGGCTATTTTCTTCAAAATCTTCGTATCGCTTCCTTGAAAGATACTAAACGTAAATAAGTTTGGTTTTTAACCTACTTTTCGTTTTTGAGTTATGCTGTCCACAGACTGACAGACACACAAACACACAGACACGCACACACGGACCTTTTTCTAAAAATGATTTTTTGGGGGGTTCAGGGGGTTTCAAAACATATATTTCCGCTGAAATCTCAACATTGAATTTTTGGGTGGAATACATTACTTCCTCTACTTTACTAAACGTAGTAGAGAAAGTAAAACAGATATCTGATGTGTTGCACTCACATGACTTTCTCTACTCTTGTACTAACCATTCTTACAAACTCGTATTCCTATATCTTCTTCGTGTTAGTTAAACATTTGTACAAATTACCTTATTGCTTATTTCCTTGTAGGTGCAAGGGGAATATTAGAATACAATAGGCTTTGTACGATAGTCAAATCTTTTAACGCTTTGAGATTCCGTTGTCTTTGCACGCTTAACATATAAAAATATGAACACCGATGATCCACTTCACGAAAGTTTTCAGTTTTCCGAAACTCACACACATAACAAGGAATATCTCGAAATGGTTCACCCTACAAGAAAATTTATTTGGACACAAATTGCGTATTTTAGCAAGATCTACACTTTTTGTAGAGTACGATTTGGTCTATCTCTAACGGTTTACCAGTTATGCAAAAGTCGTCCAGAGTAAATACAACTACAGGGACTGTAGCCAGGAAATTCAAAATATACATTTCATTTATTATCAAAATATCTCAAACATATGACATTTTAGTCAAAATTGTTACAGCCATTTTCAAGAAAATCAAAATTTTCGTAAAATTTTCCATGTAAAGGGTAGTTTAGGGTGGGCCTATTTTCTTGAAAAT
The DNA here is from genome assembly GCA_030765045.1 of Tenodera sinensis. Lineage (NCBI taxonomy): Eukaryota > Metazoa > Arthropoda > Insecta > Mantodea > Mantidae > Tenodera > Tenodera sinensis. The sequence goes on along the minus strand of CM060967.1, from coordinate 121,454,213 downwards.
CTTCGTGTCGCATTCTTGAATGACATTAAATTTAAATACCAACTTTGGTTTATAACCTATATTTCGTTTTTCATTTATGCTGTCCACAGCACACAGACAGATAGACTGACACCCACACATACACACACATGGACCTTTTACTAAAAATGCTTTTTTGGGGTTCAGGGGGTCTCAAAACATATTTCCGGTAAAATCTCGACATCGAATTTTTGGGTAGAATACAATACTTCCCCTACTTACCAGTAGAGAAACTAAAAAGTAGTTTCCATTGAATTGAATTTATTGATTACTAGAGCATATACATCTTGGGCTGCCCATGAACTTGAACTCCCTGGTTCTTCTCTCATTGAACAGCTCTCTGGGGTTCTCTGCATTTGTCGTGTGCTATTTATTATTCAGCTACAATTAATTAGTCTTACTCAAACCTGTCTGTTGTCTTTCGTCTCTTAATTCACTTATTTTCACCAAATTGCCTTAAACTTTCCTTTTCCCTGAGCTCATTACTGTTTTAAATAACCCATTTCAATGTAACATTTCATTCTCGCCCTCTGTTTCTTATGCTTCAGGATCATTTACTGATAATTTCCTACACCTCACGGGTTCACTTTCTTATCTCCTTCACTTCCACATTTTTTTCCTCGCTTCACTTTCACTTATAATACCTACTTGGCTTTATCCCCAAACATTTCATTCCCTCCCTCCTTCTAACCCTGAACACATTTCACTTAATCACTTTTTCTTCCATGTCACACGGCACTGATCACCAGTTTCCTCTCCCTTTTTCGGCCTTTTCTGGTCATCCTTCTCCCATTCCAATCTACCCACATATGTAAAGGCTGTTTTTCTGTCCTCCCATTTTATCTGGTCAAATCCCACATCTTCTTCTTCACTTGTTTTATTTCCACTTATCTTTGAAATTGCCGCTTTGTCGCTTGATAGTTTCTCGCCGCCATCTTTTTTCTCTGTCAAATTGCTGTAAGCAATCATATGTTCTTTCTCTCTCTCTGTCACCCCGTCACTTGCTAATTTCACCTCTTTCAAGTCGATTACATACCTACCAAAGTTGATATTTAGGTTTGGTATCTTTCAAGGATGCGAGACGAAGATTTTAAAGAAACATTCCCCGTACCAGAGAACTCTTCATATGGAAGATTTTCGAAAACTTTGATTCTCTCAAATATGGCTCTATTTATATTAAAATATCATACTTCAAAGATATTTTTTACTGTAAATGAAATGCGTATCTTGAACTTTCTCTGAGTGTCCTCAGAAGCCCTCTGCAATCTCAATTATTTTTGTATATCTGGTAAAAGACAGACAAAAATGTACATCTCGTTTTCGTTAAAACACAATTCATGTTATGTATTTTTGTGGAGTTATTTTTTGTAGTGCTGAACATTATGATACGTGGAATGAAGATGGAACATCAGTGGAATGAGATGGTGGGGGAAACAGGAGAACCTGGAAAAAACCCACCCCTGCACCGCTTTGTACACCACAAATCACGCATGCGGTCGCTGGGATCGAACCCGGGCCACTTCGGTGAGAGACACGGGGCCACTTTTTGTGGACTGTACCATTTCTGAGGTACTTTTCTCAAAGAGGAAGCCGTTATTCATTTTTTATTTGTTAGCCTCGCAACACAACGGAATTCAAGTCATCACATATCGACCAGGTCAGAAAACCTTTCATTATTTGTTAAAGCCTACTGTATTCCCATATTCCCCTTGCACTTACAAGAAATTCAGCAATAAGATATTTTCTGTAAATTTTTATCTCGATTACCATATAGAAGGTAGAGGAGCAAGTGTGTGTTAGAACAGTTTATGCAAGAATAGAGAAAGTCATGTGAGTGCAACTCATCGAAGTTTTTTGCTGGTATATGTAAAACGCTTGTTCGTTAACTATATACACACCAAAATCAGATTGTATCTCTGAGAGATATCACCTTTTACTTGCACTGTTCATTTTTGTCACCTACAAAACCCTGGTGTTAGTTCAACCCCTACTGGAAATAAATTGTGTGGGATGTAAAGTGCCTGGGGCCGTTTCCCGTAATCTGTTAGCGTGGGCCCTGGAACGGAAACCTCCTCATTCACTTCAGTTAGCTGCGTATTTTGCGGTCTACTTCGGGCAATGCCTTTCATCTGACACCTATCTCACTTTCCTGCGGATAAAATACAAGCAACATTGAAAGAGTGCAAACATTTATATACTTTTTATCCTGTTGTTCATTTGTAATTAAAAATTAATTCGCAAGATGAATAGCACTTCTAAAAAATCTACATATGTATATAGGGCAGTCTGGAGTGGGAGCATTTTCTTGAAAATTTTCGTGTGGCATCCATGGAAGATGCAGGACTGAAATAGCACAAAGTTTTCGTTTTCAAGTTACCTCTGCTTTTACACACAGACTTATTGGATGAAGGGATTTCAAAACATTAAATTCCGTTTGAACCTCGCTGTGGAATTTTTGGGGGAGTATAATAATCCATTCTTGCTATGTAAATACGTGGAAGAGAAAGTAAAAAGACAAGTAATGACTTGCGTTTTGAGAAAAGTGTAAGTATTGCAAACCTCAAACCAATAAAATGAATATCCCAGATAAGAGCGTTTGACGTACACTTTGTGCTTACATTTCTTTTTTAATGTGAACTAAGAATATGTGTATTTCTTACAGTTTCTTACAGTTTACCAGTTATGCAAAATTTATTCGATAAGGAGGATTTCAGAAGCCATGAAGCCATGAAAACGCCAGACATATATTTCATTTGTCCTAAAAATGCATATGGCATTTAAATCAATGTACATAAAGGTTAGCTTAGGTTGAAAATGTCTCTTCATATTCTTGGCTGAGCCTAGTTTAGTATTTAACCGACTTATGGTTTTTGAATTATACTGCCATAGATAGCCACACAGACGTACGCACACAGGGATCTTTTTAAAAATACTTTTCTTTTCTGTTTAATAATAATTGTGGTGGGGGTGGTGGGGGTGGTGGTGATGGTGGTGATGGTGATGGTGATAATACTAAATATGCTTTATTATTATTATTATTATTATTATTATTATTATTATTATTATTATTATTATTATTATTATTATTATTATTATTATTATTATTATTATTATTATTATTATTATTATTATTATTATTATTATTGTTGTTGTTGTTGTTGTTGTTGTTGTTGTTGTTGTTGTTGTTATTATTAATATTATTATTATTATTAATATTATTATTATTAATATTATTATTATTATTATTATTATTAATATTATTATTATTAATATTATTATTATTAATATTATTATTAATATTATTAATATTATTATTAATATTATTATTATTAATATTATTATTAATATTATTATTATTATTATTATTATTATTATTATTATTATTATTATTATTATTATTATTATTATTATTATTATTATTATTATTATTATTATTATTATTATTATTATTATTATTATTATTATTCAGGCCGTCTTAAAACATGTATTTCCGGCGAAACCTCTGTATCGAAGTTTTGGTGGAATACAATACTTCGCCTACTTACTGTAAATATGTGATACGATCCCTAATGACCACGCACTCTAGCTTGGATATTTCGTGTCATTTAGGTAAATGCTGAAGTGCTCACTCTTATACGCCATATCCCTTTCATCATTTCCCTTCCTTCCATTTCCTTATCTTTCACGTGTGCTTACAGGCTCGTGGGTATAGCGGTGCGGATACTTGTCCATTGTAAATGCTAATTCTCAGCGCTGAGGTGGCGTTCTGTGGTCGCTGTCCTCAAGGAAGGGGGAATGTTTGTCCTCAACGGACCGGGGTGTTGGTGGCTGCTCAGCGGGTGCTCCGCCGTCGTCTGCCTGCACCCTGTAGCCTCCTGGGGTTCCCTCAATTCATCCTTTCCTTCTGAGAGGTTGTACCCCCAATATATATGTATGGTGGTCGGAGTTCGAGAGGTGATTTACTCTTTACCCTTTCACCGTATGTTTACAGACAGCGAAAATGTTATGTGTTGCACTCACATGCCCTTCTGTACTTACTCTTGTATTAGCCCTTCTAACGAACTCTTATACGTATATCTTCTTCGTGTTAGTTGAGATAAACATTTGCAGAAATTATCCTATTGCTTATTTCCTTGCAGGTACAAGGGGAACATGAGAATACAGTAAGGTTTGAGCGATAGTCAAATCTTTTAAAGCTTTTAGATTTCGTTCTCTTTGCATGGTTAACAAATAAACATATGAACAAGGATGTAGCATTTGACGAAAGTTTGTTTTCGTAAAAGGCACAAATAACAAGGAATATCTCCGAAATGTTTACTCTACAAAAAATTATTTGGACATAGATTGTGTGTTCTAGTGAGATCTGCGGTGTTGTATAGTAAGATTTTGTCTATCTTACGGTTTACGAGTTATTCAAAAGTCATCCAGAGTAATCAGAACTACATAGGCTATAGCGAAAGAATTCAAAATATACATTTCATTTGATTTTGTAAATATCTTAAAACATATGGCATTTTAATCAAAATCGTTAGAGCTATTTTTAAGAAAATAAAATTTTCGAAAAATTTTCCATGTAAAGGGTAGTTTAGGGTGGAGAAATTTTCTTCAAAATTTTGGTGTATCATTCTTGATGGAGATTAAACTTAAATACCAACTTTAGGTTTTAACCGCCTTTTCGTTTTTGAGTTAATGCTGTTCACAGTCTGACAGACAAACACGCGGAATTTTTTCTAAAAATGCTTTTTTTAGATTCAGAGGGCCTCAAAACATGTATTTCCGGTGAAATCTCGGCATCGAATTTTTGGGTGGAATACAATACTTCCTCTGCTTAGTGGTGTAGTAGAAATGACTATCACTCTAAATGGCAGAAAGAATCAGGGAAGAAGGAAATTACAGTGATGAAGGCTAAACAGACTCGAAATGGAAGATCATGATTCTGCTGCTAATTATAATGTTGAGGATGAAGAGGGCGTAACCGCAAGTTGGAAAACTAGCGCAGCATTAACTGTAACTAGTTTAGAAGCAACATCTAGCAACCCGCTCTATAAAGATGTAACTATCACTTAAGCTTCGTGTATTTAGCTTGCATCATGAAATGTACATATAATGAAAACAATTCTGCAAACCGTTTGCTTGATTAACAGGAATTAGAAAACTAAGCTTCTATGGTAGGACTTATACAGAATGTAAGGAGCACGAGTGCGCAGATTTCACGTGATGGTAGATTCAAACATGACTTAAAAAAAAAAAAAAAAAAAAAAAAAAAAAAAAAAAAAAAAAAAAAAAAAACCCTCCAGTAACAATTTCGTCTGTAGTGAAAGGTAATGGAGATAATTTAATATTATTGGATACATTATCTGTAAAGTCTGGCAACACAGTAGGACTGAAGAAGCGAATCTTTTATTCACTAATCACCTTCCACTGTACCAAGCATGCGTTCACATCTACGAGGAGTGTAGCGGTTTCACTGCCCTTCTGGTCGACCTGGTGGCTCGACGTCCTTCGTCTCGTCGATGCAGCTGAGAAGGCGCCAGTTTCTCAGGGTCTCAGCCTCGAGGAGAGATGTTGGTCTTCGGGAGAAGAGCGGTGTGTTGGACAGTATTGAGAGGGAATGGGCTTTACACGGGGTTCCTCGGAAGAAAAACACGAGATACACTTCCCCTATTGGCACTTCGGGTTACAGGAAACTCTGCAAGTCCTATCTTCCACCCTTTTTATGTAATATGCTCGCCTACTGTAGCGAATGAATCGCATTTGCCTTATGTGTGGTTTACTGTCACTAGATGTGTCGCGACTAAGTGACACTTGGCAAGGTACTTCTTAGTAACGGGGCGTCCATTCCGCGATTCGGTAATACACCCTCAACGTACACCTGGTAGCTACGAACTATCTGGAGTCTTTCACCAACGCTTGGCTCAAAGCAGTGGGGAAAGATTTCGAATTTTCCAAAATAAATATTTCTCCCCCTCCCCCTGATTAGCTACTTTTATTGGGCTTTTAAGTTCATTGGTTCTCCCTTTGAACCTTTGAATTTTAGCGACAGTTTATGGGGACGCATGGTACTTTCAACAGACGGTTAAACATCCCTCGTAACACAATAGAACGCTAAGGCTTTATTGTCCCAGCCAAAAGCCTTGCCAACGGCCTGCAAAAATTTTATTGTCTTGCTTTCTGGAACGGGAAACTTGCAGATTCCCCTGCATAACTGTGCCTGTGTTTATTTATAAATATTTAAGAAACTTAGAACATATATATAATTCTTCAAGCTCATTTGTTTGATATAATTTTGAAGGAAATTATTTCATAAACATAGATAATTAATAAAACGGGTGTTGATTAATTATCCATATTTCCTTAATTATGACAGATTAAGGTTCCATTTCTGCACACCCATTGTCAGGCGGAAATACCACTACAGGAGTTATAGTCCAAAGTAGGCCAGGGCTAGAAAACTACTTTCACCACATCAGCTGCAGCAAGTAACGGGGAGAGGGGTAGACTTCTTTCGTAGCTGCCACCATGCGACCTGAGCAGGTAGTGTTTACTGTCAACATTCCTGACCTTCCCGGTACACACACGCCAATTTTCACAAGCGTATTTTCAGTAATTTATTTCAATTGGCAACGCTAGAATTCAAATATTTAATATCACTTTGTGGCTAATTAACTCACCATTTATTCAGCCAATGGAAATTGTAGAAATAATTCATCTATCAAAATTCTAGCTGCTATTGCAGAAGTAAACTATTAAAGAGTGGTGATATATTCGCAAACATTCGACCAGTTGTATTTTTACTTTCTCTAGTAGTAAGTAGAGGAACTATTGTATTCCACCCAGAAACTCGATGCCGAAATTTCACCGGAAATATGTGTTTTGAGACCCCCTGAATAAAAAAAAGGCATTTTTACTTTCTCTACTGGTAAGTACGGGAAGTATTGTATTCCACACAAAAATTCGAAGTCGAGATTTCACCGGAAATACATGTTTTGAGGCCCCCTGAATCCAAAAAAAGCATTTTTAGAAAAAGGTCCGTGTGAGTGTCTGTGTGTCTGTCAGGCTGTCAGTCTGTGGACAGCATAGCTCAAAAACGAAAAGTCGGTTAAAAACCAAAGTTTGTATTTAAGTTCAATGTCGTTCAAGGATGTGACACGAAGATTTTGAAGAAAATAGCCCCACCCTAAACTACCCTTTACATGGAACATTTTTCGAAAATTTTGATTTTCTTGAAAATGGCTCTAACGATTTTGATTAAAATATCATATGTTTGAGATATTTTTATGACAAATGAAATGTATATCTTGAATTTTCTGGCTATAGCTAGATAGAGATAGTCGTATTTACTCTGGACGACTTTTGCATAACTGGTAAACCGTTAGAGATAGACCAAATTATACTATACAAAAAATGTAGATCTTGCTAAAATACACAATTTATGTTTCAATAAATTTTCTTGTAGGGTGAGCCATTTCGGAGATATTCCTTGTTATGTGTGTGAGTTTCGGAAAACTTGGAACTTTCGCGAAATGGGTCATCGTTGTTAATTTTTTTTTATATGTTAAGTGTGCAAAGGCAACAGAATCTCAAACATTTGACTATCGCACAAAGCCTACTGTATTGTAACATTCCCCTTGCACCTACAAGGAATTAACCAATAAGATAATTTGTACAAATGTGTATCTCAACTATCAAGAAGGAAGATATAGGAATAAGAGTTTGTAAGAATGGTTAGTACAAGAGTAGAGAAAGTCATCTGAGTGCAACACATCAGATTTTTGTTTATGCAACCACACATTATATTGGGAAATATTAAGGGAACTTATGTGAAGAAGTCGCCGTTGAAGTCTCTGCAATCGCTCCCTTGTATACAAATGGCTGCAGAATGTCACGTGAGTGTAATTTATCACATGAGCGTCGGCAGACTTTTTTCCAGGGGGGGGGGGGGGCCACATGTTGGAAGATTGCACACAGATGATATTAATTCGTTATTTTACTGTCAATATTTATAATATTTGTTGCAGATAACCGTATCAACTTGTGCTACATAAAAGTTGCTCTTTACATCAAAATTAAAATAATAGTTTAATAGTCAGTAATTGAGTGCACATTAAGCTCATCAACTTCCAAGAGGGGGGGGGCCGCGGCCCCTCTTGCCCCCCTTTCGCGACGCCCATGATATATCATGCTTTTTAGATTGAGTGCTCTTATAGTTAGCTTTTGAGTTTTAGGTCTCTTTGGCCATATCACTAGAAATTTGCAATTTTTCAGGATTCTATATAGGCCTTTCCATTGTACAAAATGTTCGTATAGTTTGTCACCAATTGTGCCAGAAGTTTAAAATTATTCTTTACATACTATACATGTTTGCGTATGTATATGTAACCTTACTAAACCGAAGAATTGTCTCACTTTCTGTTTGAAGCTCTCAATTGTTTGGGCTACCTGCCAGGTTTATGAGAATATGACAGCAATTGTCTCTTTATTATCTAAAAATTTTGCTTTGTTATATAGGGTCATTAAAACATACGGTAACCCATTCATGCCACTCTGTGAGGGAACCTAGGGTCGCCGCCGAAATAGCACCGTTAGAGGCGCACTAAGGATACGTACCTCATAAACATGCAGCATATCTCTCATTGTTTCATTAAATAAAGATGGTCCTATTGTTAGTCTAGCACTTACCACATTACACTCCTACTTGCAGGTCATAGTAAGGCGTTTCATGCAGTAACACAGGGTTTTCTGAAGTCTAATATCCAATGTGTACGCGTCAATTTGTTGAGATAGTCTATTTTTTAATTTTCGAGATGATCACGATAAAGTGGCACCAATTTCATTTGGTTCATTTTCTGTAAGTAATCTAGAATGTTTGTCTTCACACCGAACCCAAGCTTCAAATACATAAATGATCGCATGGAACTGTCATTAAAACTGTCGAAAGCAAACTTAATAAGCAGTTTAAGATTTTCCAATGAATTAACCTATAGCAGGGTAGCTCTAAGAGGGATTAGCAAGTTAGCCTACGAAAAAAAAAATATAATCAGCTGTCCATTTAATACATAACCATATATCTCCTCGTAAAGATTCTTAGAAAGCCGTGTCATCTGTAGGCGCAGTTGGATGTCCTGTGAAAACGCCTCTAATATTCCAGTGTGGAACTTCCAGGGGAAAGTGTACATGAGGAAGTTTAGAGATGTGGCTTCTTTTAACACAAAGCTACTCGTATACGACTGTACACACTCTGTGGAAATACATAGGCAATCTTTCCGCCTATGAACAGTCTTGTCACCTTATGAGTTGCCTGGACCACACAACGGCAAGCAGGCATAGGAAGGCAGAAGGAGTTTCAGTTGGAACAGCAGTACTTTAATTGCCTTTACTCCCTCGAGATCCTATCTTCCATTAACTTAAATCTCTTTTATCCCCTAATCCCCATCTTTTTGATTAGCATATCTTTAAAAAATGCTTACATTTCTGCTTACTATCTCGACGGCACATGCGAAGGAGAATGCACTTTACCGTACTCTGAAGAGAATTAAACAAGAAGAAAGGTTGTGTCGTAAAGACACACGATAGAACTGAAGTTTTGTATTAGAAACATTGTAATTATTCATCAATCACTTTTGAATAACAGACTGTGTTTATTATTCACATTCTCAACTGTCACTTCAACCGCACGTATTCTCTCACGACACGCTCTTGTTTTTCTGTGCCTGACTTAGATATATTCAGAACAAAATTTTATATTTTAATGAATAAAATAAGTTATAAACAACAAGAACGCTAAACAATATTCTAAATGCGTTGGTTATACTCACGTGTTGCTCTATTGACAACCAGCAGCTGTACTCAGTGATCGCCACGCCCCCTGAACGCAGTACATGCAACCACGGACAAGGAGAATGAAAGAAAGCGAGAGGAGCCTACGTCTTTTCTCCGATACCCCCCCACAAAGGCGACCCGGGTTTGATCTCAGGTAACCATATGTGGGATTTGTGGTGGACAAAGCGGCACTGGGGCGGGTTTCCTCCGGGTTCTCCGGATCCCCACACTATCTCATTCCACCGGTGCTCCATCTTCATTCCATGCATCATCAGTGTCACCGCCTGCGGTGCCGTAGTAGAAGTGAACGTTAAACACTACACATCTCCCGATACCCGAAGGCAAGCTAGACACTGTTCCCACTCTACCCACCACAGTGCTTATCCCCACCACTTTTCATCACACAAAAAGTTTGCGGATCAGAATTTCAAAGCCCTCCCATAAAAAGTTTTACTTAAAAAAAAAGTATCAATGCAACTCGATGACTGAGGGTAGACTCTACCCTTGCCATACTTTCTGTAGAATGGTAGTTCATTATGCAGATACCCATTTAAAGGATGATAAAATAATTTGCTGCTATAAAGGATATACAAAATCTATTGTTCTTCAAATAGGTGAGTCTTTATAAGGTATTAGAGGTATGAGTGCACAAACTTTAATGTCAACTTCTTGAGGTTAAACTGAAACATAACTTCTTCCATCATTTTTCTTTATAATGAGTGGTTGCATAAATAAAAAAATAATGCACTGAATAACGTTGAACTATCTGCTTTGCCTTTCAGGATAGATGCATTTATCAATGGACTTTTTATTCACAAATTCGAATCTACCACTGCGCGAAATTTGCACACTCAAGCCCTAACAAATATTTTTATATGAAATCTCATGACTAGTTCAAAACCATTTAGTACTTTTTAACAGTACTATCAATAATGAGAATTAAGTGTTAGTGGTCGTCATTAGCGACCAGTCGCCGCTGAATTATAGCATGAGTTGGAGCAGTCTTACTCCGCTCAAACCGAAATTAACTTATATTTGTGGTTCCAGTGGTGGAAATAATGCGACGGCTGCTAACCTAAGTATACGTGTAATGAATGGATTAGCTGCAGGGAAGGAGCGATGATTGATGGAGAAGCTGATCATGAAGCGCCTGCTTCTGCAGTAGTAGTGGAGTGAATAATGATTGATGAAGAGGGGTGTTAAGGAACTGACAGGGAACACCTACTAGTCTTAACGACAATTTAAATGGAAAAAAATGGGATGTGTTACATTCACATGACTTTCTCTACTCACTACGAGTGTAACATATTCTTACAACAGCTTTTATTTGAGTTTCTAGTTGTTAATCTAATTCGACCGCGTGGAAAAGGACAAACGATCTCACATTTGAGAAAAAGTATGTGTTAAAAAATTCAAACCAACAACGGCAAATATCTCGGAAATGGTTAAATCTATAACCAATTTATGGGACATATGTTGTCTACTTTTTTAAGCCTCATTTGATGTATTTCACACTTTACCAATTGTGTAAAAATTCATTACAATAAAGACAATTTCACAGGCTGTTCCCAGAAAATATAAGACATACATTTCATTTGTCACGAAAATATCTTAAACGTAGGTTAAAATCATTAAAGCCATTTTTCACAAATTCAAAATGTTAGAAGCATGTTTCAAAGATTAAAAATTACATAATCTTCAAGTGTATAACATTCCTTTCTCTTATGCATGTATATCCTTATACTACCTTATGATAAAATACGAAATTGTTTCTCTTTCACAATAAATAAACCAGTGAAGTTCCATTGCTGCTTAATCTTTAAAATATTTTAAAACTATTTGATCAAAATAATAAATTCCTTGGTTTTAAACGTAATATTACGTTCAAATTTGAAACACGAAATGCAATAGTTTATATCAAATAAACTAATAAGAAACTAAACCCCTAAAAAGTGGAATCATATCGTATCTTTTATATGTTTTGAAATACGAGTATTGAGAAAGTATCTTTTGAAATTGTAAATAAATACCTGTAAGATCATCAAAGTTTGATTTATGCTTCTGATCAAAGCGGCGTTTGATATTGTAACGCTTTATATTTCCAAATTGAAATCCGCATACTGAACAGCAAATCTTCCTGTTTTTATAACCTACAACAAATTCTCTGTTCATGAAACATCCATACTCGCCACTGAATGAGGCGTGTCGGAACCTGAACAGCAGTGTAGGGGAGGGATGGCAGGTGGAGTGACGCGAGAGAGTAGCCAAATTGAGATAGTTTTCCCCATGCCTGAACTAGGAGTAGAAAATGATTAAAACGTATGTGCATTTGATGTTTATTGTGGTGTTTCAATGTCATACTAATACAAAATTAATGTACTGATATTATTTCTTAGTGCCGTATTAGTCGTACATGTATACCAGCCAATACTTTCAAATAAATAATAAATTTACAGTTTATTTAACATTCTACAATTTAAGGTAATAGTGTTTTAAATACAAAGGCATGCTCTGTTATTTACAAAATACATACCTATTCCACTAAACCTATTAGTTCCTAAATAATATTGAACATCCTATAAAATCCCAAAATAGTGATAGACAGAACTTAGTTTTAGCCTTTTAGAACCTAAAACTTCGGCACTTGGTGACAACCATGAACTGAAACCACTTAATCGTTACTGACTACCGTTACAATTAAACTGTAATTGCAACAGTTATAGCCGTTACCCGAAAATAACTGTTTGTCATAACACGGATAGGATTAGAAGTGTTCCGCTGTTTATTAACCCAACTAAAACAGGTGCTGCCTCCGGCATTTTCGTTGTTCTTCGTGTTTAGTGTTGTTATTACACTTCCGTGTTCACAGTCGACCAATGCGGATGTTGACCCTGCTCCCATGCTGCAAGTTGCTTTATGCCTTAGCTTAGCACTCTGCCCCACAACCTAGCTAATATTAAACTTCCTGGAAATGGGTCTGGAGCCCAGAGAGACAGGGAAGTTAGCTTGTCGCTGGAGGTTATACCTAATTTTCCTCACTTATTTTGTCTTGGCCCGCAGAATTTGTTTGTGTCCCCTTTTCCTTGTGAAAATCTTCGTATTCCTTCTCTATCTCCCTTCTTAGCTCCTCCGAGTGTCTACTTTCTTGCGGATTTTAAATTGTTAATCATAACATCTTTCTGAATGCCTTGCCTTCTTGTGAATTTATAGAGCACTTATTTATGCTAGTAGTTCAGCTGTTTCAACTTGACTGCAATTCCGACCTCTACATAAATCTGACAACAATTGAGAATGTTTATGCATATAAACAAGGCAGAAAATTACATAACATAGAACTTCATTAGTTTCTGCCGGAGCACTCACTAATAATTTACAGATCTGTTGCCCTAAAAGAGTGTCCTTTATGGCAGCGATGTCCAAAGTTTGCCAAAAAGGAGAGGTTGTAGTTACCCCCTTCCATTTATGCGTGCTCTGCCAATCTTTAACACACAGACGTGCATTGTGCTGCAGTGGTGGGTCATGTAAGTTGCGTTTGATTTACGAAAACTATTTCAAACCATATGCGATAAACATCTGTTCATTAGTAGCTTCTTTGGTACTGCTTATATCTAAGAAGTCTATCAATGTTTGGCAACTAAGTCAAAGTGCATAGCCTTAGAAGATACACCAAGTGATCGTCGCGTAACGTATTGTGATGCAGGCAAAAGTTCAATATGGAGAAACTCTTTTCGCAAATATATGTATATCCAAAGACTGAAATCAGGTTGGAGACAAACTTTCGCAGTCTAGGAAACTGTCGGAGGACAAAAACTGAAATATATCCAATCTTGTTTTGTGGATCATTTGAGGGTCGTAGAATTTTTCAGAAGAATCTTTTTCCTTTGCAACTCATGTGGAGTCTTGCTACGCGAAAAATACATATTTCTCCTACCACCCGTTATGAAACATGAAACGTTTCATTATCTTAGAAACTGCCATGGTATCGCCTGTTCGTGTCCGTCACTAGATACTGACTGTCTGATTGTGTTTCTACACGTCACGGCCATTAGCTGATTCACACTCCCACTGAAGGATTTTTGGTGAGGTAGCAGACGCTAATTCCATAAGCGTTTCCTAAGAGACAGGGTTGGACATTGCTGCTTTAGTGGCTTCTTCAGATATGTATTTGACATAAGACATCACCGTCCATAGAACATTGTGAAAAAACTGATTAATAATCAGTAGAAAGAAAAGTTGTTAATGAATTTCTATATAGGAGCCTCACTAAGGAATATTTTATAATGTTGTTCTAGTCGGGGTGCAACACGGAAACCTCCTCGGTCGCCGGCGCTGCAGATGGTGGAGGAAAAAGCACGAGTTGTCCTGAAGAAGAGCGAGTTCACCACATTGGCCTACTATCAAGAGGAATACGCCAACAGACAAATGACCATCGAGGCCTTCGTTGCCGTGCTCCTCGAACTTCTCAACACGCCTGAGAAGGTAAAACCGCCATACTTCTTCCACAATCTATGTTATATCCTGTTATTAGGGATGGTGACTATTATCATGTGTGGAGTTTAGTAAACTACACCCTGGACAAAGTAATCCTCTTTTCCTCAACTAATTCCTTTGAAGAAAATTAGGCGCATACAAGGTGTCCCAAAATTAGACGACAAACTTTGCAAGCTGGTAGATAACATAATTTTAAACACTTTTTGTTAAGGAAAGTTTTTTGCTGCAGTGCTTCATTTAAGCGCTAAACGAGTTAATTTCATAGATTACTGTCTACCACCCAGTTTAAGTATTTACGGCAAAATCAACAATGAAAATTAGTATTGCATTTATGTTAGCAAGGCACACAATTTTAATCCAAGAAACAAACACAGAACACATAAACAAAATACAAACATCTCATTGTTAAGAGTTAATCACAGCTTTGCTTTTCAAAATTAGACCGACAAACTTACAAACACAGAAATGGATGGTCTTTTTGCGAGAGTACGGCAGAATAGAGCACGCCGATGCACTCTTTGTGTTAATCGCAATGTACGTTCTTTCCATTTACTTTGAATAGTAAAGTTGTGATTAACTGTAAACAATTAGATGTTCGTGTTTTGTCTGTGTTTCTTTCTTGGATTAAGATTGTGTGCCTTACTAAGATAAATGCAATACTAATTTGCATTGTTGATTTTGCCGTAAATACTTAAACTGGATTAGAGGCAGTAATCTATGACATTAACTCGTCTAGCACTTAAACGAATCCAATAGCAAACATCTTTCCTTAACAAGAAGTGTTCAAAATAATGTTATCTCTCAGTTCCTAGAGTTTGTCGGGACACCCTATATACCAGAATGTAGGGAATGTCCATAACAAACTTCATTAACCTGGCTCTTATTCTTTCTCTTTATAAATGTGTTTAATAAGCAAACAGAACAAAATATTTTGTGAAAAATAGGCTTAAGCAATACTAAATTGCTTCAAGAACTTCTAACTGTGTAATGGCTTTAATATCCCATTTTCTTCACTCGACTAAAAGAAAAACACGAATAACGACTCCCCATTTGAGAAAACTCTTAAGTACTGGAATATCCAATAGCTAGGAATGTCTTGAAAAAAAAGCTTAACTCCACCAAGAAAATATTATTGGGGATAAATTGTGCCCTTTAACAGATCTATCCAGTAAGATTTGGTTATCTCTTATGCTTTACCAGTTATAAAATGCCATTCATCTTCCCAGTAAATTCAGTATATACATTTACTTGTAAAATATTTTAAGCATATGGAAATTTAATCACATTTGTATAAAGAACTTTTGATAAAATAAACATTTTCTAAAACCTTGATATATGAAAGGAAGTTTGGGTTAAGGTTTATTTTTAAAACAATCTTGTGTCACAGCCTTGAAAGAGGCTGTGCTGAAATGCCAACTATGGTATTTAACCAAGTTTTCACTTTTGAACTATGTTTTTTATACACAGACAGATATTTTTCTAAACACGCTTTTTTGGGTTCAGAAAGGCTCAAAATATGTATTTATGGGCGAAATCCCATATTGTAGTTTTGGGTGGTATACACTATTTTTCTATTTATATTTTTCCTAGGCTATTCTTTCTTGCTTATTTAAAATATTTTACTTAAGCTAAGTTGAAATGTAATACCATGAAAGATATTTTTTTTCCTATTATTTTTATTTGAAGTAACATTTTCATTCTGGGTGGATTTTAATGTGCATGGCTCACATATTCAATATTAAATCTTTTCGAGGCATAATAATGATATATCTGGTCATGTTACCTCTAACTCGGGTGTGCATTTTGAGATATTTAAATACATTCCGTAATCTTGCTATTGTGCTGCGTGCTGCTTTGTTTGCCATTGGAACTTTTTTGCCAGAATAGCCCTTTGTCGTCTTATGCGGCTTTTCCCTTCCACGCCATAGCCTCAGCACGCCACCACGTCTGCGCAGCGTCTGATGAAAGATTTGATCAAGGTAGCAGACTTGCTTAAGTAACCTTTTTGTGTACGTATTTCGACTGTTGGCTCCATAACTTTAATCCCAGTTTTTATTAAATACAACCCTTAATAAATTAAACAAACTAACTCTAATTTTTTAATAAGATGTATCACCAAAATAGAAGTATAGTTAATGACAGAGCATTATCCGCTGACAAAATTCTCAATAACAAACGCTGGAAATAAGGAAGAGATAACTGCTATGTAATAAAATGCAAATTTTTCATATAAAATGATGAGAAGAGGATAAATTAATCCTCAAATAACAAATTACCTACTTAGTGCTTAATTCGAACTGGGTTCCCAGCTGAGAAATGAACAATCTAAACAAACGGGTTATATATTGTTTTCTTCGTTAATTTTTGTGGCCTTATTACATCGCGGATCTATAATTTTTGTACATTTAACATTGGAGTTAAAATATAACATTACTATAACATTAAACATTGGAGCCAGTTGTATCTTACACTGTTGATAGATTGGCGGTTGGTCATGCTGGAGTATGATACTCTTGGAGAAATGACACTTTTGTTGTAGCTTGTTGTCGATAGTTATGTATTTGTTCTGTTTTTTCGTTTGTAATTTGTTTGTTTAGGTTTCGTCTGTTAGTATTACTGCACTCGATCTTTGGCTTTATCTGCCAACCTCTAATAACAGAGGAGACCGTGATTGTTTTGTGAACAATTTGAGGTTAACTCTTGAGAGTATTATTATTCAATGAAAGATTTGAAGTCGTATTGAAATTAATGAAATTCTTACTCACAAGTGGTGAAGATTAGATGAAGCTTCCTTGGAGATAATATTTACTCGTATATTGCAGTTTCCAGTTGTATCAGCCTATTTATTTCAATAACCAGGGTAAAACGGTTACACGCCAGACATTTGTTTCACCATTGCCAACTGTTCTTTGTTTAATTTCTGCAATCTCCTTTAACATACAAATATGATCACATTGAAGGATCTGACGTGATAAACAGTTCTTTCACTGTAAGTTACTTAATTTATTTTACTTTTTCTACTACGTACTTTCAGTAAGTATAGGTAGTACTACGTTCCACCCAAAACCCCGATACCAAGATTTTACCGGGAATAAATGTTTTGAGAGTTTCTGAATCAAAAGTTTGCTTTCGGCAAACTTAGTATTTAAATTCACCCTCTTTTAAGAATATTCCACGAAACGTTTTATGGACATTGTAGCATCGAAAACTTCACTTTACATGGAATATTGTTAGAAAATTTTGGTTTTATAATAAGATAGCTCTAACAACATAGATAAAAGTGCATAGCTTTAAGGTATGTTTGCAACAAATGAAATGTATAGTTTGAATTTTCTGGGAATAGCTTCGGAAGCCCTGACCTTTGCATAAGTGGTGAATCGTAACAGATAGATAAAACCTTAGTACACAAAAAATGTAGACCTCAATAAAGCACACAGTTTACGTCAGGCATATTTTTTCTGTGGAATTAACCATTTCCGAGGTATTTCTTGTTGTTTTTTTTTGAATTTTTCAATGCTTATCACTTTTATAAAGTGGAAAAAAACATTTGTTTTTCGGTCTCGTACCACAAAGTGAACGGAATTTCAAATATCGCTTAAACTTACTGGATCCACCTATTCCAACTGTATCCCTTTACCGGAAACTATGTGATAAAACCATTTTTATAAAGGACTGTCTCGATTAACATGAAGTAGATATAAGAATAAGTTCTGTAAGAATAATATGTACAAGAGTAAATAGACAAGGTCATGTGGATGCAATGCATCGGATATTTTTAATCATTTTTAATTTCGAACTCGCTCACGTAATATGCATACTTCCAGACAGTAGATGGCAGGGACGCTGTATATTGTAAATAGCTGTTACATTGTCAATGTCTTGTGTTTCAGTACACGTTGTTAACGGAACTGAGAGAAGTGGTGCTGCCCGAGGATCGAGCTCGGTTCGACGAGCTGGTGTACAGACGTGAGGCCGAAGGACAGCGATGTCGGGAGTTCAGGGATATGCTGGATCAACGGGAGCAGGTCTCCCGGGTAAGTGGTGGCATCTATATTCATGTCGTTTTACTAATGTACACAATAAAACAAATATGTAGTACATGGTGCCCCAGTTGATAGTCCCTTGGCTTGAAATACAGTAACTACTCGTATCTGTCACAGGTTGCTCACTAAAAATGTGACTTTTCTAAGGTTTTCAGCTAATTTAGCTGGACATCTATGCTCAATGTAGACTTACGTAACATTATTACATTTCACTGTAATATCTGCTTTAATTTTTGAGTTATTACGTTTTGAAACTACATTTTATTATCTCATGCCAAATGCTCCACACGATGTAATTTTAAAAACAACGATTTTAAAACTTCTGTATTATTTATCTGATTAAACACACAAATGCGTCATTTAATTTTCTATTACTAGCCTTAGTGCTAAAGGAAATCATTTTTGAATTCAGTCATCCGAAATTTAGTTTCTTTGAAGTTTTATTTGGCTTTAGAAATTAATAACTTAAAAACTGTTCAAAATAAAGAAAACTTATATGAGAGATTTAACAGTTTGTTTTAGAAATCTGCATGTCAAATTTCAAACGAATTGATGAAAACGGCGTGTTGTTAAACATTTTGAAAAAGTGGATGTGCTGAAAAAAATAACCAAAAACCCAAATTACAAAATGACAATCAGTGTGACCGGAAAGCTGAACTGTGGTTCCAATTGCTTGAGTTAGCCGCCTACTGTAATTTGTTGTGTCAAGTTTTAAATTAGAATGACTAAGGCCGTGACAACAATGACCGAACAGGAGCGTAAGGTCCAATTAATAGGAAATGGTTATTTATCGAAAGACAAGAAGTATAATCTTGTTAGCATTAGAATAATCTTTATGCATACGAAATGAAGAATATGCTACTCCTCCGAGCTTTTCCTATAGGTAATGCAAAAGATAATACTACAAGAGATGGAATTAGAGCTGAATAATTCAATGCCATAGCCAGGATTTGAACCACGGATCTTTCACCTATCGAGCGGCTGCTTTAATCACTAAGCTACCATGGCCAACTTGCCAGCATAACGTTAAATTCCCCAGCCGATTCGTACTCTTTCGTGGTAGACCACAAAGGAATCTCACATCAGATAAATACCCCAAGGCTGACTTACAAATCGCAAGTACTTTATGTCCCGGGTTTAAATAACCTTTAGGTGGTAATAATTGTTTATTTATTCCAAGAAACTTACTGCGGAAGTCCGTGGTTCAAATCCGGGCTATAACATTGCATTTTTCAGTCCTGATTCCACCTCTTAAAAATTGTGCACACATGGCTTGTGTGTTTAAAAACATCCGCAGTAGGTTTGTTGGCATAAATAAATAATAGGTAATACTACAGTTTATGAATATGGCTGATTATTTTACCAATATTAGAGCATGTGTATTTAAAGTGTAGGCATATTATTGAGCATTTTGATTGTGTTTGTTGTGACAGCGGAAAGGTGGCGTAGTGGTTGGCAGCGGAGCGGATAGTAACCACGCCTTGCTGCTCTCTAATATCCATGATATGCCGGGCCCGGTAAGTACCTCTTTGTTTATAACACTGCCTACGTACGTAACATTACTATCGTATGTTCTTGCTCGCTGAATTGCTAACGTATCCTCTCTTTTTTACTCTCTCTCCTTTATCTGCTTTTCTGTCTCAGCTATTTCTTCTCTTCTTTCTCTTAATTATTCAGTGACATATACACGACACTCGCCGCACAGTCACACACATTGAGCAGCCAACATGAACTTTCTCACTGCTGCAGAACCAGAGTTTATACAGTTTCATGGAAATGGGATTACTGTAGGCACGCTACAGATCGTAAAATGCCAACCTTCCTTCTACGACCGTCCTTTGAATATTTAAACACCTTATCCTAAAATAATTTATTCACATTTGAAACATTGTTTTCACAATAACATTGCTAAACGAGAATTCTGTGCTTTTGCCTGCAGTCTAATAAGAGAAATGAACACTGTTTTTTATAAAGGTGTGGAAATTATGACAATTAAAAAGAAACGTAATTACAAGGGGACTTTAAGATATAATTGATTAAAACAATTAATGTGAGGGTGTAATATGCAATGTATAAAATAGACAATTTTTAAATCTGTAATAAATAAAATTACGTTCTTGGCTAAACAGTATGGAGTTGCATCAAACAACCTAATAACCAGATTAGTGTGTATCAATATTCTATAAAATAGAACAATTATCTTAAAAAAGGCACCGATTGTGGACAATACCTCTGTTATTTATCAATATTGTTCCCTTCTTATCAATATCTTATCAATATGGTTCCCTTCTTGGCTATGCTGCGTTCAATGGCTGCCCCTGACAACACGGCATTCTGGCAGCACAGACACGCCAGAGAAGTTGCCCAATCATCAGGGGTATTTCATAAAACTATTAACAGACCATTAACATGACCTACTGGTATATATCTAATATATGGTTCTTGTAATTTTTAACTGAGAAAAAGATTTAGGAGGATCTAAATACATAATTAAAGAATAGCAATGTAGCACAACATGAGTAAAGATAAATATTGCACTAAAATCCCGCAGAATTAAGGCTCAGATAGTAGCAGCAACAATACCTCAAACATTTCTTTCCCTAATAATGTAAATATTTTCTTATTTCCTTATAAATTTTATCCTTTGCGAATAATGATCTTGCTCCTAGACAAAATTTATATTTTAATGCTACTGACTATACTTAAATAAGTGCACCAAACACACAATTTAACATTGCTGATATTTTGGTGTGTTGTATTGAGTTGGGTGGGATGTATATATCTGCTAACTCGTAAATACCACTGGAGTAGCATGTGCAGCTTTTAACAACCGTCAGTGTTGCGAGAATAGCTAATGAGCACAGTGGCATTGTAAACATCTAATTTGTATTTGCAGTTCGAATATGTAGGTTGTTACAGAACACAACCGACAAGCTCTCAGGACTTGCAGAGGGATGGTATAGGAATACCTCGATGTAGGGCACCTATGATTTGTGACGATAAACTTTGAAGTTGCGTAATGATTTTTCATTCGACTATTCGGAAATGCAAATACACAAAGATAATACGAATGCGCTCCTGATGTATAACCGAAGCTAGGTAACTCATCTTTTACAAGTTCAAAAATAGCTACCATTATGGTATTTTCAAAGTTATGAGCTTTGCCTTTTCTGCAAAATTTCTCCGGCAGCAAGGAGCAATCATATATATCATAGAGGCAAGTAATATCTAAAGTAATAGTGCAGAGCTAGACTGCTTGGCTATCCACCTGATGGTGCTGGGTTTAAAATAGCTTGCGTTTGGAGTGTCCCAACTTCAATTTGTCTCGTTTATTTCTAAGTTAAAGTAAATGATGTCATGGAAATATATGGAATGTTTGAACATAGCTTTGCTGCATTTACCTGCAAGTGGCAGAACCTCATCGAAGTTTTATAAGTGGCCTGTTGTCTGACTATTAATTTTGATCTGTTGCACACAACCATGAACTTCAAAAACATAGGTGTGGGCGCTGGCATAGTTCAGTGTTTTCGTCGGCTCTCATGTACGCCAGATTAATTCCCACCTGGCAATACTAAATATGCCTATCAAAACCTTCACCTCTGGGTAAAACCTGTAGGTTCTTTCATTCTATCGCCATCCTCGGCAGCCTAACATTAGAAGTAAGGGACTCTGCCCTCTGGGGGCCTCCACCTCAGAAATTGGTCAGGTCGCTTGGTGGAATGAAGTTACCCCGAAGGCTACAGATCACATGGAGAGCTTTAGAGACAACACTGATGAGACCATAAATGTCCGTCTAATGCTCTTCTGAAGCCCTTGAAAGTTTGTCGGTTGAATTCTGTAACATCGTCATGTATAACTGCAGCCCCTGTGACGTGCACGTGTAGACTATCCATTCCATTTCAGAGTCTGTGTCATATAGGGGTATGAATATTCAGACTTTAACGGCGACTTCTTGACGTTAAGCTGACGATTTTCCTCTACAGAGCTTGGTTCCACAAATAAAAATTAAATTGGTCGAATGTTGAAATGTCAATGCCACCACTACTTCTGCAATCACCGTGGAGAGATAGACGTGTATTTTTAATTTGTTGCTAAAACCGTTTGGCCACAAAGTGATATTAAATAATTGTATTTCAACGTATCTGTTGGAATAAATTCGTTAACATACACTTGGCAACATTGACGTGGGTGTAGAGCGGAATGTCAGGTATGTTGCCAGTAACAACTAAATGCTATTGCTTGGTAAGCCGAAAGAAAACCACACCTCCTCTCGTTACTTGCACTAGCTAATACGAAAAAGACACGTTAGGCTGGCCTAGATTCACTTTCATTCGTCGCAGGTGTGAACGCAAGCATAGCAGCGGAAGTCGCATTACTAAAGAAAGCATTCATCTGTTCAGTTCTAATCTTTTATCACACCATTACTTTTCATGCTAGATGAACTTGTTATTGGACATTTTTATTCGACATATTTGAATCTTAGATTACGCAAAATCTGTTCACTCATAGCCCTAACAGCCTGTATAATGTAACTTGTTTTATTCTTATAACTATTCTGAAAACACTTTCGGATTTTATCACACTTCATAATCTTTAAACGCATAGAATTATCATTATCACACACACTTATTCGTGACTTTATTACAGGTAGAAGAAAATGTCAATCTAAAATTACTTCTTAAGATATATCTGTAAATGCATTCTAACTCATTTGTAAACATGTTTTCACATAATAAAACAAAATGCTTCACTACCTACACTGTGCTTATGCAAATCCTATTCCATGGTACATAACTGGATATCTCTGGATTTCTTGCAGCCGCGTACAAACCTAGTACATATCCTCACCTTGCCACCAGATCCAACAATTGCAAGCTTTCGATGTTGTGACAAAGAACCTGGGTGTTGTCACCTGTGTTGTTGCTATGTTTTATCACTGTTTCTTTTCACGGATAGTTGAAGCGGTAGCAAACGTTTGGCGACCTTTCCAATGCTAGGAACTACTTATTAAAACTGCACATCAGTTAAGCAAGAAGAAATAGGCTTATGTCCAACGCTTTAGTTAAGACGAAATTCAGAAACCCTGTATTGTATAGAATGCAAAGGGCAGTAGGAAATCGCTATATTCAGTGAATGAAAATAAACACTTCCATACTTGTAAGTGAAATTGAATCATGAAACAGTGTAATATATCATTTTCCAAGTAAACGATTCTTCTTCATTTTAGATACTTCTCTTTGGTAACCCAGGAAACAAAGTATGTAATGTAAATCACATGTAAATGGACATTCTATAAGTAAATGTGTTACTTCGTCGGTTTCTTTATTTAACTAGTGTGGGGCAAACTTTTGGTGCCAAAACCCGGGATGAACAAAGATATTCTATAATTAGCTAAATCTACCCAAATAACAAATTATAAAGACTATAAAAATGTATAGAGCATTCTATGGAAAAATACGAGTTGATAAAAGGGGTACTTATACAAATGCCATGTGGAGAAAACACAACGATACCAAGATTGTTATTTTAGATCGCTATAAGCGTGTGTTTTAAAATGAAATTTAACTCAAAAAGAACCTTTAGCCTCCTGCATAAAGTTAACTCTCAGATTACAGGGTTAAATTAGCTTAAAATGCACAACGGGAATTTTGGAAGCCATATAATGTAGCATTACCTATGAAACTAGTGATATCATACCGAACATTTTTAAAGAATGTAAAATTTTTAAATTCGCCGACATAGTTCTAGACAATAAAATGTTCTATTAGAGAAGATGAACTTCTCTCAATTAAATAATCTTTTATTAAAATTAATACATTTTTCAAGTAATACTACATTATTAATACCAATCATGCACAATAGCAGTTAACAAGTTCTATTTATCATCTTAAATTTTATTTAAACTATCTTCAATATTTTCTTAGAAAACGGGTCACTTATACCGGAAAATATAATTTACAGAAAAGCTACTCCAAAATGGATAAACAAATTGCAAACTATATTTACAAAGAAACAAAACGCACAACTTTAGCACCTAGAAGTTAGCATACTTAGTAACAGTGTCAATTTGTAGACGAAGAAACTTCCTTAAAATATGCACTAAAATTTATATCCTTAGACAAAAGTACCAACTATGCGTTTTATATAAAGTGATGCGCAATTGACAGCAAAAAATAGTATGTGTTGTACGATTTCCAAAAATATATTTAAAATATACAATTTCGCTCACGTTGATACAAATAATATATCAGTTTGAGGACATTTGAATTTATAATACCAAATAAAAAATAACATTGTCATTACTTTCTGGCCATCTTTCATCTGATCTCCTCTTAAATATAATCTAAGATGGGAAACTATTTTTCAGTTACCAGATTCCTTTCCAACTTCCACGTAAACAGCATATTTTACTCAAAAAACTCTCCTGCATTGCCTTAGTGCCTTAAAATTGGCAGCTAAAAAGAGTTCGAATCATCGGCATTGACGAAAATAAAATGTTTAGAAGACTGAGAGGAATTTAAAAAAAAAATATTCCCGGAAACTGGATCTTCAATCCATGAGATTCACGGCACAGTTTTTTTATAAAAATATGCTCTTGGCAGACTTAGCATTGACCTCTAAAGTGCAGAAACTGTACAAGTCAAACGATTTTTCAGTAACTTGAGGTGACCTTGCTCTTTTTCAATTTGTAGCCCTAAAGCGTTCGGCATTCATCTAAAATGGAAATGAGCGCAGTTTTCATTAGTACTAGCCTTCAACATGGCTAGCACGCAGTTTAGCAGGTCTACATGCATTTAAAAGCCAATTCATGTAGCTTCTGTTAATTGGTTACATTATCGTCCCAATCAGATTGCTGCATTCGGTAAAAGAAATGAGAACTTTGTTACTGTGAATGAGGAAGGGGTCGTAAATGCCATTTTAATGTTGGCTGTACACTACAGCAATGATATCAAATGCACAATAGAGCCAGCATAAGTACTAAGGCTTTCGGGAATTTGTAATTAGTGGGATGAACGACTTAAACAAAGAGCGATCGAAAGATATAGATGCATTACAGTGTTCAAAATACATTTTAAATTCTATCTACGGTGTACAGCTATATAAGTCAAATCAAAGACGAAATGAAAATTTATAAGACGACATGAAAAAAAAAATGCTATATATAGGCAGTATTTGTTTATGAAGGGGAGATGGTACAACCTATTTTTGCAGTAGTAATACTTGATATCATATTTGTTTTTCTATAAAACTAACAGTGCTATGCAAATGGCTTGATAGCTTCTGGACCTTGTCTAATTATCTTCAGAGGAAAATAGCAGACTTTTACAGCTAAAATTAATAGCAATAAGTATTTTTTTTCCAAATTCAATAACACTTTATACCTAAATTTTGAAAGCATTTGAGTTAGAGGCTTAGAAAAACCAGCTACACTATAACAGTTGGTAAAATTGTATCTTCCTAGCGCAGATGGATATATCCAATATTGGAAATAACATGCGAAACAATTTATTTGGAGTTCAACAATACCTTAGTGCATGCTTGGTCCGTATACATTATCCAATTTTTCTAAATACCCACTCAAATACAAATTCAGCTATACAAACCATTGAAAATTTGAAACAAATTACGTACTACTTATTTACTTATGCCAACACATATACTATTGGTGTTTTTTTAAACACACAAAATGTGTGTGGGCAATGTTTGAGAGGTAGAATTGGAGCTCAAAACCTCAATGACACAACTGGGATTTGAACCACAGACCCTCCGCTTACTAGGCGGGTGCTCTAACAACTAAGCTACTGTGTCAACCTGTCAGAATGACGGGGAGAAAAATAACAATTATTGGTTTGAGAATTCAATGTCATTCTGGCAGGTTGTCATGGTATCTTAGAGTAACCACCTGGTAAGCGGAGGGTCTGTGGTTCAAATCCCAGCTGTGGCCTTGAGTTTTTCGGTCCCAATTCTCCCTCTCAAATTACGTACTGTTTCTTTCTTATGAATGAGATTACTATGCGAAGCGAATGAGATAAATTAATGATCACTCCATTTATAATAAACAATATTCATCATCGTAGAAAAATGATCATGAAGGATGCATATTTTAATATTGTGAACATTGGCTGCATCACCTTACCCTAAGCAGTGCTGACTTCAGAAGAAGACACTTGAGTTTAATTCTTTGCATACATATGTTGAAACACTCGACATTGTGCATCCAGGAAGTTAATATATAAAATAAACAACACATTTCATACAAAAATCAAATTTTAAATTCTCCATTGTCGCTATACCTTTAAGATAAAGGTTTATAATGTTAAGAAACAAACGAATGACAAAGCTGACAATTTCAAAGACAACGTAGATTTTTGCTAGAGTCTGTGCGGGAGAGAATTAAAGATGACGTTAGAACATCAGTAATTTAAATGAAATGTGTCCATAAAAAGCATGCCTACAATTTAAATGTAGGAGCCTTCCGTCCAAAAAAAAGTTAATTACTTGTTTACAGAAACGTATTTAAGTGAGTACTAAACAGAAAAGGCGTGAAGAATATTTCACTTGGCAATTCTAAATTTGCGAATTGTTGTGTAAAAATGCAAATGCAATGGGCAAACCTTGTAAAAATTACAACAATGAACTTCTGTTTAAGGAGGGTACGTCTCCAGAGTCTGGAGCATAACTAAATATGTGGCTCAAAGTTCAGAACCTACAGAAAAAAATCTAAAGCTAAAGAGAATGAACATGCAGCCATAGATTTCAAAGGTGGCATAAATGGAACAAAAAGACAAAATATTTTACTAAAAGGTAGTGTACTTCGGAATGTTTCAATGTAGAATTACGTAAATATCTAATAAATAGGAGAATACTTTTAGTTTATTCTGATAATATACCCAATGATAAAAGCAATCCATCTCCACAAAATTAAGAATGCATTTCGAAATATTCGTACTTTGAGGATAGCTTTAATTAATACTATTTTCCAAACAGATCAATACAAGAAATGGAAGTGTTTATATTCATAGGAATGTAGTGATTTTTAGATCATCCCGTAATGTTTAGAATTCTAATTCGTTTGTAGCAACTAGTGGTAGATGTATAAATCCAAAGAAAATTGTTTAAATTCTACTAGTCTGGACTTCAAAAACAGAAATCGAAAATTTAAAACAAAATTAAAATTTATGAGGATAAAACATTTAATGAATAATTCAGTATTTAAATTTGAGTGTTTTAAATTCGTATAACTTCATAACTGCCAAGTGCTGAAAATAACATAAAATGGTACAAGTTACTGGTGTAATAGGTAACTTTGTAAATGATGGCTGTATTGTGTATTCTAAATAGTACAATAGTAAATATTTAGTTTTCAGTGTAATCTTCATCGAACACAGTTTAAAATAAATGCAAATGGTTTACGAACTGTGAATAACGATTGCCATAATTTGTTTTATAAACATAATTCGTTCTCTTGAACGCTTCTGTGAAAATCCGTTGAAAATCTTGATTTTAAGGGAAATATTCTAAAATATTTGAGCCTGTGAGAATGTGAAACGTGAAAAAATGGTTCAGTAACCGTTAAACCTTAAAACTTGAAATGGAAAACATTAAAGTATTTTTTCATGGGTTTTAAACTAATTTATGCGTCTAAGGTACATACTATAAATCTGAAGATTTGGAATTGTTACAAATTCTTTAAACATGTTAAAATAAATATGTATTGCTTGTGTAATAGAGAACACTATCTCAATGCAGGATAAAGGACCTAATCGAGAATTAATGCCTTGATTACTGTCCACATTAGCGTCAGTTACACTTTATTGATGTTATAGTTTAATTTCTGTTTAGAAAACTGACAGTTTTTACCGTTTATTACCGTTTAGCAAGATGTGGAATTCAACTAAAGGATGTTTGCTTCAACACAGAGCCTACGTTTCGGCGCGTGGCCACATTACAGGAAATTGCTTGCCCTGCACTGCGTTGTTTCAACCATTCCTCTCCATCTTCCCTCGTTTCCGTGTGCAGACTAATCAGTTGACAGAAAGCACTTATGTAGAGTCTGATACGCTGAGAGATTTGTATGTCTCGGTGTTATAGTGCGCTAAGATTATTATAATGCCAAAAAAGCATATACTTCAGCAGTCTGAATGCTTGTGTATGATTCCTGTGTCAACAAAATCTTGTAGATAAGTGAAACTGCGATTTAGTCATATTCTCTGCTGCGCGTACAGTTCGCGGAGAAACGATTCATGATCTTCTGAACAGATTTAGGGATGGGAATCCCACGTTAAAACGTAATGTTCTTAAATGGGGTAAACCCTATGAAATCGAAGAAACGTTACAAGGAAGTAAAATAAAGGTGAGAGCTCGCTCAGTAACCAAGAATTTCCAAAATAATGGCTTGGAATGCTACTAAACTTCTAAATAAAAGTCCTGTATGATAAGTGTAGCTCAGGTATTTTAACCACATGATGATGTGCGTAAAGTTAATTTCTGTAATTGGGTACTGGTTAATATGCACGAACATGAACTAGTGAGTGTTACGCAAATTTTCTTATAATATATGGGAGATGTATGATGGCACAATCACACAATATACAACATCTTTAACGACGTATGCGTTTATAATTTGCATCAGAAATCTATTAGCATGAACTTAAGGAACTATAATGTCAGAATTTGCAGGCAAACAATGTGTTTACCGGTGATAGAGTTGCAGTTAGTCCTGCTACGCGTCCAAACGAAGGCTCTGTATTGCTCTTCCAAATAGACCTATAATATTGCAGATGAGTCTTCCGTTATCACTTATAAAACCTGCTCGAAACCTAGCGCAAGTTAACATCATATCCACAAGATACCGTATAGTGCTACTTAAGAGTTTGATTGAATTGATTGCAATTAATTATTAGTCAATCGTACGAATTTCTTCATTACCGATTTACTCTCCAGAGCTTCACGTATGCATTCACAATTTGTATATTATACGAATATGTGTGTATGTTAATCCATAAATGGTACTAGAAAACGTTGGTTCGTAATCTAGGCAATAGAATGCTCTGAAGTGTGCTTTCGACACTGTTATTTCAAAGTTTTCATTGAGTTTACACATAATATTCTAGGAATCAACTCCATAAATTAGCTTCGAAGTATAATAAATTGGGCAGCGCCGTGGCCGAGCCGTTAGAGCGTTCACTTACCACCTAGGCGGTCCGGGTTTGATCCCAGGGACGCACATGTGGTATTCGTGGTGGGGGAAGCGGCGTCTGGGCAGGTTCTCCGGTTTCCCCTACCACTCATTCCACTAATGGCTTCATCATTTTTCCAATCATCCATTTCGTCTGCATTTCATATGATCCCCCTCCTCACTGTCATACCTGGCCCGCTTCGAGGTCTTCACTCTGTCTGGTCCATAAGTTCCTGTGCTCCCCGACAGGCGCCTGACCCTAGGCACTGACTTGTAAGTCCTAGGGGCTGTAAGTTCTACATGAGGGGAGAGTAATTAGGCAAAGAAGAAGTAGTACAATAAATTTATTATGAGCTTTTATGACACTATGATGCTAGTTTGTGGAAGTCATTTACAAATGTTAATTTTATACGAGTCGTTCATATTGCTTACATCACAATGTACTAGGTAGTAACTATAGGCTTCAACAGGCGTGCAATATTTCAGAGTATTAAATGTGTTGAACTGCACTGAAAGCATGCGTATATGGAGTGTACATCTAGTACACAAAGACTTATGCTTATACGGGGACATCATATAGCGGCAACGCTTTTATTGGCACCTAGTTCTCCAGTGCGCGCCACTGACCCACTATGATTGTAGTTCCCACTATTGCGTCACATATACAGGGTGGAAGGGAAGTTATTACACTCCTTCTACTATGAGCTTCATGGAAGCATTACAAAGAAAACGTCTAATGTCATTTTGTTCTTTGATCAGCCGGTTTCGAAAAAATAAATTTTGTTCCAAATTGAATGCGTAATTTCACAAGAGTGTACGAAGATAACAGTTTGTTATTTGTAAGATGCGTAGAATAACTTATTTCTGACATAGCTTCGGTAGTAATTATGCGACATCACACAGGGTTTCGAAATAATTAATATATTAAAAGACTTGAAATACTCCACAATGTGGCGTTGACATTGGTCAGGGAATTGAACCGGTTTCTGGATGTAAACAGGTCGGTCACTTGCAGGGTTGTGTAACGGTTTGGGAGCTAACGATTTTGATTGGCCTACACTCGCACAGTAAACATGAAAGGGGACGGCATGACATTTACGTTCACGAGACGCGTGTTAGCGGTAGTGAAGCGTGTTTGTTTATGTACTGGCCTAGTGAAAGTGACACCCACACAATCTGCAGTGTCGCCAGCTTGTTTTTCACAAAACTAAAATATTTCCGTAGGAAATGGTCAGAAAGGAACACGTAAGACACAAAATGTGTCCCTGCCACCCGGTATAACGCAACCTTCTGACCCGCTACGCGTTAAAAACTGAGGTTATAACCAGCGTTCTTTGGTGATTTCCCGTTTGGTGATGGTCCAATGTGCTACAGAAAAAATACATTTATTTGTTGCAGCATTATAAAGCACGAATGTCCATCTCTATGTCGAAACAGAACGCGTTCCTGATATTGATCCGCTTATCGGAAGTACAATTTATAAAATAGTCGAGAAATACAAAAGAACGGGATAGGTGTAAGACAAGGGGAAAAATTGAAATACGTTACGTTTTAATATTCGAAACTCTCTCGAAGTTAGCGCGTCAAGCAGAAGTCGGCTATGTGTCAGCCTAAAACGTCAAAACTGTATTGTGCTTTGTTTGATAAAATTTATACAACAAATTAACCCTCTGTTGGTCGCGAGTGAGTGAGTGTGTTGGGTTTAAGGGCCCGTCGACAACTTGGTCATTAGGGCCCCTCTGTTGGTCGCAAAGGGCCTGAAAGACCCCAATGTCTATTTAATCGTTCTAGTTTTCTAACGGACGCAGCAGTGTAATCGCCTACTAGGATATGTAATATCACACCTTACTCAACTGTTTGGTGGAGCAACAACCTTATCTGTTTATTTCTTTAGCTCCAAGTATGACTAGTCAACAGTTCTGTGTGGCAGGGATCAAACAAACTCCGCACCTTCTCTCATTACATATTACTGACGTATTTTTTCTTCGTTAGTTGTAATATTGGTTTTCCGTTACAAGAGTGTTACTTTTCTTCACATTTGTGTATGATGCCTTACGTGTGAATCACATGATTCCAATTTTGAAGATAAACTGAAAATAAGATATTTATATTCAGAAAGAATCATAAACAAGACGATGAAACAACCTGTCATAATAACATATATTTTGAAGGTAACATCACATGCCTGTCCTCTTTCCACGTTGTGCAGTACAAATTATAATGCATAGTGTGCTCATACCACGTTTAATTTAGCTTTGATCAATATAATAGGATAATACTAATAAAAACCATACATATTTAAGCTAAATGAAGCTAAGGATGGGAATGAAGGAAAAATACAATTAAAAGGATAAGTGCAAGCATATGCAAAAATATAGCGAAGGCCTACTAGGCCCCGCGTGACTAACGGAGGGTTAAAGAGAAGTTTCAATTAATTAGACTGTTACAAAACTAAACATTTCAGCTTTTGGTACCCTTTTCCCCTTAATGGAGGAAATATTTTGTGCTAATTCGGCCAATGTTTCTTGGTATTCATTATAAAGATAAACCGCCACGTTTCGAGTTTTGTCTAACGGGTTATTTTACACTCCATCTCATGCAACACCTAAGTGGACAAGATTTGCTTTTTTTATTGTTTATCGTACTTCATATTGGACGTCTTTTTTCACAATAAGGGAAAACCCTAAAAAAAAAAAAAAAGAAAAAAAAGAAAAACCTATCCAGGTAACTCACCCTAACCGACATTTAAACTCGGAACCTCTTGTGTATGAGGCAGGCACACTGCCCCCACATTACAGAGGGGGGGGGGGCTTTTGCATTCTTGACATAGTAATGATATCGCAACGCAGAAATTCACAGCATTATTGTGTTCTCATAGAAAGGAGAAGCCAATAGCATACTGTCTGATTGCTACTGGCGAAAGTTTATCCAATAAATCGATATATTTAGTGCATTCCCATTCAAATGATCACCAGAATTATATGTACAAATGTGGTGTGAATTAACCCTAGCAATACCAAGCCTTATTCCAGAAATTACATTAACAAGAGAAGGGGGGCACTTTGTGACCACTAGTAGTAACAAAATGTCTGAACAACTTTCAAAACAAATGTATTTTAAAATTGGGTACTATATCTTGTCATGTTTATAACGTTTTGCTCAAAATTAGAAGTTAATCAGTCAAAGAGTTTGACACTTGTAGCATTTTAACTAATGAAAAATGCTGGAAGGCTTTTTGAGAAAATCAAGCTGTAAAATTGAAATGTATTACATTACTGTGTCCAGAAATATTTCAAAGGCAGCCCAATCAAAAGCACCAGTGAAAGTTAAGACTAAAAAGCTTCCAAAAATAATTTTTGCATTTTCAAGATTTCCACACAATTTCACAGCTACATTGCCTTAAAATAACAATCACTATATCAGTCAAAAGGAATTCGCTCAGAGAACTACAGTATACCATTTGTTTTACCTGTTTCCGCTAGAGAGAGACACTGTTCCAGTTATGAAGTGCTTATTGTATGAAATCAGCAGACAGAGAGGCTGATAACATGAATTCAATAATAAATTAGCATGCTTTGCTTAATTAGAAATATGCGTGCTTTATACACGAAGAAAATCAGAATTTACTGATTACGTGAAACAGACACGTCAGGAATTCGGTGTCTGAAACATCATCTTTGGATCCGATAATACTTTATCTTCAGCTATGTAATTTCATACGAGTCACAAATAACCTCTCATGTTTAGTAAATAGGAAGGTTGTGAATAAAAGCGTTGCACTGAATCATAATGCAGACAGATCCACATATGAAATGTTATCTGTGAGTGGAATACATTGACTAGGGTATTCCCCAGTGACCTACCGTGGGTGTATACGTATCTTCCCATTGGAGTGTGCTCTGCATAAACCGATCAGCCATGGTAGACATGATGAACAGAATAATGTCAAGTATATGCCGGAATTATTGAACTCGTGAGATTAACAGGCGTACAAAAATGATAGGAAGATATACAGAGTGGAAGGTACTTGATTTATCATACGTTAAGAAAATGTAACAAATAACATTATTCTAATAATACTCCCTAAGACCTGCATTAGGGGAAAAAGACCACTGTTTGAGAACGACCTAACGTGCCAAAGGCTAAGAATCAATAGCTAATTGTTGAAGAAACAAAGCCTATCATTTTCAAAACAAATTTCACCTAAGGTCTTTTTCTCGCAAGTCTAGGGTTTTTGGAAATTAAAAAATTATTTTGTTGTTTAACAATGTTGTCAATTACCAGCGTCAATCACATCAGCGTCGCCAGTGTGCCAGAATTTTGTCCCGCAGGAGTTCTTTTACATGTCAATAAATCTACTGACATGGAGCTGTCGTTTTTAAGCACACTTAAAAATCATCGATCTGGACCAGATTTGAACCCCCGACTTTGAGATCAGTAAGCCAGCTTCTAACCAACTGAGCCACCCAGACCAACACCGGACTTTGAGCTCGGAGTGTTCGGCTACGGAAAAAAAGGTAGAAATTGGATTTTTGAGATGTATTGCAGTATAACTAGATAAAAAGGTATTAAAGATATAAGGAGGAATTAAATGTATTTAAATTAAGGGAACATTCAAGTAATATATTAGCCCGTTTGGCCAAAAAACTCGTTCTTTGGATTTTTATTGCAAAAATGCACATTATTTTTAAAAATCTTATGTGTTGCATTCACACGACTTTCTCTACTCTTGTACTAACCATTCTTGCAAAACTCTTATTCCTATATCTTCTTCGTGTTAGTTGAAATAAGCATTTGTACAAATTATGTTATTGCTTATTTCCTTGTAGGTGCAAGGGGAATATTAGAATACAGTAGGCTTTGTGCGATAGTCAAATATTTTAAAGCTTAGAGATCCCGTTCTCTTTGCACGCTTAACATATAAAAAATGAACAACGATGTTCCATTTCACGAAAGTTTAGTTTTCCGAATCTGACGCAAATAATGAGCAATATCTCCAAAATAGTTCACTCTACAAAAACATTTTTGAGACATAAATTGTGTGTTTTAGTGAGATCTACATTTTTTGTATATTAAGAATTTGTCTGTCTCTTACGGTTTACGAGTTATTCAAAAGTCATCGAGAGTAAACAGGACTACACAGGCTATAGCCAGAAAATTCAAGATATACAAATATCTTAAACATATGACATTTTAATGGAAATCGTTTGAGCCATTTTCAAGAAAAATCAAACTTTTCGAAAAATTTTCCATGTAAAGGATAGTTTATGGTGGGACTATTTTTTTTTTCAAAATATTTGTGTCGCATCCGTGAAATGCATTAAACTTAAATATCAACTTTGCTTGTTAACCGACTTTTCGTTTTTGAGTTATGCTGTCCACAGACTGACACACACACGTGCGCGCGCGCGGACGTTTTTCTAAAAATGCTTTTTTTGGATTCAGGGGTCTCAAAACATATATTTCCGGTGACATTTCGACATCGAATTTTTGGGTGGAATACAATACTTTCTTCTATTTATCAGTAGAGAAAGGAAATATATATATCTGTGAATTTTTACTCCCGTAGGGAGGGGGGGAACACATTTTAGACGCCATTTTTAAAGTGGTGTGCCTCTGACTTTTAAATAGACATGCCCACACCTTCCATTTGAACTTAAACTCATTTTTCTCGGAAACGATTTTTTTTTGTACTTTCTCATATTCAAAATCTATCCTCTCCCACAAAAATCTAGCTAGAGATCTAATTTTTTTCCAATATAGTTCAAAATATGAGTAGTAAAAAGTCCGTTTGGAAATTTTAGATTGCTTATATCTTTTTTTAAAAAAGATAATTAATATAATAATGCACTGTTTTTATGACATTTTTACACTTTGGAGTATTAAAAAATTGTTAAGAAAAGCTATACACTAGATCAAAATTTACTTCCTTTAATTTGTTACAAAGGTAATTAAAAATACCATTTTAAAGAACTATGTTGTTCAACACCTGTTGGAGGAGATAGATTTTTATTATATATACCCAATAAAATTGATATAAATTAATTAATATATCAGGAATGTGATTAGATGTTTGAATGAAATTTGGTACAGACATTTCTTTGGTTGGTAGTAATGCCTGTGCAAGCAATTAAGTCTGTAGCTTCAATACTTCAGAAAATCATCTTTTTCACTTCGGTGCACCCTTAAAAGAATGCTTGGAAACCAGACAAAAAGAATGAACGACGAATGTATAGGAAAACTCTTTATGAACTACAACCCAAAGGGAAAAGGAAATGGCGGTAGTTGAAGGCAATATGGGTTTAACAGTGTTAAAGGAAATGGGACCTGAAAACAAGGCTTATGAGGCTGAAGCTGATGACGTCAAGGACGATTAAGCTTTCTCACTAAGCCTTCAGAATAGATCTGATTGTCAAAAGAAACTATTTCGAAACTTTCACCATCACCAAAGTTACGTTGTAATGTTATTCGGTTCTACTAAAATCCCCAGGAATTAGGAACATAGTTTGGAACACAATTTCGTGGCGATCTTTGTGGTGATCTGGATCGTAGAGCCCGAGGAAACTCTTGACGTTGGGCTGGCAAGGAAACTTTGAAGATCGCGTGCTTGTCTAGACATTCATCTGCCTCTTTCCTGCTAATCCAATATTCTGCTGCGGGACGCGTAATTAAGTTTGTTCTTTTGACGTAAGCGATTCTTGTCGTTGCCTCTATTTGCACAAAGTATTCTAGAATAAATGTAACAATTTTCATTGTCCTGAAATATATTCTGAAGACGCAGTCCCTTTGCATAAATTATCATTGTTCTAATTCTTAAATGGCTTCTTGTACAACGGAGTTAGGGAAGACTTTTCTCATAAATACTCCAAAATGGATACAAATATCGAAAAACATCTCACCATACAAAACGCCCAATACCTTTAGTGGATCCACGACTCGTATTACCAAATATTTATCTCAATATGCTGTTATTTGCAAGACTAAATAATGACCCGAGAGAGCGAAACACCCGAGAGAGCTACAGGAATCCGTGTATTTGCACTTTCTCTACTACGTATAGTAAGTAGAGGAAGTATTGTATTCCACCCAAAAATTCAATGTCGAGATTTCACGGAAAATATGTTTTGGGGCTCCCTGAATCCAAAAAAGGGACATTTTTAGAAAAATGTCTGTCAGTGCGTCTGGCAGTCTGAGCAGCATAACTCAAAAGTCGGTTAAAAATCAAAATTGGTATTTAAGTTCAGTATCTTTTAAGGACACTACACGAAGATTTCGAAGAAAATCCATCCACCATAAACTACCCTCTACATGGAAAATTGTTCGAAAATTTTGATTTTATTGAAAATGCTTCTGACGATTTTGATTAAAATGCCTTATGTTTTATTTATTTTTATACGAAATGAAATGTATATCTTGAATTTTCTGACTATATCTTATGTAGTCATATTTACTCTGGATGACTTTTGCGTAAGTGGTAAACCGTAAGAGATAGACCAAATCTTACTGTACAGAAAATGTAGATCTTTCTAAAAAACACAATTCATGTTTAAGATTTTTTTTTTTTTTTTTTTTTTTTTTTTTTTTTTTTTTTTTTTTGCAGAGTGAACCATTTTGGATATGTTCCTTGTTATTTTTGTGACTTTTAGAGAACTTAAGCTTTTGTCAAATGGAACATAGTAATTCATTTTTATATGTAAGGGAGAACGTAATTTGAAAACTTTAAAAGATTTGGCTATCGCTCATAGCTTACTGTATTCTCAATCTCCCCTTGCACCTACAGGAAATAAGCAATAAGGTAATTTCTGAAAATGTTTATCTCAACTAATACTATAGGAATAAGAGTTTGTAAGAATGGTTAGTACAAGAGTAGAGAAAGTTACGTGAGTGCAACACACCATAAGTTCCGTACATCTTATCATTTTAAATTTTCATCTAAGAAAGCCATTTTCTTTAGAGGAAAGGATCCAGTTAAATCAAAGATTGTAATAGCAAACTGTGCTTTAGAACAAAAACATAATTTTTAATAA
Organism: Tenodera sinensis; assembly: GCA_030765045.1. Classification (NCBI taxonomy): domain Eukaryota; kingdom Metazoa; phylum Arthropoda; class Insecta; order Mantodea; family Mantidae; genus Tenodera; species Tenodera sinensis. Next base: position 121,416,636 of record CM060967.1, on the reverse strand, counting down.
TGATAAGGATATTGAGCAAAAAGTTAGTAAACTCCAATTAGTATAAAGAACCTTTCAAGGAACTTTTAGAAAGTGAACTAAAGTGAATATTTATAAAGTTATGGTTTTCCCCAAATTGCTTTATTAAGTGAAGTGTGGGTATCAACTCATAATTTGAGCAGAATCCCAGAGTGAACTTTCCAAAGGGTGGAAAAGCTTCTATTGCGATACATCGGGTAAAATGATTATAATAAGGAAGAGATAAATATTGATTCAGTATAAAGAAAATATTAAATGACAGATACGACTGGTCACAACAATTTTTGAACGGAAAATACCATATTTCGTAAGATACGGTAGGAAGTGATTGAGGACGATCCAGAACACAATTGGATCGATTATTTCAGACTAGTCGAGCGCTGAAATAAAACAAAAAATGCGTTAGTTGCGAAATATTTGTCCACGAGCCTAAGGGCATAGTTTAGTGCTGAAAATACTCACAGTTCTGTTGTTGTGCAACATGACGTTGAATTTCTCGTTTAGTTCAGAAACCAGTCAAAAGAAACCGGTTCACTAACTCCTGCAGTAAACTGAGAGGATAGTTTGAGTTTCTTATGCTGCCTTTTGAGAGTTGGTGTCGCTCCTCTGCATCCAGACGAAGTGCCATTTGACAATATCACTCACATTTCCCTGTTCCTGACCACTTGTATCCATCTGCCAGAGAGACTTTGGAGTTATAAAACGTCCGCTTAAAAGCGGGGATACAGTTTACATCCCAGAGGAATATATGGAGCGTATACTGAAAGCCAGTAAAACAAACACTTTTACTGTTCACACAGCTTCCTTTCAAGAAGTTTCCAATTATGGCGGCTTCACTCATACAAAAAACTTGCTAACTCGGACGAAACCTCTGGTAGAACTGTTCCTTGAGATTGAAAGGAGAATTTCAAGATATCCGCATACAAACAATTTTGTTACAACATGAAGTGCTGTGGAGCGAGTTTGAGGATTGATTAGCTTCTACCGTGACGAATCTGCATAACTTATTGTTTCATCTCTTTCATTCTCTTGTGTTAACAATATAGTCAAAATCGTATTACGAATATTGTCCATTTTCAAATGTTTGGTGTCTATTACAAAAGCATAACATATTGGAGATATGTCATAATATTAGTTTTGATCCATTAGTTTATTACAGAAGCAGTTACATGATTGTTTTTGTTATATTTACAGCAACATTAAAATCCTTGCTTTACTTTTTCATTGATAGAATGATTCGAAATATATACTACCTAAAGGAAAAAAAAAAAAAAAAGACCACTGAGAGATACTACCAAAAGCTCTAGTTTGATGATAGACATTTATTTTTGTTCATTCAACATTGATAGCCTAAGTGTCTGGTGACTGGTTTCTCAAATGAACGATTCGTTTAATATAAAGCCGGAACCATCACGTACCTAACCCATAAAGCAAGGAAGGTGATTAAACTGTGTATAAGATGTCAACGGTGTATCTTTTCCAAATAAAGCATAAACAGAAAACAAGAAAAGTAGAGTGCATAGAATAGTGCCGATATAATACTCAGTGGTTTAGGTTGGTAAGGAAATATTAATCCTTCTCTGACACGCTTCTTACTCGGTTCTAACAGTTCAATTAATGTGTCTTACTCGACCCTGAGCATAAAACCGACCTCTTTCCGTGGATTAATGTCTGATGGCCAGACCTTTGATATCAAACCAACACTAGCCACTTAGTGAGATCATTCAGAACTCCCTACCTTTCGCCACTCACCTAGTTCTGGCGCTTGTTCAAAGGCCTGTGTGTCAGACTTGAATTATAACCACTTAGGCTCATTTAGACTGCTATGTAACACGGATATTAAGGATATACTACCAATATTAATTAGTTTCGTGTACATCAAATAGTTTCATGATTTCTCTTTCTAGAACACATCTGGTAGTACATAGGTACGAACTACCAAAATGGCGTCATAGTACTTTCCTCCTCCCATTATTATTAGTTATTTGACCTATATCAATAATAAATATTTGCTGTGGTTATTTCCTTCACCGGCTGTAATGCTGCAGTAATCTTTTGGAGATACTTTCGACGGTGCAGTTTACTACGTAGACATTACTATAAGGCAGTGAATATTTTACGTTGCTTCTTAACAGCTGTTGGTGCTTAAATTTTAAAATTTAAACACCTTCTTTTTCCTCTAAACAATAGTTTTTGACATTCATTAACTCCAACAGCAGAACGGTAGACTTTCTTCGTAGGTTTTAAAGAGTTTGTCAAGTTCACTCTTTCTCTTGTAAAAACAACTTAATGATGATGCACTGAATAATAGTAGAGCATAACTTTTGCCCTAGGACCGTCGTAAAGAGCTGACAAGGACTTCGACGAAGGAAGTTTAAAATATCCGTACGATTATCACACAAAAGCGACAAATCTGTACCGTCCTCTTGTTAGTTTGTCATAGAAGGAATGAAACACTTCCGGGGAATGAAATGGGTGTAAGGTAACAACACTATCAAGAAAATACAGCTATGTACCCGATAAGGGGTGCTAATGTGTGAGCCGGGGAAGGAAATCATTGTAAAACATCCACCCCTACCATCCATCATGTTACCACCAAAAGGTTGTAACGCTAGTTTTCCGATATTCGCCATCACAGAGGCTAGGAAGGGACCTGTCGAAGGAAGTGTGTCTAATATATCACCACTATTATCACATGAAGTTCCTGTGCCACGACTCGGTGATTTGGAACTTACTGTTCTGCACGGAATGTGCGTCGGTTTGGGCCCAATATTTGAGGAGTGGATATTTTGCCCCACACAGCATGGTCTCCGTGCCTACTCAGCATCGTTAGCTATTTGAGCAACTACGATAGGTAGAAATCTGTAGGTCATTAAAACGCGCATTTCAATATGAAAAGGATGGCTACATGACTTCCATTTCTGACGTGAACAGTTGGGCGAGAGACCGGTACTCCTTTAAATGTTGTTGGAAAATACTGTTCTTTGTTTTGTTGCGCTTATTTTTGGCAAATGTGAACAGCAAATAAGAAAGGTTGAAGAACATACAAGCAGCATAAATAAAAACTCTAAATAGCGAAAGTGTGCACTAGATTAGCCTAACTAAGGGATGAGTACGTATAAACAAGACAAATATTATGCCATATTGAACAAAAATAAATAACTACTGAAAATGTTGAGAAAATAACGTATTACTTATGACGAAGGATCGTGTTACCCTGATGATGCCAAGCGCAGTACTTGGCGAAACGTTGGTATCTACCATGCCTTCTAGATCACGGCCTACAAGCCCGGAAGAACTAAACATTTCGAATAATCAAGACACCTGCCGTCAAAGCCTAAATACATATATCTATACGTTATGGTTGTGTATTGCAAAATAAGAGATAGGAGAATATCTATACAAGACTAAACTTGTGTGTGGTAGTATTTGATCTACAAATTCTTTTTGTTTATATCGTTATATAATGAAATTTGCATTTGTATTGTAATATTGTTCTGTTGTAGACAAACTTTTGTAATGAAATTTTTATTTTAATAACAAACATACAAAACGCTTGTCCATAACCTTTATACAAGGTGACTTCACGGTAGCCTGAGGCTCGCATTCGGGAGGTCGCGGTTCAATTCCCGTCGACCACCCATTCTGCCTTTGGGTACTTCGTGGTCTTCTCTGGTTGATAGGCATGATTTCTTATCTACCATGATTTTCTTTACATCACTTGCCCCTCATCCCATTTCCTCTCATTTTTCAAGTGCGTTTCTAAATGCTGTGGCGTATGACAGCGTTGGACAAATGGCACGGATTCTTCCTCAAAGGAAAGAGTATACTTGACTTACATAGAGGGCTGCTTGTTCAACAGGTCGTTCATTGCCCTCTCTAGACAGTTCAAGTAGTGAGACGTGTGTGTGTGCGCGAATGTAACTATTAAGGACCTCCGCATATCTCTGTGGCCTGTAGCCTTCTGTAGTTCCTTCACTTTATCCTTTTGTCCTAGAGGGTAGTAGCCACAATAGGTCTATGTAGGTGACAGCGCTCAAGGTGTTCTGTGAAAGCAGTGTAATTTTTATTAACATATTGCCCTATATCAAAGCTCTGGCTGTGACTTCGACCTTAGAGAACTGCATGCGGGTGTTGTGGTGCAAAAATTGGTGTCCGGGCGGTTTGTCTTCGGGTTTCTCTACTCCATAATCACCTCTCGTTTCATCCATTTCACGCTCACTTACTATCATCCCCTTCCTTACTCTCACACCAAGTATCCATCTTGGATATTCTCTCTGCTCCTCGACAGGCATTTGACCCCACATCTCACTTGTAAGTGTCGGCGATATATCCTGTCTATGAGGGGGGAGGGGTGGGGGGTAAATAGGAAAAGAAGAGGAAGATAAAAATATTGACTGTCCATAAAAACTGATTACTCCCTACTGAATATGTTTGCCAGAAGACACAACTGTTAAAGCGGAAAGTCCATACTGTAAATGTTTGATAGTTGCGCTGCCACAAAATTGTGGCATCCTTGCTGTATGAGAATTTAAGTTCATTAAAAACCCTTTGGAAAGTCAGAAAAAAGAGCAGCGCAGTATAAGTGTATGGAGGCAAAAAAAGACAAATCCCTAACTTGTGAGTGACGTTTTAGACAGAGTTAACCAGCATATGTATTTCGGACATTCAATGGTGCGCACTGCCTTCCTGTGGGTACTTAATTTGCCTTTATACGTGGCGCTCATTAGTAGTCCTTTCAGTTTAATACAATTTCACACACTGACCTGCTTTCATATGTAACTTTCTCTTCCATGACGACATAAGAATTATTACCAGCTCTAAAGGGTATCTCATGATAGATAATAGAGATAATACTGTTGACATGCGAATTACAGCACACGAAAGGTGTCAGTCTGGCCAAGTAACATTACGTGAAGTACTCTTTTCTAACTCGAACTGTGCTTTTGAATACATTCTAGATATTTATAAAGCAACTCTAAACTCATTTGAAGTCTTGGGTTTTATTCAATGTTTTAATTACGTCCATTTAAGAATTTGATATGAACGGTGGGTTTCAACCAGATGTACATTTTTTACTTTCTCTACTGTTGTATTCCATCCAAAAATTCTATATTGAGATTTCACCGGAAATATGTGTTGAGGCCCCCTGAATAAAGCATTTTTAGAAAAAGGTTCGTATGTGTGGATGTATATCAACAGCATAACTCAAAAACGAAAATTCGCTTAAAAGCCAAAATGATTTCAATGTCTTTCAGGGATGCGACACGAAGATTTTGAAGAAAATTGCTCCACCCTAAACTACGTTTTACATGGAAAGTTCTTCAAAATTTTGATTTTCTCAAAAATGGCTCTAGCGATTTTGATTAAAATGACATTTTTATGACAAATGAAATGTATATTTTGAATTCTGTAACTTTTGTAACTATTTGTAACTATAGTCCTGTAGTCCTGTCTACTCTTGACTTTAAATAACCCTTACACCGTAAGAGATAGACCAAATCTTATTGCTCAAAAAATGTAGTAGATCTTGTTAACGTACATAATTTATTTCCATACAAATGAATTTTTCACAAGTAAGCCATTTCGGAGATATTCTTTGTTATTTGTGTGAGCATCCCAATGCTTATACTTTTTCATATGGAAGGTCGTAATTCACTTGGTTATATCTTTAGCTATGTAAAGAGAACGGAATAGCGACCAGCTTTAAAAGAGTTGACTATCACTCAGAGCCTACTGTATTTTCATATTTCTCTTGTACCTACAAGAAAATTAGCATGAAGGTAATTTCTGGAAATGCTTATCTCGACTAACATGAAAACCAAACTATTTTGTTGCTTAACGACGCTGTTAATTGCCATGATCATATCAGCGTCGCCGGTGTGCTGGAATTTTGTCCCGCGGGAGTTCTTTTACATGCCAGTAAATCTACTGACATCGAGCTGTCCTTTTGAAGCACACTGGAAACCATCGGTCTGGGCAACTAACATGAAGATAGAGAAATAAGAACATGTATGAATAGTTCGTACAAGAGTAGAGAGTGTCATATGGGTGCAACACATCAGATTTTTAGGTGAAATGTCTTTATTACTATAACAGATAAAAGCCAATCAGAATGATGGGGGCTTCAAAGGCTATTCCAGAAAATTAAATATGTACATTTAATTTGTGGTGAAGTTATTTTAAATATACGGTATTTTAATCAAAATCCTTAGAACCATTTTTGGGGAAATCATTTTTGTTCAAAAAGTGTACATGTAAAGGGTATTTTTGGAGTGGGAGGATTATCTGGAAAAACCTCGTCATGCATCCTTGAAACATAGTTGAACTTGACCCTTTAATTGCCAGATCATTTTGCTACAATGCTATTCTTCCTCTAAATTCCTTTACCAGTTTTCGTATCCCTTTCGGAGTCACCTTAGCTAAAGCGATTCGAATAGACATGATGGTTAAGGCGATGCACAATGGACTGGCCAGCTATTTAAAGTCGAGCTTCGCGAGTTTGAGTCCGAGCGACTGCAGTCAAATGTGCCTGTAAAGGAACGGAAGGTCCCAAGTAAAATGATCGGTGTAAAGGCACGCTTGGAAGCTGAAGGGGTTAAAACACTACAGTTTGATTGAAAAAATTTCATATTTTCAGAATGTAATACAGCTGCAAATACATTAATTTGATTTATTTAGGTTAGCACAACAAATTAAAAAGAAGGATATCTCAAAGCTTAACAAATTTATATACTATTTATAAGCAAGGCTGCCAATTAAATGGTTAAATACAAGTTTGGCTTTCAACTGACTTTTCACTTTGACTTATGCTGTTCACGGACTATATACTAAAGATGCTTTTGGCGCGGGGGGGGGGGGGAGAGGTTTTCAGCGGTTCTCAAAACACATTTTCAATGAAGTCTCAACATCTATTGTTTTGTTGAAATACAATACTTCCCATATTTACTATATGTAGTGCAGAAAGTAATAGTTATATCAGTGAATCAGCTGACCCATTTTTCGCACATATGTAACCCGCAGATTATAGTCTTACTTGAAAGCATGGTTCCATTTGTCAAACCAGAATTTGTTTTGTAGCTGCATTGTGCGAATTCAGCTAATCGTTCTTGGACCCATTCTGATAAACATGACGAAAAGTATCATGAACACTGATAAGCTCCCAAGAGCTAAAACATCTTTCAGTAGATTAGCAAGCAGCTTAATACCTAAATGTTTTGTGTAAAAGAGGTCGTAGAGGTTTGTGGGCCAGTGGGCTCGTCGTCAATCTGCTGTGAACTAAACTGATATTTCGTGGTTTAAACCACACCTTATAGGAATGTTCTTTTTTAAACCAGTAATCATCAAACTGAACGTGATAAGCAGAAAGGAAAAAAGCAATACATAGCTAGTAACCACAGAAAAATTAATACATTATTAACATTTTATCGTATTTAGAGTCACATGTCAGAATAGCTTAAGTTCAAAAGGTACTTCATCAAAGAAGTAAGTGATTGAACTGCATTTGTATCTGTATAATGTAATTTATTTGTAATTTGTTTTATAATACCTTATCATTGGTCGAAAGAAGTGAAATGGACGGTTACAAACATTTTGACCCATTATCGTAGTTTCAAACACTTACACTCAGAAAATTTCTGCGACATAATAATTCCGCTCGACCATCACAACCGTGTAAGGATCATCCTTTTAAACTTCAATGCTAGCTGAGGTTTGTGGGTAACATCCATTGCTTCGTAGTTGTACTGGCGTGTTACGAGTTACGACTCCTTAGCATAAAGTTAAGACTATATTTATGTTTTATTTTCATTAATACACTGCCTCAAACTAGTAAATGCTGTAATTTATGCCAACACTGAATTATTAAACTACTTAATAATTGTTGATGTGACTGTACATCTCTATTATGAATGTGGATATAACCTATCCCTTGACACAAATCCGCCATTTTGTTTTAACTCATTTTGAAAATGGGTCTATTGTAATTATTATATCCATATCTATTGTAATTCAGCAGGAATTTTGGGAAGGTGTGTGCAGTGTGCATACTGTAAAAATAAGATACTAAATTGTATAAAAACATGATGGAATTCCCAGTGTAAGAGTACTATGCTCTTGAAATTGATTTGTATCGCGAATACCTTTAACCCCTTGAATTACTTATTCGCCTTCAGGCTTCTGCTTCGAGTAAGAAATACGAGTAAGAGCAAGTGATTTACCTGGTATAACGTCTCTCTTCCCTTTAGAGCTTTGAAGTGCATGGACGCATTTGTTTCAGATGTTTGGGGTCAAACTTACGTCACTTGTGTTTAGATTGTTGAGAACTGGAAAGTTCAAAATTATATTTATAGTAACCCATGCTTCAGTAACAGTCTGATCCCTTGCAAGTTTACAACTGGAAGTGTGATGAATATCCAATGCATTTTTGTCAGTTTCAGGACGGTATTTCTCTAGATTAAAAGCCAAAATGTAGCAGTATATGCTAGGCAAGATCCTACTATTTCTGTTTCACTTATCAACGTGTGTTGTTGAGGAGAATTTTAACCAGAGTCCTGATGTTTATGACCTTAAAATGTTAGAAATATGCAAGTACTCATGACTGAAAAAATTATATATATACACGCACACACATGTAATTTATATAGACGATAAATATGCCCTAACATTCATTTAGGTGCATGTTGGAAATCTTCAAAAATTTAATGCTATTTAAATTAGCATTATATCAACAATATACTTTAAAAATCTGGTACACTTAATAATAAATAAATAAATAATATTAATTTTATTGTTCCATTTTTAATGTATTTAATTGCTTAATCCAAAGCTAACCTTGAGCTCTGCACAGAAGGAAATGAACGTCACATACATTTTAAAGTTTTCAAAAAGGAACAGTCGTCTATTTGAACGCAATATTGTAACGGGAAAAAGATATCGTAATATTGCAAACAAGAATTAGGACATATGAAAAATCTTCTTAGAAATGATACAAAATACAAAAAAATACGAAAATTTAAGAGAAAACATGCCTATGACATGAAACGTGACATAAAAACCAAATATGGCTATATATGGCCCGTAAGAATTTTAATCACTACTGATAAAATCGTGCTTCGTTTATATTTTCCATGAAAAAAAATTATAACATGTCATATACATCCGGGCCCTGATTATAACCATACCTGCAACAAGGTAAAGGCTAGAAAGTGAAGACCTGATATGTTCAGCAAGATGCTTCTAAAGAGAATAATATGTAAATCTGTTTTTTGTGTGTTTATTGCATATACTAATTGGGCTGAATACGGAAGTATATTTGCTAAGTTATATCTCCCGCGTTATCATTGTGACAGTCTCTTGGTAAATTTATTGCCCTTAATTATGACACGTCGTTAAGGTAGACGTAGCGGTGCAGTTTTAGTAGCAGAGCGTGGTTAATGGAGCAAGTGATAATGTGGTAACTGTTTAATCAAGCCCTGCACTACACTACATTACAATATCAAGTATGCTTAATTCTTTACCCCACAGAGTAAACCCAAAAATTACAGCTCATTTCACGTCATAAAGGTGGCAAATATGTGGCCAGAGAGCAGCACCAGCAGGAACAGCTAGCAGTAGACACATGGAATAGCCTTCAGTAACTGCGCACAGCACCGCGAGAGAATTATAGTGGCCTATTTTACTTGCAGCATTGGGGGGGGGGGGGGGCAAGGAGAGAGGGAGATACGGAAGGTGACATCCGATCCTTCCAGCCTACCGACCCCAGAAAACACGAAAAAACCCATGATCCAATAGAATCGAACCCAGGCCATTCCAGAACAGTAGCCGCACAGGTTACTTCAGAAAGTTACATTTCTTACAAGAGCTTATTCCCATTTGATAATGTAACTCTTACTGTACCTTAAGAAGCAATAATACAACTAATTGGTTGACTCGGGTATATGGCAAAAATTATCTTCGGCATATGAAATATCCAATGTATAATTCCTAATCGAATATTATGCAACGAGACCATAATGATATTAAGACACGAGTATATATTACTCGCTTACTTGCTTCACTCATTTCTTAATTTTCATACGAGTGTCTCAATTTATCATTATAGTTAAGCTCCATACGACAATTTATGCTCGGCCATATACCTAATCGTATGCTTTAAATATTGTAAAATGTTGTACACTCACCAGGGCCAATGACCTTCATATTGCATCAGCTGATATTTAGATCGATTCGTCTCCAGCACGTCACAGCTGCGTGATAAAATGATAACCTTGAAAAATGTTACGTAGCATTGAAAAATAGAAGGAAAATTAAATATATTGGTTTTCAAACGAAACTTCATTTCACGCATGAGTTATTTATTGCACATTTAGTGAAGTAATTTGCGGTACTGTGTTTAGTCCAATAGTCTTGGAACTTGATGAGGTTAATTTGTGTGTTTTGTGTAAGTTGCATCTTACTTAGGTGGAGTAAGTTGCATCTCACTGTCAGTAGTGTCCAAATTTTAGCGTTTTCAAAATTCACGCTAGTTGCGTTTCGAGAATGAATCAATATTGCGCTTTGCCATTGCTGCATGGGTATTCTCTGATTGGTGGAACACCTGTCCTCAAATGAAAATTGAACTGTCCGACTGAATGAAGATCATTCCTTTAATGAAAGTTTGAACTTAAGGAGGTCCATTAAAACATCGCTATCAGACTTACAATTAATAAATTTGGGTATGTTCGAGTACAAAACACGAAGAAGTATCAAAATGTATATCCCTCAATAGCAGCATACGTAGCCTTTACTTTAAATTGTCCATAATCGCAATCCAAATAAATTAAAATCCGTAATCTGTTCTTCTACAAACTTAAGAATGGCCATACAAGACCAAAGTATAAAATGGCACAAATCAAAACACACATTAGAGATGTAAAACATTCCTTTCAAAATGTAACCCGTTGTAAATATTATAAATGTTGAATATATATAGCTCTCCACTTGTGCCCCATTACAACTTAAGTTAGAAAGTGAACAGAGAGAAACAATCAAAGTTACAAGGAAGTACACAGAATGAGAAGAACTACATATCTTGACAAAGAATTTATCAAAATTATTACGAGAAGTGTGAAGATTCGGAACACAAGTCACTTAGCTAGACCACTATATCACCCAGCTAAGCTATGTGGCAATCGCCACCTGGCCAGCCAAACAAGTGACGACCAGGATTCGTTCGTAACACGCTCACCAACACTCACCTGACGCGCGCGGAGAGAAAAGTCACAAAAAATCGGTACACCTCGTCCATGAATCATGACTGATAAACATGTTAAGGTTATTACAAAGTTTCAATGGCCTCCAAATGCTCAGTACCTGTACAATGGTATTACTTGCGTACATGGGATGAAAGGAAGATCTTAGTCTTTAATTAGAACTTGGATTTTATCAAAACTCCCCCATATAGTTTCTTTTACCAAAATAGTAAGTTTTGGCAAAACTGAGATGTTACTGCCTAACACAATCACTTTTTTTCACTTTGCATAATGGTTTTTGGGTTATTCCATACTTCACATCACTTGTTGCACTGTTCGCATGCCATTGCATCTTAGCATTGCATTAACAAAACCACCGGAAGTCAGTCATCTTCTATACAAAGCATGCAAATTTTGGATTTCGGTTTACACTAAACTTCCGCCAATGCCTTTAAACTCAAGTATCCTCGTTAAAAACTCGAGGTCCTAGGCTTGTGTTCTTACGTGATTTTTATCCACTGTGCGCTTTCTCATCATCTTTTCTCTTCAACTGTTAGTAAAAACGAAGGATCACCTTGTTTTTTTCTTACAGAGTATTCTTTTGAGCTTCAAACTGCATGTTAATTGCAAGATTTAGTACCTCGGTCAGTTAGAAGGGCAACAAATTTATCTCATGATAGCGTCAAATTATATTGATTATTAAACGTTGAATATTTTAGATACAGTATCCAGTATTTAAAGTTCGTGAGATATTAAATGTGAATATAAATATCAGAAAGTTGGTGCGTTTTTTTCTGCACCACTTGGACACCGTAATCCTCCCTATCGGTTTCCCCTCCTAACCATGTTTCTGTAATGATTCACCTGCTGGCACACTTTTTATCAATTACGGAAACAAGCGAGTTACTCTTGGTGACATTTTAGCATTTGGGAGGTAATGGGTTAAATTCTCGTCAACCGTCCAGTTTACGCTTATGGTTTTCGGGGTGTTCCCTGGTCAGAAGTCGAACGCTGGGGTTGTTTCTCATGTACAATGATTTTATTTCAAACATTTTCCTTTCATATTGTGACGCCGGACGCGCCACAAAACAAAGGACGGTCACGGCTAAGCTAGTTCACACCACATACCAGGTCGGCGAGTAAAGGCACTGAAGCTCAGGCTGCCTCGTGTGACTGTTTCTGTATGTGTAACTAATAACAATGGCCGTGGCGCGTATCAAAGGCGCTCACGGTCAAGCTTCCCTTTTAAAGCGAGCAAAAACGTGACAACAATCGGAGCGGTAGGAATAAAAGGGAGTTTCACCAAATGATTTGAGAAGAGTCAGGTGGCCTGCTTGTTTGAAGAAGTTCGCGAAAGGCCCCTGTTACCTCATCCTCGCTATATAAGCAGGCGAGGAAACAGCAGAGAAGGGAATTACTGGCATTACTTGGTCAGTGTGTCTGTGAGTGCAGTACTAAGCACAGAATTTTGCAGATAATATATTGAAATATTGGATTTTTCTTGCGAGATCCCATCTTTCGGTTTCACTGGGGTCGTTGGATGTGGCAGGAAAGCTCGTTCCTTGAGGTATCCCCACAAAAAAAGCTCTCTGGATTAAGAGCTTGATATCGCGTAGGCCACATTGTTGGGAAGTCCCTACTGATGATTAGACTGAGTCACGAAATGAAAAACAATCTTCATGCAAGATAGTGCTCCATCCCACAACTACACCTCTGCTAAACAATTAATTACCCAAGTCTTTGGCGATGGTATCAGCAGGAATTGATACCATATATGATAGTGTGACTAATACTATTATGTCAGTGCACGGTGTAGCGACTTCAGAGGGTTTTTGTAGTTTCTTTTGCTACCTAGTTGGCCGATTCGTTAACTGCAATTGCAAAGGTATGCAAATTAAGGTCACAGGTTTACCTTTATTGCTAATATTGTGAAGAAGCAGCTGAATCTTCTTTGTGATAATACTGGGTGACCATAAATTGTTAACTTCAAAACATGAAACTTTTCAAGTTGGCAGAGATGAAGAATGACTTTGTCGAATCTGTAGAAAAATCTTGTATAACTGCATAAAATTAATTGAAAACACTACAGAAGTCAGGGAGTCTGATTAGTATGCTGTGATACGGGTAGAATACCGTAGAACCAGTGTTACCATCGCAAATTGAGCTATCAATATATTTGTATATTATAGAGGTATTTGTTGCACATTTCATTGAATAATTTACGACCAGTTGCCCTATGTGTGTACTTTGGAGACAATGTTTAGTTTCATACTGATTATAGGGACAGTGATTACACAAGGCGCAATGGCAAAGAATGGGCTGAGGCCAACAGCAGCATTTTTTACCTTCCCCAAAATGTAGCCGAACTGTCAAAACTAACATTACAAGCTAGTTGTCCATATTCCAAATAGCGGAATTCCGCTAAGGCAATGCTTTGTTGAATTTGAGCACAAAAATTCATTGTAATGTAAGCATATAAATAGATACAAAAATTAAGAGCATTTATTTTCGATTTGGTGGTACACTTAAGCCTTATACGTTCATGCTACACCGCATTAATTACTTCCGTTCGAGGGCGGTAATAACTTTGACGGTCTTCTAATATAAATGTCGTCATAATGCAGTTTAATGACACCTTTAATAATTCCTCAACCCTTCTTCTAGATGTTTAATTGATTTAGCCTTTGTGTGACAATCGTAGCGAAATTCTATCATAGAAGAGGTTCGGAATCACTCCTTCGCTTCACATCAATTATTACATCGTTCATTGGTTCGTATTTGCGTGGCTGAATTATTTTTCAGGCAGTGACTGATGTCCATTGGGTGGAGTCAATGGTTGCTTACCTTACATAGGGCAACTACTGTGACACCGGCCGAGGCGCACAGCAAAGGACGGTCGGGGCTGCATCAAGGCACTCGAGGTCACGCGGCATTGCGCGACTGTTGTGAACACGTGACAACAATCAAAGTGGGAGAACCAAAAGGGGTTTTCTAGATCATTTGAGAAGATATCACTCTCAATAAATAAAATTATAAGTTTACAAATGAATACAATATTGATATAATAGTGTTCATTACCCTGTCTTCAATTACCAGTACAAATATTTGCACTTATGCCCCTAACAGCCTGTATATGTCATCAAAATCCTTTTTAGAGTCTGCAAGAAATTTAATTGGCCAAATACCTATGACCGCGAGCAGAGAATTACAGGTCAGTATGCATATCATAAATTAAGGGAAATAGGGCAACGCCTGCGTATATCTGCAATCCAACAATCATTTCTGTGAAGCAGTGTTACGCCTAGAGGGAGAGAGAGAGATTTATGGGTGCAGCATAACATTGCAGTATGGATGAAGGGAAGCATGGCTTGAAACGGAAGGGGCAAACAAGCAGGTGATGAAATCTGCCCACAACCTCTACACTACGAGCTGCATAGGCAGTCAGGTGTAAATAGACCGTTTCCTGGCGACTTCAAAACCAAATAAAGTACAGTTTACACAATTATGAAAACATTTTTTTAGTTATGCCCTAATATTTAGTGAATGTATTGTATATAACACAAAGAGGAACAAGTTTGGCTTCTGGTTCTCAAATTTTGTATTCCAGTCAGTATGGAATTACGAAAAGCTGCTATACAGCAAGCATGGGTTGTATAGTTGATTATTGTTGTATAACTGTGACATCTATTGTTTATCACAAGCCGCTCATACTATACATTTAAGATTATAACCATACAGGAATTTCTAAGCATTAAAGTCAGGATGGCGGGAAATGAAGTGGGACTGTTACCAGACATAGCGGGGTGACGTCATAGCTTACAACCACGCCATCTCTTATAGTAAGTTACAGCACTCTCCAGTTCCTGATGTGCCTCACGACCCCATTATCTATTACTTTATCTACTGGTAAGTAGAGGAAGTATTGTATTCCAGTATTCCACCCAAAAAATCGATGTCGAGATTTCACCGGAAATATGTTTTTGAGGCCTCCTGAATCAAACAAATTTAGAAAACGATCCGCGCGCGCGCGCGCGTGTGTGTGTGTGTGTCAGTCTGTGAACATGTCTTTCAAGGATGCGACACGAACATTTTAAAGTAAATTGCTTCACCCTAAACTACCCTTTACATGACAAATTTTTCGAAAATTTTTATTTTCTTGAAAATGACTGATTTTGATTAAAATGCCATATGCTTGGGATATTTTTATGACAAATAAAATGTATATCTTAAATTTTCTGGCTATAGTCCATAAAGTCCTAGTTAGTCTGGATGACTTTTACATAACTGGTAAGCCGTATGAGATAGAGCAAATATTGCTATGAAATTTAGATATTGCTAAAACACACAGTTTATATCTAAATAAACTGTTGTAGAGTGAATCATTTCGGGGATACTCCTTGTTATTTGTGTGAGTTTTGCAGAACTTATACTTCTGTCAATGGAACATTGTTATTCATTTTTTATAGATTAACCGTGTAAAGAGAACGGAATTTGAGAGCTCTAAAAGATTTGACTCACTCAGTATTGTCATTTTCTCATTGTACCTACCTACAAGGAGATAAACAATACGATCATTTCTGTGCGTGTAAATGTTTATCTCAACTAACACGAAGAAGATATAGGAATAAGAGTTTGTAAGGATGGTTAGTACAAGAGTACAGAAAGTCGTGTGATTGCGAGACGTCAGATTTTTTAAGTTATAACCATTTATAGCACCAAAGGAATCCTATAGACTTGAACCTATGCTCAAGATAATAAGGGGCATGTTTCTTAGTGTAACTTACCTAGGACTAAAATAGAAAGAGGACAGTTTACACGAGGAAGTTGTGTGCTAAATTCTTTATCCTTAGTTTGAAAGTTAGAAGCAAAAGCCACCCTGATCACAAAGTCTCTTGTATGAGTTGCTTCAAAGGACCTGAAACCTTTCGTTTTACGTTAACGAAGTACCTTACCTGAATGCGGGTTTTAGGGGTTGAGGCTCCCGCTGCGCCTTATATTGTGTTATCTCCCAAATTGAGTGACAGTTGCATAGGAGGTTTGAATGAGGACTGAATCATAATCAGATCCAGTTTAGCACTAGTGTAGGAGTGGCTTAAAGACATCTCTTAAGTACCGAACCATAGCTGGTTTAGTAAACACTGCAGAACAGGAATGATACAACGATTTTGGTTATAATGCATATCCTGATTTCCTAATTTCTAAAATGTTGATTTGCTAGGCGCTACGACTTAATTGAAATTTACACTTACAGAACGTTTTCATCTGTTAAGAAATTTATGGGTGCTGAGCTTTGAGATATTCCCAAATTTCGATGCACATATATCAAAAGCAATGATGAGGTATTTCGAAGTAGTAGAAAAAATATTTTTAACAGGAACATCTTTTGCACTTAATGATGACAATGATAGTTCCAAATCCAAAGATTATCTAGGTATATTTCAACTAAGGTTCCTTCGGTTATTGTCTCTATAAATAACACATGGCTACAAATCAAAGCGCTTTTAGAGCTGTTTGGTAATTGAAAAATGGTTCTATATAGTTCAGTATCGCTAATTTTAAAAATTAGTTGCTTTTCTGCATCACGTCAGAATGTTCTACAAATCAAGATGAAATATTCATACATTTTGTTCGATAAATGTAAATAAATCTAGATTTCCATAGGTCTTGCAAATAAAATTGTGAGGGACTATTGATATGGTCATGTGGCTAGCATGCTAGAGTTCAAATACAGAGGTCCCGGGTTAGACTCTCGGCTGCAGTATGGAAACCTTTCTTTAACCAGGATTTTTCCCAGCTTCCCTAGTCCCGAAGTATAAATGAGGGTACGAATGTATGTGCCTGTGTGTGTATGTATGTTGAAATTTGATGCAATAAGCCAAAGTAATACCATCCCAAATATTAAAATCCTGTAAAGCGAGTGAACATTATTGCTGCTGAGCGAAAAGCCGCCGATATGACCTTAGATGTTAAATGCCGCATATAAATGGAAGATTAAAAGCTCTGAGTTCTTTATTACTCAATGCCACATTTTAATTCACTTTCTGTACGCCCCATTCGTTTGCTTGTCTCTTGTGTATTTTCGTATAACCCCGACACAGTGTCTAGTAGTAATCCAGCAGTAATTAGTAGTAATCTCCTTTCCATTTCCTGATATCCTGGTATAACCTGTCTTCACGATCCTCCCTAACTACGCTGTGTTGTTAGGAAATATAACCAAATGTGAAAAGAGGTTGCATTTCATGTTCTCAATTCCTGTAACACATATCCACAATTTTAACATAAATAGGATATGTATAGTGTCCTAGAAAATGTTCAATATCTTCTTTAAACTCATTCCATGCACATCTTCTATTGGATTTATATTTGTTTCAAATTGCTACCTTTAAATAGAGCTCTGGTTTGGAGATATAGAAAAATTATGATCATATAAGGACTCAACAGTCATGCTCAGACAAGAATAGACAAATACATAAAATTAAGGACACAAATTCTCAAAGAAATGGTATGTGATACAACAAAATGTTGTATTACATCAACAGTCAACACCTGGAAGTTACTATAAAAAGGCTTCAAAATCTAAAACGGCAGAATCTCTATCACCATAATAGCTCAGTTGTAAAGAGTACGGCAGGATATGTGGAAGGTTTGTGATGCAAATTACGTCTTGCAATTGATGTTTACAGACTACTTTTCCAATTTAATCCAAATATGACTTGCAAAGAACATTTTCCACTACATTAGTTACACAAACCCTGCCCAAAGCGCCATCTATGATGTATTTTTCTGCCGTCCTTCATAAGCAAATTTTTACTCTAACGATTTCTAGTTGTAATTCAGATTTCCAGACAAAATTATTTCCTTTCCTTTCGAATATCTTCGCTGTACACATCCATGAACTGTTTTTGTGCACATCTGACAAACTCGTATGACGCATTAAGAGCAGCTTGTTCCAGCTACACACCAGATTTTGCACAGGACATGTATGTCGAACTTCACACTAATTATGTAGTAATTTTAATTATAATTATTTTGAACTATTATTGAACCGTTCAAACAGTGGTTGTGATGGCGCTCACACCTCCTTAGACACGAGGTAAATATACCCAAGCATATAAGAAAGTTAGAGAACACTGAATTACACTAAGTATTGTATTCCACCCAAAACTTCTATACCAATAATTCACAGGGAATGCAGGTTTTGGGACTTGCTAAGTAAATATAAAAGCATTTTTAAGAAAAGGGTCTGTGTGTCTGGCTGTGAACAGCATCATTCAATAAACGAAAACACCCTGAAATAAAAATTTTTAATGTCCTCTTCATTCTGAATAGCCTTCCATAATTAGTAAACCATAAACATAGACGAAATTTACTTCATAAAAGTGCAAATCTCGTTAAAGCACATAATTTATGTTAAATGCTTTTTTGTAACATTTCTCAGGTATTACTTGCAATTGATTTGAATTTTCAAATACTTTATACTTTTCTAAAAAGGTGTTCCTTATTTATTTGTTAAGTCCCAGCAATGTGAAGAAAGTGAAATATCGAAACTATCACTATCCTAAGCTGTGCAAAGAATTGACTATCCCTTAAGCTTACTATATTGCCTATTCCCTTTCTACCTAGCGGAAAATAGTAATAATGCTATTTATAGTAAACAAACGTTTATCTCGCTTAATAAGAAAGAGAAGAATTACGCGTTTTTACTTTCTCTACTACGTAAAGTATTCCACCCAAAAATTCGATGTCGAGATTTCACCAGAAATATATGTTTTGGGACCCCCTGAATCCCAAAAAGGAATTTTTAGACAAAGATCCGCACGCGCGTGTGGGCGGGTGGGTGGGTATGTATGTGTGTACGCGCGCACTGCACAACTCAAAAACGAAAAGTTGGTTAAAAATCAAAGTTGGTATTTAATGTCTTTCAAGGATGGGACACGAAGATGTTGCAGAAAATTCCTCCACCCTATACTGCACTTTACATGGAAAAGTTTTCGAAAAATTATTTTCTTTAAAATAGTTCTAGTGATTTTGATTAAAATGTCATATGTTTGAGATACTTTTAAGACAAATGAAATGTATGTCCTGAATTTTCTGGCTATAGCCCATGAAGTCTTATTTACTCTGGATGACTTTGCATAACTGGTAAACAGTAAGAGAGAGACCAAATCTTACTATACAAAAAGTAAAGCTTGCTAAAGCACGCAATTTATGTCTAAATACTTTTTCTAGAGTGAACCATTTCGGAGATATTCCTTGTTATTTGTGAGAGTTTTGGAGAAGTTATACTTCTGTCAAATGTAACATCGTTATTCATTTTTATATGTTAACTGTGCAAAGGGAACGGAATTTTCCAGCTTTAAACAATTTGACTATCACTCAAAACCTATTGTATTCCTTATACCTACAAGAAGATAATACGATAATTTCTACAAATATTTATCTCGACTAACACGAAGAAGATAGAGGAATAAGATTTTGTTAGAATAGTTAGTACAAGAGTAGAGAAAGTCATGTGAGTGCAACAAATCAGATTTGCAAGACTGATTTGTACAAGAGTGAGTAGAGAAAGTCATAGGAGTGTAGGCATAAGATGTTTATGATGTGAGAAGCAGTTTAATAAAGTATAAACTTTGTAGTATTCCAAATATTTTAGTGCAATTCAAGACTCACTTAGTCCGTGCCGTCTGTAATCCAACCTTTGTCAAGACAAGTTTATGACACAAATATGCGGCAAGAAGTGACATTGCAGTATTCCAAATATTTTAGTGCAATTCAAGACTCACTTAGTCCGTGCCGTCTGTAATCCAACCTTTGTCAAGACAAGTTTATGACACAAATATGCGGCAAGAAGTGACATTGCAGATTTCAGCAATCGACATATATTTTCTCTATGGCACTTTTTCCGAATGCTTCTATGAGTTTTCCCTTGCAGTGTCACTTAATGAGATCTGTTTGTGCAGGTTGCAGATGGTCGTATAGTATTTCCATTACAGTGTTTCTGTGATGGCAAGCTTTCTCGAGGAAATATCGCTCCCTGGGGTGTGTGCGTGGAGGTTTTAATGGCAAGTGCTCGTAGCCAGAAGAAAATAACTTGCACACGAAGCAGTAGAAATCGAGAGAGCAAACAAAAGTTGCCGCTTTCATAAACAAGCACATTCAGCACGAGAGAGGAGCGAAAGAAGTAAGATTATTAAGTGATCGGGTTTTTTAATTCAACTGTTATTAAACGAGTAAGCTGAGTGGTAACGAGAGAGGTTCTGGATTCGATTCCCTCTTACCTTCGATTGTTTGTGGTTTTTCATGGTCGATAGGCGAATGTTGGGGTTTTCTCATTTACCATGATTTCTTTTCCACCAAATGCTTTTCGTTCTCTTTCTTTCTCATCTATCAGTTGTTCTTCTAAGTTTCATGATGTGTACAGTGCAAAAGCAAATGGCGGGGATGCTTGTTTCAACTGAAGAATTTTCCCACGTGGTTCAGTTCAATTCATAAGTACTTAGTTCGTCACCAAAGGCAAGAGTTTTTGTTTATAGTGATAAATGAAAAAGTTATTCAGTTACAGAGCAAATTGGTTTACATGCATTTCACAGAGTTCAGAAGTGGTGTATAAGATTATTGTTTCGCGAATTTGTCACATTTTCCAGAATATTGTGTTTTTAGCAAAATATGAAAAATATCTACTTTTTTAAAATTTTACTTCGAAAAATAAGCTTTTTTTATTCACTGACGCACTATCACCGGTGTTTAAATTTTAGTTTTAATAACAATGAAAGAACTCACGTCTAATCCTTACGAACTCAATAACTCGGCTTCTTTTAATATCAACGTGTAACAATACTACAGAATATCATTGGCAGAGAGAAAGTTGCCCGACAGTGCAATCGGCGAGGCTACAATAAAAGGTTAACTCACAAGGTTACATTTCCGTGTTATTAAAGCCGCCGCAATAAGCTTAAAGGGGCTTGTTGTTCTGAGCTTTAGGAGTTTGTTTTCAGACTGGTGACTGGATAGATTCTGACATGTGCGTACTAAAGATTAAAAGCAAAAGGTGAATGTTACCACATTTTCTGTGAAAAGTCCCTTCAATATCTTTGCTTACCAGTATCAAAATGCTGACGTCTACATATAACTTGGTTGTAACAGACAGAAGGGCAACTATGAATAATGAAAGTGTCACAACTTGTATGTTGCAATTTGGTGATACTGATTAATTGCCAATGACTGATGTCTGATGCATGATATGTAGTGCTTCTTGCCATGATAAAATAAATGTTTAATTTGGAGAAATTTTAAACAATAATGTTACAGTAACATTAATTAGCTATTGATTTTACTTTCAGTAACGTGTATGTGCATTAATTTTACCTGAAAATTTGTGCGAAATTAATGTAAATTTTAGTATTATACTCGACACAAAACACCATTAACTTAAATATTAATGCCAAATTTTCAAGTGCTTATCACCATGGCTCCTTCACTTTATCCCTTTCTCCTGGAGGGGGAATGCTACACATAATAGATCTCCTGCAGGTCACAATGTGGTCCCCCTATGTTGTTGTAGTGTTTAACGCCCGCTTTTACTACTACGGCACCGCAGGCGGTGACACTGATGATACATGAAGATGGAGCACCGGTGGAATGAGATGGCGGGGGAAACCGGAGTACCCGGAGAAAACCCGCCCTGACGCCGCTTCGTCCACCACGAATACCACATGCGGGTCCCTGGGATCGAACCCGGGCCGCCTAGATGGTAGGCGAGCGCGCTAACCGCTCGGCCACGGCGCCGCCTATCCCCCTATGTGGTATACCCTATACCCTATAATTAGGATAGTTTAGATGTTAGGAATATTATCTCTTAGAAGTATAAGCTAAAGGGTCTGTTTTCTTAACATGCCTTTAGACCCGTTCCGAGGCTAGTCAAACCGCTCTATCTACCTCATTCGGAGTCGCCCAATGACTCTTCCTCCTAGCGTTTTGTAAAATAATGCTTGCCGTGGCAGTCTCTTAACGTGATCCTTCCTCTTACTCTAATTGCTTTTAATTTCTTTCACAATGTTTACATTCTCTAGTTCTTCTCTTATATCTACATTCCGGAGTCAAACTTTTCTAGGAACACGCAATAAGGGCGTTAAAAACCTCTAGGGAGCGAACCTTCATACAGTGAACGAAAAGTTGCGGAGTATGGACTACAAAAATGGGAGAGGTCAGTCTGTCACGTTAAGTGCTGTCCCTGTACTCGCACGGTTAACTTTCGATCGCCTCATTTTGCAGTAGCTGTCTGACGTCATCGTCATCTTCTCCCCACGGATTAGACACGTCTGTTCCGTTTTTCACAGTAAGTATTTCTATCTCTTCTGCGGCCTGCCCACATCTCTTCTACCTGCTGGTTTATACTCTTTTTCTTCCGAAATTTCCATATTAAATTCTTTTCTTATCTCATTAAAATTAAACACTGATTTTTGCATATCTTCCTCATTCTGTGTCAATAACAAGTGATAATCTGCAAATACAAGATTAATATTATTTAATGTGATCCTTTTGGTTTAAATTTGATTCTAAATTCTTCTAAAGGGATTGGGAGTAAATTGTTCCCATTCCTTTTAACTACTAGCATTGGGCTTAGCAGAAGATTCAAGCAAGGTTGGTTTACTCAGACTTCAGAATAATCCAGAGACCTTAATGACCTAGGAAAGCAGTAGCAACTGGGTTTGGCTAGATATATCCAAATAAAGAACAAAGAAATCCACGACTACGTCTCCTCTTCTTCTCCACCTTTCTTCGTTTATCCTTATAACTGTTGCTTCTTGCTGTAGCTGCCCGTTTTACAACAGCTGGCAAGCTAGGCGATAACCCCCGTTGAATCGCATTTAAAACTGCAACCATTATCATGTACCCGTTGAAAAGAGATATTTGGAATGTTGTCCTAAAACTAAAATCGTGTTTTTACTTATGGAGCCACTTTAACTGCTATGGTTCTTACAGCCCCATTGTATGTTCGATGGGAAACATCACTTAATTTTGCTCAGAGGTTTCTTTACCAGACTTGAGGTTCTTTTATGTGTCGTAAATCTACGATAGCGAACTCGCTTTACTTCCTTTCCGAAAGGAAGGCGCGCTAACGAGTTTTACACCCGAAAAAATCCATCGCCCTCTGCCGGGTGTGAACCCGGACCTCAGGAAAAAGAGGCTAGCATGTTATTCCTAGACCATGGAGGACCACAAAACATTGTTTTGCCATATCCAATCATTTTTGTTACATGTGTTGATTTTTAATAGTGGCAATGCTGTAACAATGACCTGAAATGTAGTCAGGTAATATAATTTATACCAGAGGTAGATTACAGTCGGGGAGAGCTAACCTGGTACTTGACAGCTAGCTGATTCACTCACCTGCGAACGAGGCTAGCCCTGTCCTGTCAAGTCGTGCTACAAACACACTGCATAACAATTTGTCAATGTAAAACTTAAAATGTTGCATATATGTTGTGTATATAAATAAAAAACGGTTTTCACTATTAAAAGATCAACCCACGTATTATTTTAGAAAGTTGTGAATCACTAATTTCTGTGAGTGCAAACTGCGGAGCTATGTCAGTTTTGGTCTTACAGTAACTTTTATTGATAAACGTAATCTTGAGCAGTCATTCACCTCCAGTACGCTACAGAACAATTCCGAGATGACTGCAGCAAATGTTAACTAGCGTATACGCGATCTACAGGTGTGAAAACCACGGCAGAAACACGCACCATTTAATCTGCATCTGAAGAGTTTAAGCCTATCCTATGTCATGAAGGCTTCATCACGATTTTCATATAAAATATATTCCCATGCATTCTGAAGAATGATAAGAAGCATAACACTGGTCTACAAAAATTAACTTTTTCTCTTTCACAAGAATTAAAATAACAGATTCTAAAAGTATTTTTCGCGCTGAATTCAAATATAATTACAGTTTGTCCGCATCGGGCAGAAGTTTTGTGTGATATTCATTTGAATTTTTATAATATTCTAAAAAATCCGTAACTAGCTATCTAACTCAAAATTATAACTACTGATTCTGACTTACCTAGAAAGTGGTAGATAGTGATTTTCGGGTATATTTTGCATCTGGAACGTCTCTCATTTTAGTCCAACAGTAGTCAGCCAGCATATTGGAGCTCCACTTGCCTTGGTACCTCTTCTCTATCGTAGAAATTTGCTGATGAAAATGCTCACCGTGTTCATCGCTGACAGCTCCAAGGTTTTCGGGGAAGAAGTCCAAGTGAGAGTCCAAGAAGTGAATTTTTAAAGACATGTTGCATCCCATAGCTTTATAAGAATGCAGAAGATCAGCCACTATGTCACGATAGTTTTCTGCTTTATGGTTTCCAAGAAAATTGCAACATAAACTTTTGAAAGACTGCCAGGCTGCTCTCTCCAGTCCCTCGAAATGTTCATCAGCCATTAATGATCAGATTTGTGGTCCTATAAAAACTCCTTTCAATTTAGCACCACTGTTTGGGGAATTTCGATTTCAAGTACAAGAATCCATCAGAAAGTTTATCCATAGCTTTGACGAAATTTTTCATAACTCCTAACTTAATATGCAATGGAGTTAAAAATATTTTTTCAGGATTCACTAAAGGGACACATGCCACATTTTTCTGGCCAGGGAGAAGAGATTCACGTTTTGGCCATGAATTTCTAACGTAGTGAGACTTCTTATCTCTGCTGTCCCACTCGCACAAAAAACAGCAAAATTTGGTGAACCCAAGTTGCAAACCAAGCAATAAAGCAATGACCTTTAAATCACCACAGATATTCCATTTATATTTTCCATATTGTATTTTCTCTAAAATTAGTTTCATATTTTGATATGTCTCTTTCATAGCGGCATGCGCTACTGGTATTGATGGAAGTTCATTACCAATATGTAGCAGCACAGCCTTCAAACTTACTTTAGAGGAGTCTATGAACAATCGCCACTCATCTGGTCGGTGTTGATGCCCAAGAGTTTCCATAAGTGAACAAATATTATTAAAAAACACAACACCATATTCTTCAGAGAAGTATTCTTTGAAAACACTATGGCGGCTACGATAACTACTTATTCTTACATCTTTTTGGAGTAAATTCCACCCTTTGAGTCTGGAAGTTAAAACTTCAGCTTGCAGTTTAGACAGATTTAAATCCCGAATCAGGTCATTAAGGTCTTGCTGATTGGGAAAGTATGGTTCTGATGAACAGCTACTGGCTTCATATGTAAGATCATTTTTATTTTCATCTGAATCATTTTGAGTTTCAGTTAGGTCAGAATCAGAGTTATCACTTAAGGTTTTATCTACATATACTGGTACGGGGAACTCTTCACTGTGTAAGACAGGTCTCAATGCAGATTGTAAATTCGGATACTTAACTGTATATTTTGTTTTAGATGTGATTCCTTTAATATTTGTCAAACAAAAATAACAGTCAGTTGAATGATCCTTCGGTTCCCTCCAAATCATGGGAATTGCAAATGGCATATGATGTGTACCATTTTTCCACCCAGTCAGCAGTCTAACACACGAAACACAGCATGTATTTGGGGCCCAGCTCTTATCAAAATCACCAACTTGACAGCCAAAGTAAAGATGATAACACTTCTTTACAAGTGGGGTCATATTTCGCCTCTGAAACTTGAAGGTCAGCTCACCACAAATATAGCAGAAATTATCTGCATGATTTACACACTTTCTTGGCATGATGAAAACATTAAGCACTGAAATACAACATGCACAACATACACAATACACTTTTAAACAGAAAGGAAGGAAATATTTCACTAGTGAACAATGTCACAGTCAGCTCAATACTGACACATCACAATGCCAGACAGATCTGAGCATGTCTAAACATGAATGAACCTGCACAGTCTTGTTTTGTGGTGCTTCAGCGTGATATTACAAATCATTTCAATAAATACGGCTTGAGTAAAATAGCTACATATGAGGTAAAGTTTCCTATGACAGGTCAAAGAAAATGCTAAAATCATATTTTGAAAAGTAGCTTTCACAGAAAAACTATGCCTGATGGGAAAATTCTGACTACATATCTGAATTCAGGATGAAAAAATGCACTAGATTCACTATTCAGATTTTTTGTGAAAAAAATATTGTCGACCAGTGTAATATATATGGTTTACTTTTCATACTAACCATTAGTATTGTAATTAAATAGTGAGTGTCCCCAAAAGCGCTGTCAACGCTTAGATCTGCGGGATGGCAAACTGATCTGTTTTCAAATTGGAACGCATGTCGGGAAATACACGGTTTGGACGCTGGATAACGTCGAAGTTTGACAACGACTGTGACGATTTGTTAACATTCATTCTGGTATCGTAATACGGAAGGTATGCAACCCTTTGACTATCTTAGTACTGGGATGAACGACCTCAGCATAATAACATTCTTGCTCATGCGCTAAATTCCTCCATAGAGCATACTGCTGCGTTACTTGTGTAGTTTCCAGCATTGAAGCTTTTTAACAGCAGTTTGACAGGTTGCGGAAATGGCCAACATGAGCTCCAGCACACTTTGATGCAAATGTGCAGAATTGCCTCAACGTGGCATGCCCAAATCGATGGATTGGTAGAGGTGAGCCAGTTCCATGGCCATAATGGTCGCCAGATCTGACACCTCTCTATTGTTTTCTGTGAAGTTGTATGAAGAGTATGTGTATGACAATCCTGTAACGTCAGCAGAGTACCTTATTGCCCGACTTATCTTCGAAGACTTATTGATCATGTCCATTAGGAATGGACGTATGTCCTGGAATGGCATAAGAGGTACACAACTCGTAGCCGGTTTGTAATGTAGCCAGTTCAATGTTGCGTTTATTGTCAAAATGTGAACCTACATCCATTTCACACTTCAATGCACTACAGCGTCCAAACCGTACATTCCCAGATAGTGGTTCCTATTCTAAAATCTATCAGTTTGCCGTCCTGCATAACACACTAAGTATTGTCGGTGTTTTTGTGACACTCTTTATAGCCTAAAATCCATGCTATCCGTACAGCTGTATGATATATTCATTATGCAACTCATGATAACCAACTTTTCGACTGCAATCATTCTCAGATACATTTTTAATGATTTAAAAGTCAGTTGCTCCGACTCTGCTCGTGCTTTTAGTGGTCAATCATCTGCTTCTGGAGGTCAAAGGTATGCAGTAGCCCCCTTGGTCTCTTATACGCCCTTCCACAATATTAGGTGGCATTCTTCTTCGAATTGTCTACTCTCAAATAAACCTGGAGTACATAATGGAAGCTACAGAAACTAAATGTATTATGTTTACCGATAATTTGAGCAAACCAATGGCCACACCAAGAAATAATCCCAATCAACTTTTAACTTCCTTTCTCTGTATGCCAAGTTCAACATTTTTGGAAGGTATGTCGCCTTAACATGAGGCTCCCAGACATGCTGGCGTCCAAAGGAATATAACAGTAGACAAGAGGTCTGAAAAAGTCACGTGATATCATTAGAGCCACCGCAAATTGCATCACCAAATTGGTGTGTTACAACGTTTATGAAGCGACGTATAACTGAAAAATGGATGAAAGAACAATTGACGTCAAATAATAAAATCAATAAAATTTACTGTGGCTCCACACTGCATGAGGTGGCTCTTTCTGGGCTTAAATTGAAGAGCTTATTGACAAAGTGTCTTCATCCGAAATTCTGGATTTTATATTTTACAGAAAAATGTAGCTTTACGGTCCTTTATTACTTGTCAAAATTCTACATATCTAAGCGATTTACGTCCCCTACTCACATGACTTTCTCTACTCTTGTACTAACCATACCTACAAACTCTTATTCCTATATCTTCTTCGTATTAGTTGACAAACATTTGCAGAAATGATATTATTACTTATTTCCTTGTAGGTGGAAAGAGAATATGGAAATTCAGTAGGCTTTGAGCGATAGTCAAATATTTTAAAGCTTTCAAGTTGTGTTACCTTTGCACGGCTAACATACAAAAAACTAAAGTGTTCCATTTGACGAAAGTTTAAGTAAGTATTCCAAATCTCACACAAATAGCAAGGAACATCTCCCAAATGGTTCACTCTACAAACAATTTATTTGGACATAAATGTATGGTTTAGCAAGATCTAAATTTTTGTGTGGTAAGATTTGGTTTAATTCTTACAATTTACCAGTTATGCATAAGTCTGAATGAAGTTGTCCAGGACCAGAAAATTCGAGAAACACATTTAATTTTTCATGCAAATACACATCTTAAACACCAGGCGTTTGAAGAAAAAGGTCTATAGAGCCATTTTCAAAAGATTAAACTGTTCGTTTCCATGTGGAGCGTACTTTGGTGTAGGGAAACTTTTATGAATCACTTCATGTCGCGTTCATGAAAGACGCTGAAGTTTAATGCGAAGTTTCATATGTAATCGAGTTTTTTGTGTTATGCTACTCTCATACTTATAGCCATAGGCGTTTTTGTACTTTTTGTTTCAATTCAGGAGCATAAAAACTTTTATATACGTAATAGAAAATGCTGTATGAGTGATTTTATGTATCTGTCCGTCTGTGAATCCGTGACACCCCCTAACAGCCAATCCGGACCAAGTTATACATCCCGACTGCTACGTTTCCCACCTCTGCCCACCACAGGCGTCATCAGGGGGTGCAGTATTGAAGGTGGGACGTGGTCAGTGTCTTGGTCCTGCCCGGCCGGCTATACGGTCTTCTTGACCAGGAGTCGCTACTTTTCAATCAAGTAGCTCCTCAGTTGGTCCCGCAGGGATCTACCGAGGCTGAGTGTACCCCGGACCAGATCTCCTAGCAAGAAGAAACACCCACGCCGGTACCGGGAATCGAACGCGCGACTCCTCGTTGGTAAACAGCAGCGCTACCACCGCGCTTAAGGAGACATGAAATGGAGGTAAATAATGCCTACTCATTTCTAACTAGTTATAATGCCTTTACGTTCGATCCCAATTCACTGCAAGCATTTTGAATTGATGTATATCTCTGTTAATCTATTTTAACGGAGATAATTGGTCTCTAATAACTTTCAGACTAATTTTCAGCATATAGGTGATTTCTAGAAATTTCGATCCGGTAGACAAAGCATTACAGTTACAAATATTTAGTGATATTCGTTGTACTTTTCCACCATGTTAAGCTGAATCTTCAGTTGTAAGCGATTATCCCAGGATTCACAACATTGCATTGAAGACAGAACATAGATTGCCGATGGCATGTGAAAGAAACTGTTTGCCACGCACCTATTTACTTGAAAGTAGGCCCCCAGAAATACAAACAGAACCACTGATTACTCAGCTCTCGCTTTGCTAACAAAGAATACAGCCTCCGGCTTGCCTATAGTTTGTTCTGGAGGCACCAATATAAAACCAAGAGTTGTATGTAGGTATATATATTGCTATTGTGTGGCTGCATTCTGTGAAAAACACATATGCGTTCTCTTAAGGCATGAAAGCTTCTCCCACTTCTCTTTCCTAAGCTGCACATATTCACATCCACCATTCATTACCTCACTCGCGTCATCCACTATCCTTTAGGGAAGCTTCCGAAAAGCCTTTTTATTGGAACCGTCATCCTAATCCCTCAAGGAAGCACTCGGAAGTGAAAGTTCGTGTTCCTTATTTCTGGAAATTCGCTCTACTTCTACCTCAAGAAGTCGGAAAGGAAGAATCTAAAAGGAGGGAATAAATTGGACACAGAGAATGCTTATAACGTGCTAGTACATTCAGAGAATTCCCAAGCACAGCGTGAAAAGCATACCTGAGTAGCTTCTTAACCAGGACGTTTACCTTGTCATCTTGTTTTTGCTATTTATTTTTGCATAGTTGTGCAAAAGTAACTGCAAAATGTATCTCAGAGTTCAATGTTTTTCTTTCTTCTTTCTTTTTCCTTGCTCTATCAGGTACTTAAATTTAGTAGAGCAAATATTGTATTCTGTTTAAAAGCTTAATGCTGACATTTTATTATAAGTTGTGTAACTGCTGAAATACCCCAAACAAGCGCTTTTAGAGAAATGTCCGTTTATCTGTTTTCTAAAACGAAAACTTGGTTAAATACCAAACTTGGTATGTAAGTTCAATGTCGTCCCAGTGTACGTCGCGACAATTTTTAAAAGAATTCCTACCTCCAAAACTACCCTTTAAATGGAAACGTTTTCGGAATTTTTTATTTTCTCAAAAACGGCTATAATGATTTAGACCAGGCGTGTCATTAAGTGTCTCCCAAGAGCTACCTCCCCTACTCAGGTGTGTACCTCCCCACATACCAGTACACGGTGGAGTTCAAACTAGTAAACAGTATTAGATGGATGTTCAGAATGACTACGCCCGCGTTTCATCAACAATGGAAACATTATTTTTGTTTTGCATATTGAAAAACCATCTTGTTTAATTTGTGATTATTCATTACGCCATGTATCTCATTTTAACAAAGAACATATCAATGAATATTGCAAGATCGTTATACCAGTATGTTTATATATTTATAAAACACAAAATATTAATTATAATATTAATAGTAATAATAATAATAATTATAATAATAATTATAATAATAGTAGTAGTTACCTATTTACTCTGATATAATCATTGTACCGGCTGTACATTAACGAATATTAAGTGTAAGATTAAAAATCATACTACTCGTGCTATCACATCTTTCAACATTATACAAATTAATGTTATTGCCATGTAGAACACACTCGACAATAGAAGGTTAAGGAATTGAATACTCATTTCTCCAACAGACTCAATGAGAAACCGTCACAAACTTCTAATGACGCCGTTGAGCATAATCTGTTAGGGTTAGTTACCATATTTCAAAATTTAATCATGTGAGAAGCAGATCCAGGTCTACATTAACTGAAATGAATTTAGATTATGCTGTGCGACTAACTTGTTCGAGTTTGAAACTAGATTTAAATAAATTAGTAATGAGAAAAGACGGCCATTAATATAAAACTAAATGATTTACAATATCTGTATAAATAGTGCTCATTTTTTACTATTATGATATGTCATGTATTTGTACGGGCAAACAGCGGTGTAATGAGGAGTAATGTACAGCTCGACTTGAACATACTGTGTCGCTCCGTAATATGGTGTGGGAGCAGTTGTCTTTATGACTTTCATATAAAATATATTCCCATGCCCTCGAACACAGTCTGTATCTTTCGTTTTTGTCTCTGACCATTTCCTACTGAGAAATTTTAGTTTTGTCGAAAGTAAGCTGACAACACAGCACATTGTGTGGGTGGTCACTTTACCTCGTGACCTCGTTACCTAGCTCATTACATAAACACCGTAACGGAGCGTCTTGAAAACAAGCCCATACCCTGCCTTGTCCTTCCGTGTTTACTGTTCGAGAGTAGGCCAATGACAAGCGTTAGCTCCCAAAATATTACACGAAAGCGAAAACGCCCGACCTGTTTACATCCATAAACCAGGTCAATTCCCTGACCAACCTCAACGTAACACTGTCCAGTTACTTCACATCTGAAAGAGCAGTTCGGAGTATTGCTTCAATTCCTTTAAGTGATTAATTATTTAAAACCCTGTGTGATCTCTCATAATTACTACCGTAGCTGTGTCAGAAATAAGTTACTCTACGTATCTTACAAGTAATAAACTGTTATCTTCGTACATTCTTGTGGAATTACGCATCCAAATAAAAAATCTATGTATTTATTCGAAATCGGGTGATCAAAAGAAAAATGTCATTATACTTTTATATTTGAATGCTTCTATGAAGCACATATTAGAAGAAATGTAATGACTTCCCTTCCATCCTGTACTTTTCATCCTAACCACCAGTATTATAGTGATATAGACTCTAAACGCCATGCTATCCATATCTATGATATATTCATTATCCAGTTCATGATATCCAACTTTTCAACTGCAATCTTTCTCAGATACATTTTCAATGATTTAAAAGAGTTACTCTGGCACTGTTGGAGCGATCACCTGTTTCTGGAGGTCAAGGATATTCAATAGCCACCCTGGTCTTTTATAGACCCTTCCGCAATATCATGCGGTATTCTTCGAAGTGCTTGCTCTCAAGAAACCCTAGAACGTGATTCACAACTTTCTAAACAAAATACATAGATTGATTCTTTATTAGTGGTTGATATGTCAGTTTCGTCTTACAGTCACTCTTATTGATAAACCAGTGTACAGTAGAACTATACCGAGATCACTGCAGCAAAACCAACTACCATATACGCGATCTACGGCCCAGCTATAAATGAAACCCATCCTAGTGCAAGCTACAGAAACTAAATGTGTTATATCTACCGATGATTTGAGCACACCATGGCCACACCAAGAAATATATGAAGCCTTTATGACATAGGATAGACTTAAAATCTTAAGACGCAGACCAAATGGTGCCAAATCCATGGTAGCAGTTGCTACCCTCCTTCTCTTTTCCTTGTTGACACACCTGCTTTAGACATAAATAACGATATATTTAATGTATTTTCGTAACAGAATGTATACCTTCATTCATGGAGTCTTAAAAATATATATTGCCGGTAAAATCTGCATGTTTGGGAGGAATACAATTTTAACTGTACCTGCGTATGCGATAGAGAAAATAAAACATCATCACCTTTGGAATATTATTACTGGATATTCCCAACCATCTAAATAGGGGATGTAAATTGCTTAGGACAGTAGAATTCTGACACATAATAAAGGAATAGGAGATCTTCAATTTTTGAAAATAGCCTCCAAAGTCCTCTACATTTTGAATTACTCTTACATAACATAAACCGTAAAAGATAATGGAAATGTTAGTTTTATAAAAACACACAGCTTATGTCAAATACCTTGTTTATGTGGAGCTAATCAGTCCTTATTGGTTTGAATTTTCAAATACTTATACTTTTCTCAAATGGGAAGTTGCTAAT
Organism: Tenodera sinensis; assembly: GCA_030765045.1. Taxonomy (NCBI): domain Eukaryota; kingdom Metazoa; phylum Arthropoda; class Insecta; order Mantodea; family Mantidae; genus Tenodera; species Tenodera sinensis. The sequence goes on along the minus strand of CM060967.1, from coordinate 121,383,450 downwards.
TTTTTTTCCCTGCCTATGCAAAAAGAATGTAGGATTTGACTATCGCTTAAACCTAATCCATTCCCTTTTCTATTATCTTATAAGAAAATGTGCAATGAAACCATTTCTACAACACTGTATTGTGATTAACATAAACGATTCGTAGATAGAATACGATACCTTTTAAGAGTAGCGTGTAAAAGATTGAGTAGAGAGTCATGTGAGTGCAGCGATTCCGATTTTTTTCCCTTTAGACTATTCCAAATTATTTAATCCCATCAGTAAATTGTTTATCCCTTAATGTCCTATAAATTAAAAAACCTCTATATTCTTATGTAAATACCAGGGGATCCATCCTCTATAATATATAATGGAGAAAATAGAGATTTTCGTACCCCAGGTTCACAAAGTTACGCAGCTCTGGCATGTCATAGCAACATTTGGAAATCACTTGCACGAGATGAGCTTTGTACCATGAACACTTAGTCTTAATAGGAAACATGCTTTCCATACAGCATATTTTCGTTTTGAGTTTATTCATTGATGTATTAATTTTGTGCATACTCATTGTTTACCTCAGGTCTCATATACGAGTACAAGTTTGGAAATCTTCGTTTTTACTGTAAGTACTGTATTTCACCCGAAGATTCAATGTCGAGATGTCCCCAGAAATAAATGTTTTAAAGCCCCCTGAATCAAAACAAGCATTTTTAGAAAAAGTTCCGCGCGCGTGCTTGTGTGTGTGTGTGTGTGTGTGTGTGTGTGTGTGTGTGTGTGTGTGTGTGTGTGTGTGTGTGTGTGTGTGTGTGTGCGCGCGCCTGTGTGTTTGTCAGTCTTAGAAAGCATAACTCAAAAACGAAAAGTCCGTTAAAAACCAAAGTTGATATTTAAGTTCAGTGTATTTCAAGGATGCGACATCAAGATTTTGAACAAAATTCCTCTACCCTAAAATACCTTTTACATGGAAAAGTTTTCGAAAATTCTGATTTTCTTTAAAATGGCTCTAACCATATTAATTAAAACGTTATGTTTGAGATATTTTTATGGCAAAGGAAATGTATATCTTGAGTTTATCCATGCAGTCCTATTTACTCTGGATGACTGCATAACTGGTAAACCGTAATATACAAAGATGTATATCTTGTTAACACACACAATTTATGTGGTTTTTTTTCGTAGAGTGAACCGTTTCGGCGATATTTCTTGTTATTTGTGTGAGTTTTGGTGAACTTATACCTCTGTCAAATGGAACATCGTTAGTTATTTCTTATAAGTTAACCGCGCAAAAGATCAGAATTTGAAGGCTTTTAAAGATTTGACTATCGCTCAAAGTCTACTGTACTCCTATATTGTCCTTGTGCCTACAAGGAAATAAGCAATAAGATATTTTCTGCAAATGTTTATCTCAATTAACACGAAGACATAGGAATAATAGTTTGTAAGAATGGTTAGTACAAGAGTAGAGAAAGTCATGTGAGTGCAACACATCAGACTTTTTTACTAGAGTAGAAAACTAACAGCTGATGATATAGCTGTTATGAAAACATTAAACATCCCACATGAAGTTATTACTCTATATCACAATGAGTTCAACTGTATCTGCATGCATGTCGTTCTATGTATGAAATGGCTATCTATTTGCGGCCAAATTTTGTACTGGAGGTATTTGGGAACTTCTACAAAGAATTAATGTCCCTTGAGTTAATCCATAAGTCGTTTTAGATCATATAACTTCGTAACTACATATTTCACTTTATCTGTCAAATAGAATCACATCGTATTTATAATTACTCAATTCTGCTTAGTAGCCTCTAAAACAAAGGCTACGGTAACACACGCGCCTACAAGTTTCTGACCGGTCATTACCTTCAGAATTAGCTTCTTTTGAACGATGTACTACGGGAACGATTTTTCGCTTCCCCTCTTTGGTGTTTTCCAGATCATTGTATTAGCACCAGGGCCATAATCGCCTTCCTTTTTGAGATCCTGGAGAAGCACCTGCCAAGTGCTTCCTCGGAGGTCACATGGGTAGACTTCAGCATCACGGCGGAGGGTTCCCGACCCTTAGCGGACCGCACAAACACACTCTCGTACACAAACATTTACTTACCCACTTACTCACTTAACCAATTCAACCACAACAACTCGTTCTATCCTCCAATATCCGCTTACACACCACAACTCATTCAAAGAATTACTCACTCATTCAACTAACCGCTTGACAACTCATTCGCCCATCCAGCCCTCACTACCTCGCACACATTTACCCACCCACTAGCCTACTAACTCTATCACACATCCACACACACACAACACGCACGCACGCACGCACACACACACCTATGTCCTCCTCCAAACACGCCAATTTAGTAACTCACACTGTGACTTACTAAAACCCACTCACCCACCTATCGCTCACTCTTACCTGCTCAATTACTCACTCACACGCCCATCCACTCACTCATCACTCACACTCTGACTCGAAAGCCCCGACAGAATCAAATGCTTTGAATATTAGATCGTGTATTTTGTACATAGATTCTTCTTTCAAAACAGATCAATCCAATTTATGAAGTACCTGAACGGCGGCGGTAAACAAAGTTTCGATTTTGCAAATTATTCAACAGACACTATCACTTTCCATTGTTTGTGACAAAAACTGTTTAATGTTATGTAACTTGCATTAAATTAAGCGATACGGTAAATTTCAATTCGAAAGCAGCAACAAAAGGTCCAGATGAACCGCCCAAGGATCCGGAAACAATTTATCCAAGTGATGTATTCCAGTTGGGAGCAAATCCGGTGCTGCCATTTCTGAGCATCGTAAACAGAGATAGAGCATTTCTTCCGCTGCCGAAAGCGAACTCCATCCCTCAACATTAACTAAATTTATTGCCTGGTTGTTCCCTCCATTGATGGAGCACGTTGTATTGTACTTCGATCAGATATTTTGCTTCAGAAGTACCGTTATGGCATCATTTAGAGCTATCAGCATCTCAAATAATCACACCCGTTCCATAGATGTATGCTGTTTCTTCTACTACCTTTCCAATCGCAACGTTTTTACCTTCCCTACTCTGTGCGGACTTACAAGTAGAATAACTATATTATTCCAGTCCAACATCTGATTTCACCACAAATACAAACTTTCAAAGTCCCTGAATCATAAAAAACGTTTGGTTGTGTGTTTATGCACACGCATTGGTATAGAATCTTTAGAATTACTTTGTTTCCGATACTGAATTCACGACAGAACTTGACAAAGAGCGCAGGGATAATACTCCTAGAACCGTTAATGGGGCCAATAACCTTAACATTGAAGTGGTTGTATATGTTTTCATAATATGGAATGGTTCGTTCAATTATGAATTTAATTTCTTCAGTAGCACGCTGTCATAAGATTCGGTTCGAACAGTAGGATCAATGACCGCTTCTTAAAGAACAATTCGAATCAACCGTAATTATATAATACACATGTTGATGCCATTCTCTGTTGTTCCTTGAACCTCTTCAAGGACTTGTAGATCTTTGGTTCTTAACGTATCTACTATTGTTGTAATGATGTCTAGTGTTCCTAAGAAGCTCGCTTTCTGTCATATAAAGAAGGAAATAAAAACCCATACTCTAGAGCTGAAAATTCATTTGCCAGAACAAGAAAGCATTAAATACGAGTAGTTACACTAACTACATTACAACTTTAATTGAACATAGGAGGTATGGGTGATGTGTGATTAAGTTGCATCGTTTAATTGTACCATTATTTAAATATGAGTTAAAACAGTTTATATACAAATCACAATCCTCTGTAACTCAATGAAAGTACGTTGATAGGCTTATGCGTTTTTCGGTATCTCACTAAAATGCTGTCTATAAGATTGTGTTAGTTTTCTTAACTTCAATTTAATAAAATATATTACCACGTTTAAGACCCATAAAATTAACTTACAACTTAAGACTATGAAACGAAAGGTTAAACTACAAGAACATTGCAACATAACGTGTTCCAGTGGAATGCACCCTGGTCTTTTAATCTTAATCTTAAATATGTTATCACTATTCTCCACGTATTGCGAGTCAATGACTAGTGAAATAAGGTCATTAGCACGTTAGAAGAATTGAGCTTGATTGTTGTACTGCTCACAAAATTATTTGGAAAAAGATACTTTCTCTTATTAAAAAAAAAAATCTGATGTGTTGCACTCACATGACTTTCTCTACTCTTGTACTAACCACTCTTACAGAACATAAAAATCAATAGTGATGTTCCATTTCATAGAAGTATAAGTTCTCCTAAACTTGCACAAATAACTAGGAATATCTCCGAAATGGTTCACTCTGCAACAAAATTCATTCGGACATAAGTTGTATGTTTTTAGCAAGATTTACATGTTTTGTACAGCAAGATTTGGTTCAATACGGCTTACCAGTTATGCAAAAGTCATTAGAACTTCATGGGCTATAACCGGGAAATTCAAGATACACCTTTATTTGTCATAAAATATCTCAGACATATGGCTGAAACTAAAACTAAACCTCGACGCGACAGCTCATGAAGGGCCAAGGCCTACCGCCCAGCCACTGCGTACCCCACCTCTGCCCATTGCAGGCGTCATTGGTGAGGTGTAGTACTGGAAGTTGGGACGTGGTCAGCACCCCGAGCCCACCCGGACAGTTATACGGTCTTCTCGACCTGGCAGACATATGGCATTTTAATCAAAATCGTTAGAGCTATTTTCAAGAAAATCAAAATTTTCGAAAATTGTTTTTGTAAAGGGTAGTTAAGAGTGGAGCAATTTTCTTCAAAATCTTTGTGTCGGACGTTTGAAAGACATTAAACTTAAATACCAACTTTGGTCTCTAAGCGACTTCTCGTTCTTGAGTTATGCTGTCCACAAACAGACAGACAGACAGACAGGCAGACAGACAGACACACACACACACACATACGCGCGCGCGCGCGCGCGCGGAACTTTTTCTAAAAATGCTTTTTTCGATTTACGGGGCCACAAAACATATATTTCCGGTTAAATCTCGACATGGAATTTTTCGGTGGAATACAATACTTCCTCTACTAACCACTAGAGAAAGTAAAGCTATACATGAATACCTATACCATAAAATTACCTGTCTCGTGACATCAAAATTATCATAATCCACTTATGGGTTATTTCTGCAATCTCTACTGTTTTAAAACGTTCGTTAGTGGCACGTCTTTATTTATTTTATTATTAGATAAAAAATTTGTGGCCGCAGAACGCACTGACGTCGTTCTTTCATTGATGTTTCTGTTTGTAACATAATCACTTTACCACATAACCTCACTCTCTTAATAAATTGTGGGAAAACAAACTGAATTTTCGATCGATTTTAAGCACTGAAATAATAAGTAAACGTGTATGTGGAAACGTTGCATTACGTTTGATGTCTTTCACAAAATTTACAGATACTTTTTTTTTTTTTTTTTTTCCCCATATTTATATCTCGCCTTTAACTGCAGAGGTCATATCGGCGGCCTTGCCTATTGACAATGGTGTTACACGTTTACGTTGGGTTTTTCGATCTTTGGGGGTTTTATACTTTTGAATTCACACACACATTCATACTTCCAGACTCAGGGAAGGATGAGGAATAATCCTGACTGGAGAAAAATTCCTACCCCCCTGCCGGGAATCGAACCCGGAACCCCTGGTACAGCAGGCAGGTGCTCTACCAACTGTGCTTTACACAGGGCCAGCCAACAGATATCTTTCTCTACGAATGTTTCTACTAATATTCGTATTATTATGCACTACATGAAAGTACATTACACTTGTTGCGGTATATTTTATCTTCTAAAACTTAAATTAGTTTTTAGAAGCAATAGATTGGAGGTTAGCTTACAGAACATCTAAGATTATTAGTGCTGGGAAATACTTTTTGTAGTCATCCGTGATCTACGGGTAACATGCTACGTTGTGGCACCGGAGGTCGTGGGTTCAAACCTGTTGGAGGGCGATGAACCTTTTCGTCGTAAAGCTCCTCAGCATGCATTCCTTCCGAAGGAAAGTCAAGCCGGTGCTTCCTTGTGGTAGATTTTCGGCACGTAAAAGAACGCGATAGAGATCTCGGGTAGAATTAAATAATAATTTCACACCAATATATAGGGCTATCGAAAAGCCACTCCTCACTCTCGTGTAACCAAAATTCCCCTAGAGACACGGGAATTCTGGTGGCAGCACTGACTTGTTGATAACCCTTAGAATGGAATCCTGAGTGCTATAGCAGTTGAAGCAAACGTTTACTAAATTAATGGCAAACATTTGACTTCCGGAGGTTTTATTTCCTCAGAAATCAGCAGCAGCAGCAGAAATGTTTACTACACATGAGTAAATACAGTCAATTTAAATTGCTCAAGGTTTCTAAAGGATTTTTAATGACCAGTAAACCATATAAACTCTGAATCAGAGACAGTTACAAAATTTCGTTATGCTAAAAGCATGAAATGCCAATTTTTTGTCATTTAAAACACCAACTCCGCTAAACACAGTCCCAATGTGTCAGTTTATTAATTTATAATCAAAGGTTGTTCGCTTCAAGTAATGGATTTAATCTGTAGAGTACACATAAGTTTCACATAAGTATGCAGAAATGCAGTATATTCTCTTCCTGGAGCATTTGAGATATGTGACAACCATAGCAAATGTTGCATGTGACTTCAGTTCGCGTCCGATTCAATGATTTGGAATCGATAGTGATGGACGAGAGCAGCATGCGCATGTATCACCTTATTGGAATCGCACATGGCTCATAATGCTTTTCGTTTGTGACTGGCGGACCTAATATGAAATTTAACATGCATAAGTATTGCATTCACCTGGGTTTTATATTTACTATGACAAGCTGTTGCACGCCGTCATTTACCTATCCACTGAACCGAGAAGTCAATCCGCCTTGTCCTTCTGCAGCCGCGATTGACTCAAGTGTTGGAGAAGTTGCCTATACAGCAAGGCAACTGGTCATGAGAAACTTCCACTTTGTGGCGTGAGTGAATGACTGAATTGATTGACTGACGCGAGTGAGTGAGTGAGTAGTGTTTAAGGGCCCTTCAACAACTAGCTCATTAGGGCCTCCACTTTCTGGCAACAGATGGCGTGGTGGTGTATGTTCTAAACAGAGATTTACATACATAAAGATAGCTTGCCGTGTTCCCAACGCCGTACGCAGCTGTCCGGCATATTGATGGATGGTAAACAATACCACATTCCCTGCATGAAATACAAATATGTTATACCTAACAAAAACGCCAAGAGTGGGACATCAATGACAACAGGAATATTATATGGTATCGTTTTATTTTCCAAAACTATTTCGGAATTGGAGGAGCGTTTCTTTCCAACCGACTAGATATATATTGTCACCGCGCCCGCCGCATCTAATTGCCGACAACAGCAGTGTCACCCATCGCATTATTGTCGGCACTACCGCAAAGGAGCCGAAGGAAAGAGACAGAGAATGGCCGCATTGTTGGGGCGCTTGCCGAAAGAGAGAAAAGGATAGAGACTTCGAGAATCTTCTGCTTTGTATTCCACCGCAATAACTGAACTTTCCAGAATAGTGCCTGGGAGATATAAATAGCGGTAAAGTGCGACAGAAGAGTCAGTCAGACGTATGTGAAGCGTTGAGGAGTCGTGCCGACGGAGAAGGGACAGTTGTTGTGTTACTAGTTCGGAGCCGTGCTGTTGGTGAATGGGAAAAGACTTTCTTGCTGTTGCAACGAGTGTACAAAGTTACTGTTTACGGAAATAAAAGTGTTTCTTTAGATAGACTACATCAGTCTTCTTTACTTTACACCCACCAAAAGTCACAATATTCACTATAATTATCATATAGTGTAACCAACTCTTGGATATCTCTACCGTGCATAGGCAGTATCTTTCTTCAAAACGTTATAGATGCAACTGCTCGCTTAACGCAGAAGGTGAGATATACAATGCCTTTGTAAGTAGCATAGGCTCTAATAGTATTAAGTGATACTATGATACTTAGTATTTTCATGCTTCCTTCTTAGTGTGAACAGTAATTCTATTTCCCTATTCTTGTAACTCTTAAGTAATTGTAATATACTGTCATGGCCTAATGGCACATAAACAAGCATTAAAAATTCTCACTGTTACCTCCATTCATTCATGCATTAGCTAAGAATAATTAGGTTACTTTAGAAATGCAGGTGTCCACAGAAAGTGTAGTAACCTTCGCGTCATTTCCCATAGCTTAATGAAGCACTTAAACGCCCAAACAAATATTTGCAATTACCTTCTGTTGTGAGGGAAGCTACTAAATAGAAGCTTATATTCATCGCGGCGTTACATAATAAGCGAACTTCATATACCCTTCTCGTGGGGATTTTCTCCCGCTGGAAAACTTGATCCGGGGTTCATTCATCCTCATTAGGTCCCTAGGGACCAATTCAGAGGTTACTAGATTGAGAAGTAGCGGTCCCTGCTTGCGAAGAACGCATATACGAGTACCTACCGGGAGGGACCGGGGTGCGGACTACGTTCCATCCTCCAAAACTGCACCTCCCTCATGATGCCTGTAATGGGCAGAGGTGGGGTATGCAGTGGTTGGGCGGTAAGCCTTTGCCCGGAAAGTCTGTTGCGCTGCACGTTCGTTAATTATGTGCCTTTGTAGTCGTGCAGACATTTAAAATTTACAATTTTGGACTCCTTTTAGAGCATTTATAGACAAAAAACTCGGTATCTTTTTCAAGCAAAACTCTCCCACAGCCAATTCAATAAATAAATTAAAACAGTTGATAAATTGACTCAATTTCAAAGAAATTCAAGTAAAACTACTGCGTATCATACGTGTAAACACTTGGACTTCTGTCTCCGGTAGTGTTTGAATTACTGCACCTATATACCCATAGTTAGATTTTCTTCACAGTAGGTTATCCCATTGCACTAACTAAAGCTTCATTGTTGACCGTACTGTGACCACAATATATAGGCTGTCCCAAAATTAGACTGACAAGCTTTGGGAGCTGAAAGATAACTTATTTTTAAGCACTTTTTGTTGAGGAAAGCTTTTTGCTGCAGTGCTTCGTTTAAGCGCTAGACGAGTGAATGCCATAGATTACTGCCTCCCACTCATTTTAAGTATTTACGGCAAAATCAACAATGAAAATTAATATTGCACTTATCTTAATCCAAGAAACAAACATAGAACACATAAACAAAACACAAATGTCTCATTGTTTACAGTTAATCACAGCTTTACTATTCAAAATTAGACCGACAAACATTTGAACCAGAAAAATGACCGATGTTTTTACGACAGTACGACAGAATAAGGCACACCAATGCACTATTTGTTTTAATCGCAATGGGCGTGCGTTCCAACATTTACTTCGAATAGCAAAGCTGTGATTAACTGTAAACAATGATATGTTTGTGTTCTGTGTTTGTATCCTGGATTAGATTGACTGATTTACTAAGATAAATGCAATACTAATTTCCATTGTTGATTTTGCCGTAAATACTTAAACTGGGTGGGAGGAAGTAGGTAATGACATTAACTGGTCTAGCACTTAAACGAAGCATGGCAGCAAGAAACTTTCCTTAACAAAAAGTGTTTAAAATAATGTTATCTATCAGCTGACAAAGTTTGTCGATCTAATTTTGGCACTCTGTATATCTGCTCACTCTTTGTAACAAAGATCCAGTGCAGCGCGCTGTCCATCTGATTTATCTCGTTGGTCCTACCAAAGCCTCTTTAGCAGTGTTTGGCTTAGTCGATATGAAAGTTTGTGAAAGCTATAAGCGGAGTACTTGTTATTGCTAGTTGTTACCGTTGAGGCAAGGAACATGAACCGTGTATTGTTTTATAACTCCCCTTTTCAATGTAGATAAAACCATTATCTGTGAAGTGAATGGAGGTGGTTCAGACTGTCCAAAAATACATTAATGCCTGTGATTGGTTATTCTTTGCTTTTGCAAGTGAAATTGCGTTACTGGTTCTTTGGTCTGCGTTTTCTCATTAGTGTAGTTACCGTATTAGTACTCTACGGATTGAACTCCGTGTTTGCTAGGCAACATCCTGCCTTCGTGTGGTATCTTTGTCTTCTTAAAGCTGGCACTCGTTTCAAAAAATTACTCAAAACAATAACACCAGGAAAGTAAAAAAGAAAGTTTAGTATCCTTGCTTCCATCTTTGCATGAGAATGATTCTGTTAAAGTACTTCATATACGATAGGCTGTTTCATCTCATTTCGGACAGCAGGAAACACTGCATTTTTTGGTGTGTTCAATTTTCTGTCAACTAAAGGAGGCGATAAGTTAATGTCTTTTGCAAAATGTAACTATGATACTACAGAAGTGGTTCCGTGCTTCTTCCAGAGTTCAAGTGCCACAATTTGATAGCATTGGGCGATTCTGAGACTCGCAGCTCAGAAACGATTCAACGTAAAGTTCTCAAATAAAATTTAAAATGAAGGTAATATTGTGTAATTTGTGATGCTATATATTTGATGTTTTTAGAACTTGAATTTAATGCAATTTCCATCATATTTCGTGTTATTTTTTAAAACAATTTTCTTTAAAATCTTCGTGTCGCTTCCTTCAAAGACATTCGACTAAAATACTAACTTTGGTTTCTAAGCGACTTTTCGTTTTTGAGTTATGCTATCCACAGAATGACAGACAGACAGACACACACACGCGGACCTTTTTCTAAAAATGGTTCTTTTTGGATTTAGGGGGTCTCAAAATATATTTCCGGTGAAATCTCGGCATCAAATTTTTGGGTGGAATATAATACTTCCTCTACTATATTGAGGAAGTGGTACAGAAAGTAAAAATGCAAGGTCAATTTCTCATTTTTCATCTGAGTTGAAAAGTCAATATACGTTAAATTCAAGAGCACAAGTAGTTCATTTTCCCATATGTATTTCTCTACCTGTGACCACGGCAGCGTATTTTATTCCTGGTAGACACACTAATAAAACCACTGACTGCTGTACGCAGCTTGAATTTCTATGTCTGCTTAGTGTCCTTCTCTGAAGGAGATTCAATAAAAACTTGCATGATCACACTGCTACCAACTATATTGTATCTCCCATTAAATACTTGACTTTTTATATTTTAGCTCCTTATTCTTTACTTCAGCAAAAGTACAAAAACTCACTGCCTCTAATAAAGCTTACTAGAAAGGGGAGCACAAATTACATCTTGTTACTACTTTATTGAGATTACTTCTTATGTTGCATCTTAAATTATCCATCCCTAAGGACGGCCGTCCTTGGTACACGCATTCTTGCACAGCAATTCAGCTGAATCAGTGACCTCAAATGCATGCTCATTTTCCGCTTTCAGGTCCTCAGTTACTTCTGTTTTGTACTGTAAACTTTTATTATTAATTAAATCCAGAAAATAAATGACGCGTCAGATCTAACATTCTAGAAAGCTTTCAGGTAACCCATATCTTTCACCGAGTGAAATAGATCTACGGTAACAAAGCGCAGGGTCGCTATCGGGAGGTCTTAGGTTCGATTTCCGGCGACCGTCCACTGGCCACGGTTTCTTCGTGTTGGAAAGCAAATACTGGGATGGTTTTTCTGTCCATTTGTTTTCAAAACCCATCACTTTTTGAGGGTTAAAGGACTAGCTGACGGTATTTGACGTGTTGCCGTGGTGATGGAGGGACGCACTGTACCCTCCGAGAGCTCTCTGAGGGGAATTTGAGCGTTGTCGGATATTATGTTCAAGCTAAGAACGCTCACGAATCCAGTCCCTTCAGGTCTCTCCCTCATCCTTTCCTCGGGTCACGCGGGAAGCACAAAAGGCCATATTAGTCTATATGCGGTGCTCTGCCCTAATTTCGGAGGGCCCTTCGTTATGTGTAAGCTTTTTCTTTACTATCTTCCATAAAATCAGCAACAATTTGCACACCTATACGGTGTACCTATTTTGGAAGTTGTCCTAGTGCACTGTATTGTGGAAGGACATTATTCCACAAAATTTCAATTTGTCTCACTGCAATTCCTATAAACTATAAGAATACGTTTGCATTAAAAGCAACAAAAGTGGTCAATTCATTGAGTTGATCCATTTCAATAAATATGTTATGATCTCTCCGTGTGCTAATAAGTAGGGTCGTCTCTGTTAATGTCTCCGATAATTTAACAAATGATACCTAATTCCATATAATACTATTATCTCTGCCATACTTCATTGAAACTTATTTGCATTTGCCTCTTAACCGATAGAGTATTAGACGTAGCGTCAATAAAGGAAACCAACAGATGAAAATAATTCAGACTTTGCAAACCAAGGAAGAGACAGCTTAAGGCAGTGAGAAATTGCTTATACAACATTCAGCTATGTTTCATCATTTAATAAATGATCAGGAGCAGAAGATCGTGAAGTGGAGGTTGCTGAAAAAGCCCCTCCAGGTACTCAAGCTATAATGTCTAAGTAGTGGAGTCTCATTTATGTTTTCTGCAACTCTTTTATGGTTAGACGTGTAGTATACCACGTTGTATCTATTAATAAACAAATAAATAAACAGCTGATTTTTGCACTCACGTGACTTTCTCTATTCCTATATAAACTCCTTTTAGAAACGCGTATTCATGCATCTACCTCAGTTAATCCAGATAAGAATTTGCAAGAATTGTCTTATTCCATAGTTTACTGTAGTTACAAGGAAAATAAGGCGATGTAGTAAGCTTAAGTGCTTTAAGACGTGGTCACTATATGATGGTTCTAAAAATTCCGCTATCTTCATATAGCCGTGCCGAATAAGGCCGTGCCGTCGCCGAGTGGTTAGACCATTCGCTTCTCACTGAAGCGGCCCAGGTTCGATCCCAAGTAACCGCATGTGGGATTTGTGGTGGACGAAGTGGCGCTGGGGCGGGTTTACTCCGGGTTCTCCGGTTTCCCCCGCTATATCATTCCACCAGTGTTCCATCTTCATTCCATGCATCATCAGTGTCACCGCCTGCGGTGGCGTATGTAGTAAAAGCGGGCTAACACTACAAAAAACGAATAACGACTTTCTACCCGAGTAGAGTGCAAATATTTGAAAGTTCAAACGAATCACAAGGAATATTTCGTATACCTCTCTATCTCAAAAAAAAAAAAAAAAAAAAAAAAAAAAAAAAAAAATCAATGCGTTTGACTAAATTAATATGTATTTTTAACATATCTGGATTGCTGTATAGTAATGTGTTTTACGTATTACATTTAGGTTTTACGTTTACCAGTTATGCAAATCATTCATAACGAAGAGGACTTCAGAGCGTGTTTCTAGAAAATTAAGATAAAGATTTCATTTATCATGAAAATATCCTAACATACAGAATTTTAATCCAAATCGTTAGAGCCACGTTTTAGAGAAAAAATTGTCGAAGTTCTTCAAAAATCTTAGTGTCCGATCCCTAGAAGTTGCTGAACATAAATACAAAGTTAACTATTTAATTTTTGAGTTGTTAGTTACACACTCGCACACACACACACACACATTGACACACACACATACGCACATTGACACACACACACACACACACACACACACACACACAAACACAGAAAGGCACGGTTATGTGAACATTTTTCTAAAAATGCTTTTTTTATTCAAGGACCCTCAAAAAGTTTATTTCCAGCAAAATTTTGATATCGCATTTCCTGATAGAGTGCAGCATCATATATACGTGGTAGAGAAAGTAGAAATTCTACATGCATTAAAACACTGATAAGTATTGGAGGATGACAGGAGTTTAATCCGCTCGTCTACAAATTCAGTCTGTTAGTTGGACCATTGACGGCTTACTCCCAACACGTTTAGTTATATGTATTTAGTACTACATGGTTACAGATCACCTCTTGTGAAGTGAAAGTGGACCTGCTGAGTGAGGCTCACCTGACTGACTTAAAATTCCGTTTTTACTTTCTCTACTGGTAAGTAGGGGAAGTATTGTGTTCCACCCAAAAATTCGATGTCCAGATTTCACCGGAAATATATGCTTTGAGACCCCCTGAATCCAGAAAAGCATTTTTAGAAAAAGGTCCGTGTGCGTATGTGTATGTCTGTGTGTCTGCCTGTGGACAGCATAACTCAAAAACGAAAACTCGGTTAAAAATCAAAGTTGGTATTCAAATTTAATGTCCTTCAAGGATGCGACACGAAGATTTTGAAGAAAATAGCCCCACGCTAAACTACCCTTTACATGGAAAATGTTTCGAAAATTTTAATTTTATTGAAAATGACTAACGATTTTGATTAAAACGTCATATGTTGGAGATATTTTTATGACAAATGAAATGTTTATTTTGAATTTTATATCTACAGCCCCTGTAGTCGTAATTACTGTGGACGAGTTTTGCATAATTGGTAAACCGTTAGATATAGATCAAATTATACTATACTAAAATGTAGATCTTTCTAAAATACACAATTTATATCTGAATAAACTTTCTTGTAGGGTGAACCATTTCGGAGATATTCCTTGTTCTGTGTGTGAGTTTTGGAAAACTTAAAACTTTCGTGAAATGGAACATCATTGTTCATTTGTTTTGCATGCAAAGAGAACGGAATCTCAAAGCTTTAAAAAAATTTACTACCGCACAAAGCCTACTGTATTCTAATATTCCACTTGCACTTACCAGGAAATAAACAATAAAATAATTTGTACAAATGTTTATCTCAACACGAAGAAAATATAGGAATAAGAGTTTGTAAGAATGGTTAGTACAAGAGCAGAGAAAGTCATGTGAGTTCAACACGTCAGATTTTTAATTACAACTTCACAAAGGCTTAAAATCATTCAGTGATGAATTGATGAATGGCACAATTATAGATGCGAACCTGCCAAAAACCCACTGCACAAGTAGTCCCAAAATAGTAACCTACTGAATATCAATCCGCTTGAAATCTATGGGCTCTTAGCCCTGTCGTGAGTCTCTTGTATATTGAAACGTGCTGCTGGCATCTGCTTATGAAATTACTAATTGAACTACGATGTCGCTTGCTGCTATTCAGAGAGTCGAGTGACAGGGAAATTGCATTATCCGGGTAGGAAACTTTCCTCAGTGCTGCAGACAATTTCATGTTTGGAAAAGGTAATAGCTCCTATAAACCTCTATATAAATGTTATATCACTTTTTCAGGAATCTTTATCTGCAATTAAGTGAAACCACAGGGTGTTACAACTATAAAGACAAACATTTGGTACATGGTACTTTAATATTTTTGCGTACTTCGGTGTGTTAGTTGTTTTTCTCTTCGTTTAACATTTTTTTCCACAAACCAATCGCATAGCTTACTACCTCATATTTTTACATGGTCGTAACTGCGCCATAAAATGAACATAAGATAGACTAACCGTTTTACTTCACAGCTCAATGCGCGACCCACTGGCCAAAGCAATATGAGGTCATTGGCCTTGTAGAAAGCAAGGCATAAAATATAAAAGTTCCGATATAAAATTAGTTCCGCCCACTCTGCGCCATGTTTTCTATGCTAGGTACCGAGAGGTACTAACCAACCTGAAAACCTACTAGTCTTAATAACTAAAAGTTATGCCGTAAATGAAGCAAAAATTGATATAATATTGTTAATTACCCTGTTCTGAAATACCTGTATTAATATGCGCGCTAATACCCCTAACAACCTGTATGATTAGCTTTCATTTTGGAAGAATTCATCATTGCATAAATAGTCGCCAGTGGCGCCGTGGTCGAACGGTCAGGCCATTCGCCTATAACAAAGGTGGCCCGGTTGCGATCCCAGGGACGCACGTGGTATTCGTAGTGAACGAAGTGGAGTCTGGACCGGTTTTCTCCCGGTTCTGCGGTTTCTTCCGCCATTCCTTCCGCTAGCTGCTCCATCATCACCTTTCACTTCATCTATTTCGCCCTCTTCCTCCCTTTCATACCTGCTGCTGAGTTGCTTCCAGGACTTCACTCTGTTCGGATCATAGATTCGTCTGCTCCCCCACAGCCATCTGACCCCAGGTACAGTAAGTCCTAGGGCGTGTAAGTCCTCAATACGGGGAGGGTAATCAAATGAAGGAGATAAATAGTCGCCGAAAGAAAAAATGTTCTATCAATTTTCCTTTCTCGTTTTTCAGTTAGCCTGTCTTCGACATTTTTTCTGCAACTTTTTCCTGTGCTCACAAAATGTTTTCATGACTCTGATCCATTACCATTTAGGAATGTGGATCTGTGAAAGAGGACGAAACATTGCCAACATTCAAAAATATGATTTTGATATACTTAAACTCTAATAGTCTTCCACTTTAAATCCGGGTAATTTTTAAAGACTTGCCACATAGCGATTTAGAAGTCTGCGTGTAAGAGTAGATTTTTAATACGGTTGTTATAAAACTAAAGTAAATTAACCATTCAAGAGATGCGTCAGCAACTTTTAGATACTAAACGAGCTACAGAGGAACAAAATAAGGCGAAGTAGGACCCGTATATGCACTAAATGATATATAACAGTATAGTCAGAAACGTTATTTAGCTTTATAAATTTTAAACTCTTTTCTTGGGTTTTAATTCCTCGGTACTTTTCATTTTCAAACTGTTCCACACGATGTACCTTTGGGTATAAATACACCTCCTTGTTAATAGCACCTCAAACAATGAAATGAAGCTTTGTTAACACATTTGGTTTTTACGTCATTAAACAATTATGTTCATATGGCAATTAATTATTATTTCACATTAACCACGTGTAAGGCAAAGATTGGAAACATGTAATCGCACTGAAGAATTTGGTGCCGTAGCCGGGATTAGAACCACAGATCTTCCGGTTGGTTCGCCTTGTGACTGAGCTACGATGGAAACATGCCGGTGCGACATTAAATTCTCCAAATGATTCGCATTTTTCCTGGTGAACCACAAGGAGATCCTAAATTCACATATCATACTCCAATGGCGACTTGTATGTAGGTACTTTGGGCTTCATAGCTTAACCAATTGTAAAACCAATCAGTAACAATTAATTGCTCTTTCACACTAGAAGTCTGTAGGACAATGACTGCAAAGGTACTCCATAGCCGGGATTTGAACCACAGGTCCCCCAGTATCCGTCCATATTTATAGCATACATATATTCATATGTTGTAAAGTTTTAAGCAAAAATCTTAAGGTGCATTTTCTTCCTAATTAGACGGATAATTTGAAATTCTTCTCTATAATTTATTTTGTGCAGTTAAAAGACCTTAACTATAAAATATTATCTTTTTCAAATTAGAATTGTCTCGTGTGAAGTAATTTTTGAAAACAGTAAAATAAAAATAAGTATCTCTGGAGCTATTTCAGAGTAGAGTAACTTACGTATTTCTGAAATAGATCCGGTAGTAATTATGGGACATCACACAGGTTTCGAAATAATTAGTCACTTAAAAGACGTGAGGGAATACTCCGAACTGGCCTTTCAGTCATGGAGTCAGTCGACAATGTTTGGTTGAGGTTGGTCAGGGAATTTATCTGGTTTCTGGATGTAAGCAGGTCGAACGCTTTCGCTTTGGAGTAATATTTTGGGAGATAACGATTGCACTTGCACAGTAAACACGGAAGGGCACGGCAGGATATGTGTTTATGTTATCAAGACGTTGTTTGTTCATTTACTGAGCTCGGGATAGTGACACCCATACAATCTGCAGTGTTCTCAGTTTGTTTCCCATAAAACTAAAATATCTCCGTAGGTAATGGTCAGAGACAAAACATAAGATACAAAGTGTGTTCGGTGGACGAAGCGGCGTCAGGGCGGGTTTTCTCCGGGTACTCCGGTTTCCCCCGCCATTTCATTCCACCAGTGCTCCATCTTCATGTATCATCAGTGTCACCGCCTGCGGTGCCGTAGTAGTAAAAGCGGGCGTTAAACACTACAACAACAACAAAGTGTGTTCCAAACACCGAGATCTACCACTCTTTTAAATTAGTGTAATGACTTCCCTTCCATCCGGTATATTAAGTACTCACTGCCATACTAACATTTCAAAATAATCGGCTAGAAAGTGTTTTTATCTAAAACAGATAGCCTTTTACCTTGTACCTTGTAGATATCCATACATTTGCCGATACTACAAGTGACCAGCGTATATTGTGTGAAGTAAACCTTCAGAGGAGAAATAATTATTTTCCATTGATTATTCTTATCGAAATTTGCACTATGATTACATACTTACTGATTGAAGGGGATTACTGAGTGGCAATGTCGGAAAAAGAGCTGGTTTATTTCACCTCGGACTTTATTTGTGGGCTCTCAGCACTTCCTTTGGTATCCTACAAAGAAGTCCCCAGAAACCCCACAGTAAAACTGACGTGGAATAGGACGTACTGTATATTAGCTGGCTCTGTCTTAAGGCGTTGGTCAATATTTTAGTAACATACAACATGGTATTGCTCTGAAATTACGACGGGTTAAAAAACTATTCATATAATTGCATTTCTCAACTCAGTTTATTTTCCTTGTTACAACAATGACTCGTAGCCTTATGCCACTTGCTGATAGTCTTCTTTTTCAGTTTTATTCACATTTTCGATTACTATCTTAACCCCATTGCGAGAATTGCTACGACGTGGATTAAACACAGTTGCATTGTACCTAACTGATTTCCTCCTGATTTTTCTATCGTAAAATACAAGGGCTGGAAAAGGAGTAATGGAAATGCTACTTTTTTGTCTTTTATGACGTTATTGACAGAGGTGCTTATAGTTTCACACGTTCAATATAATTTTACTGTTATTTATGACCTTTTGCCAAAAGTTGGGAAGGAATCGTATACCATCTGCGCGTCTATTTATGTTGATGTTCTGTACTCATCACCCTAAAGTATGGATCATGATTTTTGGTGTTGAACCGGATCCCTCGTAGTGCTTCTTTCACTTTGGCAAAGAGATCGTAATCACGAGGAACTCATATGGGTGAGTAAGGTGGACGTTCCAGAATCTCCCATTGCCAGCGGAGCAAGAGATCCTGGACAATGGCAGCGGAGTGGCATATTGCATTGTCATGAAGGATGATGGACTACTGTTCAATAAAATGTCTTCGCTTGCGTCTGAGCGCTGGACGAAGTTCCAGTAGTGGCAACGTCTATCGTCACCCTTGGTGGTACTATACCACAATGAACATCACTTCCACGGCACTTTGTGTAGCGCGCACTTTTTTGGACAAGGAGAACCATTCATTAGACTGGCGTTTCAAGTTTGGTTCGTAAAGGGGAGTCCAGGTTTCGCCCATAATGACATTTCATGGAATAGCAACCCATCATTCTTCATGACAATGAAGATGCCACACTGTCCACGACCTCTTGGGCCGCTGGCAATGGGAGATTCTGGAACATCCATAGTACTTACCCGATATGAGTCACTATGATTACTATCTCTTTGCTGAAGTGAAAAACGTGCTGAGAGGGATCCGTAACAACACCACTATTCATACAATAGAGCGGTCAATACGGGACGTCAACAGAAATAGACGTGAACATGGTATACAACGTCTACTGAACATATGGCAGAAGGTCATAAATAACGGGGCAATTATATTGACGGTATGTAACTAATTGTACCTCTGTCAATAAGGTTATTTCAGAGAAAAAATAGGCCTCATTACTTTCTACCCAGTCCTTGGATTTACAACGTTTCCACCTTACATGTTATGTAATGCAAATTAAGTACTACCAATAGCAAAATAAGATGTTCTTATTAGCACTTCACAAAGAGTTTTCTTTTCAATCAACGGTAATCCCGCGTTGTAACCATAAACGCATACTTAATAGTAGTAAACGAAACCAAACTAAATTCAGCAACGTATCAGGTCAATGCTAGACCTCTGTGCCTACAGTGGAACTCATGGTTGGGTTGCAGTACTGGACAGTGGGACGTGATTAAGTTCCTTCCGGCCGAAGTTAATGTGGCCTTTACCACCTGGGTTTAACACTAACATATTTTGCGATAGCATACTGGAATATCACGGAATATAACTGTAGCTATACCATATATATGTTGCTTAATAGATTCCTGTTCTGCAACACAGGTAGCTGTGTTTATCACCACCTATTCGAGACACGATAGGAGTGTGACGAATTTTGTTGAATAGTCGAAAACAAAAACTGAAGCTTCGGAACGACCAATAACTAATATCCTGTACCATTAGCTAATAGTGTAACTTTTACCCAAATCCCAAGTGGTGAAACTCTCTTACAAATATTTTGTTACCGGTTTACTTTCGAAGTATTTTAGCTGCAATAGCAGAATTTCAACTACATTGAAGTGTTTAAATTGAATAATGAGAGTTGCCTCGCCGCTACCGTCTTGTAAACTTAAACTGTTTTGTTCTCAGAACTTCTTAGGGTTCCTGGTCATTTTTAATATTACTTTTTTAAAGATTTTGTTATAGATTTTTTTCCATACAAGGACTCAGGTTGTTAGAGGTGTAAGTGCAGATATTTTGACAAACAGCGCCTTAATATGTATGCACTTCGATGTGTTAGTTGGTTTTTCTCTTCGTCTAATAGTTTTCCTACAAATCAATCACATAGTTTGCTACGTGGCGCTTCTTGCATAGTCGTAATTGCCCTGCGAAATGAGCAATGTCTGCCGTATGAACCAGCCGTTTTGTTTCATACATTAAGGCGTGACCCATTGGCCTAGGTAGCGCGAGGCCATTGCCCTTGCAGAAGGCACTTGAACTCGATTCTGGAACACCATTCGTGATCATGAGACCTCTCTCCTACTTGAAGGTACTAACCAATCTGTTCTTAATGACTACAATTATAAGTTACGACATGAAGCAAATATTGATGTAATACAATTGTGCTCAATTTCCAGTAAAAGTATCTGCACTTATACCCGTACGGTATCCCCAACACATGAGCAAAATTGTGTTCATTGAAGTTACTTCCCCATTAATCGTGCGCAAATCGTTATTACGTAATGTACGCTAAAGAATATAAGAAGTGGTCTATTTCGTTATATCGTAACCTCCGTAAGGTTTGTACCTTCAGGTAACCAAGCTTTAACTCTACCCAGCCGGTATAGTATGACTGAACTAAGGAATAGTCCACACTCACAAAAACAAACCAATGAAGTATGTTGTGATCGATGTGAATTGCAAGGTGATTCGAATATACCTCTAAATGAGTGTGTCGCTGCGATTGGAAGGAAATGCTAGATGAACACAAAATAATTCCGCATTACGTAGAAAGCCGTGAAGAATTATTTGTATGTGCCGTCGAACTGAATGACAACTATGACATTGATGCGAGAGCTTTCATCAGCGATATATGGAGAAATGCTAAAGAGTTCTCGTATTTATTTCTAAGTCTGCACGACATTACAATTTAGTTTTGTGCCTATATTCAATGAAATCTTGCCGTAAAAGTGCTCTGCTAGTGATAGCATGTGGGACTAGGTTGTACAGTTTGGCGATTTTGGGTGACTGAAAGTACTATTCGCACATTTTATCTTGAACCTTGGCTCCGGACGGTCCGAATCAAGGCCTTGCTTTGCCGTAGTAACAACAGAGCATCGTTTTTCATACTCCATAAATTTCACTGCATGCGTTACTTTTTGTTGTTGTACTCTTTCGTCAACATATCAGTTTACTTTTATGTTCGGTTAACTCAAAACAGCAATTTTAGTTACAAATGGCTGAAGTAGATCCAGAACCATAAGCATAACCATAATGTCACAAAACCATTTCATTTCAGCAGTTGCCTTATTTGAGAAAAAAAAAAAAAAAAAAAAAAAAAAAAAAAAAACAATTGCGGAAACTGCAATCCACGGATTTCTATGATGTCATTTAAAGTGTGACTGCGTAAAACAATTGAAAAGTCGTGTTGTTTTCTTCGACAACAACGCCAATTATCAAGATAAAGTGTACGTACGCGTAGTACGCTGAGAATCCGTGGCTATAACGTATGCTCGAGGAATACAGCAGCTCACGCTGATAGAGGGGAAGGGTTACAGTTATCATTGCTGATTACCAACATAATCAACAGGGTCCATTATGGACTACTGATTTGTACCTCAGTATTCACTGCCTATGTTGGTTCTCTCGGTTTTACTGCCACGGCCTTCAGCTATCTTTACGTTGCTTTGACATTCACACTCTATCCTCATTTGCCTTGAGTGATAGCTTATCTGCGCGTGCAAACCACCGACGCCGTGACGGTCATGAGGTGCTTCAACGCCACGACACCGAAAACTTATTCTATTTAATGTGCAAATGAATATGTATTAGAGCATATAAACTATTAAGAAAGGAGTATACCGGGTGAGCTTTCAGCATGCTCATTGAGAAGTTATGCAGTCCCGGCGTTTTACAGATTGCACCGTAAACACTGTCCGTTGCATCGCGTCGTATCAATTTCGGCCGAAATGACTTGTTTTGTAGCGTTGTACGTGAAGTGACCTGCTCTCGTAGCGAAACAGTATGCGCCTAGGCCTTCCGTGATAAAGGTTCCAGGTTCATACATGCGCCAAAATATACGGAAAATTATTTAGTGTTATTGTTCTTATTTAGATATTGGGATGATAATGCAAATGTTCAAAATGTGCTCCATTGTGCCGTAGATAGTATTCATAACGATCATGCAGATTTTGAAACATATTCTGAAACTTAGATTGCTTCAGAGTCCTCAAAAACGAGGTGATCTTCTGACGTAATGCAGACAGAGTTTTGGGTGCATTTGGACAGCCGAAAACCTTCTCTTTTAGCATTGGTTAATCATCCTTAATGAAATACGGACTTAGCACACCATTTCTTGATTCTGCCACCAAATCGTCACATGCACTCTATGTAGCGGTTACTGAACGATAACGTCTGGTCTCTCGAAACCAAGAATACGAGTTGTTTGGCGATTGATAAAACCAACTGAAGGTGACTTTCATCGGAGAACCGCACGTTGAGCAATCTGGATCCTTGTAAACCGTGGTCAAAAATCGTGCACAATATTCAATTCGGAGGTGCCTATGTTTCTCTGTCAATCGTTGTCCAACCTGTATGCGGTACGGAAATCCACCTGTGTTCAAACAATCGTGGAAGAGACGTATTGCTAATGTTTAATTTCACTTTGGTGACTCCACGTCCATGATTTTCATTTGTGGACACAGTTACTGCTCTACCTGAGCTTCCCTTCCGTTGATAGAATACACTGTTGATGCCGGCTTAAAGCTTTCATGATATTCTTCCACCACTAACTTTAAACTTGGACCACCTTGATAACCCTTTCCGTACGAGTGAAAATAATACTCCACTATGAACATTTTTTCCTCCATCGCGAAACCTATTGTCCCTTCCAACCACAGAGCGCAAAGTTCGTTACAGAACTAAAAATACATCATGGTGATGCAACAATACGTAGAAGCACAGGCATGCGCACGACGGCTGCACGAAAACCAGTACTGTATTTTTTGACGCATACCGTATATTGCCACTTGCAGCTGCTTTTCATGTTTAGTAAATTTAACGAAAACTGATAGTTTGGCACAGAAATGTCGTTTCACTTTATTCGTTTAGTTATGTGAATTTCATGGAAACATAAATTGTTTCTTGTTAGAATATGCTTTAGTGAGCATCATAAGTCAATTTATAATCATTGTAACCATAACTTACAAACATAAGGCATTATTATGTAAATGTAAAATACTGCTTCATAGGAAAGAAAGTCAATAAATTGTTCTAAGAGTTTACAAAATGCAGGACGTACATGCGAATTAGATACGTTTGCAAGTCCATATTATGATCATAGTGAACCTCTCTGATTCCCAAAGTAGTGCATTTAACAGTGGCTATGACATGCCGAACCACCACGCAGAAAACGTCTAGTACAATTTACCTGCTTCCTACGTATAGTTGTAATATGTGTTCGAACTGTTTTCTATTCGAAAGCATTGTGCCACAGTGAGTACGAACAGCTAGAACTTCGTATTTATAGGCAAATTCACTTTCTAGTGCATTCGGAAAGAACACAAGGTTTGCCAGAACATTCTCAAATTATAAACAGAAATGAATAAGAGCCTCATTTACTCGCAGGCGTGACTTGAAGTTCCAGGCTTTTCAGTACTACTAGAGCACGATAACAAGGAGCGGCACCGTAGAGCCCTAATCAGAGCGCTGGTGAATGTGCTGTTAGCACCTGTATTTCGCATCGCCTCTAAAACGCAGTATTGGCTAGCGCAGGACGAGAAGACACCCGGTATAAAATGTAAGCGAAATGTGACCAGTATATACTAATTAATGGATGTAGGTAAAGCGTTGAATTTATTGTATTTTTTAAATAAAATTAATGGTGCTTACTCAGAAGTTCGATAATCTCTAGGAAATTTCTGAAAATTCTTACTCCAACTTGGATTACGTTTTTATGGAGTAAACCAGTATTTAGAGTTAAACATGGTATTTAAACTGTACCCAGCCATCCGGAAATGTTGTTTCTTATTCCCTTGAAGTGAATATTCTCGAGTGATTTATCCATTATGAAGTTTTAAGAAGTTCCATGGTGGATTTTAGAATATTCATAAATACTGGAAGTGGATAAAACATTTTTACATGGGATATATATAATTATTGGATACAGACGCGGTTATAAAGGCAATTGCTAAATAAATATGCATTGTAATCTCCAGGCTCATTTCATTAATAAAAGTTACACTGGAAAATAAAACAGTGAATTAAAAGGTACACAAACATATTAAGAAATGGAACCGCTCTGTTAAAGTATTTCGGTTTTCTTGTCAAGTTAAAGCGATGTCGTCACTGTAAATTTAATTGTGTTTATTTAAAAGTGTATTTAAAAAGCAGGTATAAAAGTGAGACGTGCTTTTTATTTTAATAAAAACTAAAGTCCAGCGATAAACGTCAGGCTGAATAAAAGGCACTTTATCTCCTAAATGATTTTTTGAAAATTGAAACGGTTAAACACTGTAGTAGTCCTGTAAGATAGACTAATGTAGTAACCTCAGTAAGTAAAACACCCACAACCCAAGAAAGCTTTATAGTCCAAAAGCCGCGACTACCAGACATTCCTTAGTCTGCAAAAGCTGAAAGTTTCTCAACGCATGCCCCCAACACAGGTAGAAACAATGGGGCTACTGCGAATCTTGGATCATCGTGACTTTGGCAGGTAACAGGTAGAAAAGGTGTATAAAACAGCAACTAGAAATCATCAAAGTATAAAGCCTAATTTTCTTATATCTTCTTCGAGGTAATATTAGAAATCACATCATCTATTGCCAAACACTTAGTATCGTGGCAACCCTTAAACCTGGACACCCTTAAACTTCCATAAATTGTAACTATACTTACGTTATAGTATAAATCTGAATTTTTACATGTTTCTTGGGTGATTATTAGAAGATCTTTCCTTTAGTAGTCGGACATTTTCGACAGTTCTAACATCTGGCCACACAAACTCAAAAGCTAACTGTAGATAAGAGCGCGAACTAGTATACATCCACGTGGATGCGAGTGAGATAGGGAGTTTGGTCCTTTGCTATTTTATTGCGCATTCTTAGTTTACTGAGTATGTGTTGTTAATGATGAAAATTAATAAAATCATTAAACGTATCTTTAATTCTAGCAATATCCTTATAAAATATCTTTTTTCATTTTATGAACAAGTGCTATGAATAAAATTAAACAAATTTTTTACTACTGTACCAAAATAAAGAAAAAAAAATTGTCAATTTTAATTTAGTGTCGAAATTTGAATTAATTAACATTTTAAAAACAAAGCTCATATATTTTAAAATATCATTTATTAATCTTTTAGGTTTAGTTTGTGTTTATTAACATGGAAATTATAGCTTGGAAGCTTTTAAACTGTAATTATTATTTATTTATTTATTTTAACAAACTAACTGCTGGTGTTTCTAAACATACAAGCAGTTGCGGACAATGTTTTAAGAGGTGGAATCAGGACTGAAAAGTTCAATGCCATAGCAAGGATTTGAACCACGGATCTTTCACTTGTCGTGTCAGTCCTGATTCCATCTCTTAAAACATTGCACACACACGGCTTGTGTGTTTAAAATACCAGCAGTAAGTTTGTTCGCATAAATAAATAATAATTACCATCTAAAGGTTACTTGGATCAGGGACATAAAGTAGTTATAATTGTAAATCGCCTTTGGGGTATTTATTCCTTGTGGTCTACCGGGAAAATACGAATCGGTTGGGGAATTTAGTGTCATACTAGCAAGTTGGCCATGGTAGCTTAGTGGTTAAGCAGCCGCTCAATAAGTGGAAGATCCATGGTTCAAGTTCCGGCCATGGCATTTAATTTTTCAGTTCTTATTCCACCTCCTAAAGTTTTTAAACATTTATTTTTAGTCATAAATAATTCTGTATAGTAAAATTATCCAATCAATCCGAATATCTCACTCTGTCGAAACCTTTTGGCTATAAGGATAGACCTAATAGTTACACGCTCAGATTTTTTTGCTACAACGTAAGTATAGTTACATTTTCTTAAAGTTTAAGAGTGTCCGGTGTGGGGGATTGCCACGATACTGTTACCAATGGATGACACGGTTTCTATTATCCCGAAGAAGATGTAATAAAATTAGACTTTATACATTGACAATTTAAGGTTTCTATTTTATACACCTTAGCTACCTGTTACTTGCCAAAATCATGATCCAAAATCCATCGTTTCTGCCTGTGTTAGGGGCATGTGCTGAGAAACTGAGATTTTATAGAATAAGGAAGGTCTGGCAAGCACGACCTCTTGCTCTATAAGTAAAACACCCAGAACTCTAGAAGGCTCTAGGCTTTCTGAAGATACTTAATGGGTACGATCGTAATGAAGAACCAGCTTTCTTTGTCGTAGTGTACACCACAAAACCACTGTTGTACAGCAAGCTTTTAGTGTCACTAACTCACTCTCACATACACGTGAACACGTCCTGAACACATCACACCTCACCGTGTAGCATGATCTTATAACACAAATATGTCTCAATTTGTATATTAGCGCAGCATATAAGGTTTTCTTGTGCACCTTGTCGGCTCATGGTTACATGCCCTTTGCAATTGTTTTATATTATCAACTTCTACTTTTAATACAAATAAAGTACATCAAGTAGAAGCTGCATGTGTCTTTTGTATCTTTTTTTCTGTCTATCTATCTTTCTCTCTACTTGTCTATTTTTCTGTAAACTCACGGTACTTCGCTCTTTGACATGTCCCCTCCCTGGCTCTAAATAATCGTAAGACGCTATTATAAAACCAGCACATCTTTAGCGCTGTGATTTCACTCAACACTTCCCGCAGCTCCAGAGTTTCGCTGCTAATATACCAGCAAAGACTTTTTTGTTATTTTTGTATGTAGTTTAAAATTATCGACTGCAATCTGAATGCACTTTATTTCCGTTTTTGCCTGTTGTAATGAGTAGAAAGTTGATTTATGATGTATTCTTTTTATATTTATTTTACGTTAGTGTAAGGGAAAGTATATCGTTAGAGTAATTATATATTAATTTATGTTTATGTTCTTAATTAAACCAACAAAAAATGTTGGAAGTCGGGGTATCCCTTTACCTGGTTTATATTGTGAAATTTTCTAGTTAAAATGTTATTTACCGCGGTTAATTCCGCAATAAATCACTCACTAGACTGCTTCAGATAAGTACACGTTCACAGAAAGAGGAGATGTGGCAACTGTGCAACTACGTTGAGGAAAGTAATTATGTAAACATTCAGCATGACAGTGCCCTCTAGCCAAACACACAATGTCCTGAACAAACTCTTATCTCCTAGACACAGGTTGTTTGCACTACAATTTATTTTAAATATTTAGAATACCAAGAAGAAAGAAACAGTGCTGGAAAAACATAACGAAATAATGTTTTTCTAAAGTGTCATTGTCTTATACTGGAGAAAGTGTTCCTAGACAGAGCTTGGTGGTAAAGCTCCCGGCTTAGGATATCATTGCCAATAATATGATAATATAACGATCTCCTATTGGCTAGAGGCAGAACCTCTATCAGCGATAGCCAGGAAACTCACCAGTCTCGTCAGAGAAAAACATACATATGTAATAGTTTAAAATCACTTGTGTGTCTCTAAGATCTATATTTTATACTCTGTTATATGGTAAGAGCTTATAAAGGTGCAAAGTGCACACCAAGTGTAATAAACCAATATCAAACTAAGCAACTTGCCTTTGTACATTATAAATAGTAGTTTCGTATAATTAATGCATATGATACATATAATGGATTAGCTATAAGGCCACTTGTAATAAACGAAATATAGCAAATAAAATAGAAAAGAGGACATTTTGGTGATTTTACTCTGACCAGTCCTCTCAAGGTCACGCGCGTACACCTCGCTGTGTCTCTTTCTATAGTCTGCCCCCGCCTGACAGTCGCTTTTGCTCCCTCACTGCCACTCCCTGAGAGGAATGGGGGAAAGGTTGCAAAGCATTGAAGAGGTGACCTTGAGTGAACCGGTGAAACTGAAAATGCTGTAGTCCATATTTATTCAGTTAGAATTCTTCCATAGCATCAATATTGAATCTGCCATATTCATGGTCCTTTATGACAGACAATATTACATAATATATTAAACTGAAAGTTTTGCAAGGCCTTCTAAGTTTACTGCCGCAATTTTAACTAATAAATTTGTTTATTAAGAAAGTTTTTAATTATATGATCTTTAGATTTTAATTTTTTATTTTTAAAGGAGTCCAAATATTTTGTAGTAAATCTATATCACTTACAGGTTGTGTTTGCTATTCTAAAATTAAATTCCACCATCCTTAATAGTATCTCGGAAAACGTTTATCGCAGAAAAAATATTCAAAGAACAGGCAGAGAAAATAAAATCCCATACTAACCTCATTAATAACAATATTTAAAGCATTATAGCTAAGTGATCTGATAATATAAAATATTAGGTAAAAAGGCAGGTCTCGCTGTTCACCAGTTTTAATAATACTTCATCCAGATGTCCTTCTATATTGTATTTAAATGAAATTCCCTCTGGGAATATATCTTTACTCGTGGAGCTCTAAAGGATCCGAAATTGCAATTTTCAGTAATTGGATCAATTTTTCGCCCGTTAACATTTCAAAATATCCTCAAAATTTCAAGTTAAAGTGTTTAAAATAAGTGGAGAATTTTCATAGTAAAGTTGAACGTATTTGAGTCTTACGAGACTGAGTTCCATAACAAACAGGTATGTCATGAACATAAGAGTTTTTCACCAGCAACAGGAGTACATTTCAGGATCCGTCAGGGAACGGCAAGATCTTTCGTCTGACATCATCTCGGAACTATTCCAAATTCTTAGGGAACATCTATTTGTAAGTACAACCTCTAAATTACATTTTGTTGGGCAAAATCGTTTTCATTCGTGGAGGAAATAGAAACAAGAGAAAAGTTATCTCGGAAAGTTAAGGGTTATGATTGAATGTGATTAAATGCTCGGTTGCGGAACACGTGTGAACTTCATCTTAAATTTTGTGATTTGCCCGTCGGCCATTTTCTTTTTCTGTCATTAATGCAAACTAAAACATTTTGTGTCTCAGAAACTGCGTAAACATCGATCATTTGTAGTTTGTATTAGGACAACAAATTCAAACTTTTTAACAACCCAAGTGATTTGAATTTATTTTCCAAGGATTGCACCAATGTCTGATTAGGTCACATTTTGTGCAGTTACTTAGTGATTGGATACTGCATTCCAAGCTAAAACTTCGTGTAATGCAATGATGCAAAGAGAACAGAATTTCAAAGCGCTCACATAGTGCCTAGCCTTTAAATATTTAACTAACGCTAAGCCTACTATATTCTTCTATTCACATTGTACTCAGCAAGAAATGTGTAATACAACCATGTCCATCACAGAAAACAGGAAAAAAGTGAAACTATGGGTAAGAGACATTCCATTTAAAGATTAGGATACGGCATTTCAAATAAAAAAAAAATGAAAGAAAGAAAAACCAAACATACCTATGTGCATGAGGGTCACATTTAAGTGATAAAATTAAGCTTATATTCCAATATTTATGTATTCTGAAATAAGATATAAATTCCCTGTTACTTCAATATCGTTGCAAATTGGTAGACAGTGGTCACAGTTGGTCATCTATAGCCAACCAGAAACTAACAAAACCCAGGAGTGTGTTAGCCTAAAAAACAGCGTGTTTCCTTTGTGTGTCTAGCAATCTCAGTAAAAAGAGACGAAAGGTATATTCATAACTAGCTGTGAATTGATGTGGTGTTTAAACAAACATAAATAAAACTTTATAAACAGTTTCGATAGGCTTTGAGAGTAATGAAATTAGAACTACGGTGGTTCTATGTCTCGCCACTCAATACTTGGCTGCTCGGCGAGTCGTGGGTCCTTATTTTATTCTGGTGTATCTGAGGATGTATATGTGTAGAGGAATAAATACACGAATACGTAAAAGATAAATAATTCAAATTTTACTCCAGAAGGAAATATTTTAAGCTGTTTCTTCGTTCTACAATGACAGTATTTCAAATAATAAAACATCGTGCTTTTAAACACCACTTTTATATTTTATTTAAACAAACGGCTGTAATAATTCAGTATTAGGATAGTTAAAAGCTACCTCAATTCTTTCTAACCTTCGCTCTTCCAATAAATTAAAACTGTAAACGGTTTTTCTACTAAAAATATTCTTTACCTGTTATTTTTTCGGAACCATCTATGACAATCGAAGAACAACTTCCCATGCCTCAGTGTTTTGCATCTAGTTTTGAGGGCTTAGAAAGGAAGCTGCTTCAGAATTTATAATTAAAACATTTTTATGGTACAATTATTAAAATAAAAAAAGAAGAGAAGAGAAACCATCCCTCAAGCAACTTCCTGTTGTGGGTTAGATCAGGTAGTACAGAGGTTTATAGGTTTACTCATTTATTTCTAATTTACCTTTTGTAACAAATTTCTGAAGTATATCTTATGCTATCATTGTAGGTTTTAGTTTCAGGAATGGTTTATAGGAAGTGCCGTAGGCCCTTTCTACTATTCCACGGCTTTGATATTTGCTTTATGTCAGAATAATTTGTTTAAGCTTGACATTCAATGGTATTTAAAGCCCTTTGATTCATGAGGAATGTCTTATGTTCTCTGTCTTTTAGTGTAAGGACTGACACATTTATCATTATTACTATCATCATTTTAATTTGAAGTATCAGTGGAACCAGGAGCATTGCAACTTCTATGAAATTACCCCAAGTAGGTACATTACGCCAGATTTACAAGTAATGTCTGTGCAAAAAAATTAATTATCTAGTTGTAATACTTCAGAAGACCAATTTTATCACCTTGGTGTCCCCTTGAGGGCCCGAAAATACCAAGGGTTGCTTGCTCATCAACTATCTCAGACCTGACGAACTATACTCACCAAGTGTGAAGACATTCCCCTATTGCCACCCCCTCTGTGACCACGAAAGCGGAAAACTTGCGGAAAACAAAGGGAAAAACAGTTCCTTGTAATGCGTGTGTATGTGAGCTACTGCATTTAAAGAGGGGAGGGACAATTCTGTTCGCACCTTCGGAGTAAGGTTCGTCAGGGCTGAACTATCTTCAAGGAGGTGTCACTGAGGCAACTCATTGAATTACAAATTAGCGTCCCGAAAATCCGAAGGCCAATATTTATGCTCCTTCTGAGGAATCAACGAAAATACTTTGATAGAATTAGATATTATTTTCATTTGGTTTTTCTACATCAGGTGTATGACTTAATTCTACTACTCACCAGAAATATAGCTTCATCTGTCATAATACAGTAGTGGCGTCTTAAACGAGCTAAAGGGGAACCATTTCGGATAAGACATTTTTTGCGAATAACCAATGACAACCGTTTTAAAAAAGGAAAGGAATAGAAAAGTTGTATTTCAAATGCACATAATAAAGCTTAATAAAAGCTGCTGCTGTATGCACCATTAATATATTTACAAAGAATATCTCATAAAGTCAGTAATGCTTTCTAAACTTTGTTCTCATAATGCTTGCGAGTCGTTACATATTACACCACTGTTTGATTACTGCTTTGTATTACAAAACAAGACCACCCAAAAGTATGTTTGTTATATTGTGACGCCGGCCGCGGCACACAACAAAGTACGGTCGTGACCAAGCAATGTCACACCACATACCACGCGTGGCGCATATCAAAAGCGTTCAAGGTCTAGCTTCCCCACAGCATTCACGCGAGCATATATGTGACGACAATCAGCGGCAGAACCATAAGAGGTTATTATTCCAGAAGTGTCCCGCGGCCGGCGTATTTGTAGAACTTCGAGAAAGGTCCGTCTTACGTCACTCTCGCTATCTAATGAGGCGAGGCAACGAGCAGAGCAGTGAGTTGTCGAGAAGTCAGTCAGTTTTTAGTTTTAATGTGTGTGCATCAGTTAAGTGAGTACGGTCGCGTCGAAAGGACATAGCGAAAGTTAATGAGTGTCGAGTGATTGTATCATCCAAGTCAACTGCTTGAGAGTCAGGGTTACAAGAATAAAGAGTTGTATGTTGTGATATCACGAAAGACTGTAGACTGTGTTAACACCAGTATAAGAGAACTGTGTTGTACAAAAGTTATAGAAAAAAATAAACTGAGAAAAAGTAACTTAACTGGAATCTGTCGTTTTTATCACAATATTAATGTTTGTACCGTAATTAAAGATTTCCAGTTAAGATTTGAATGCAAACTTGAAGTTTGTCTTAACTCACATCCTTTGAATCTCTGATCCGTTGTCACTCTGCAATAATGGCCTCGAGATTCTGTGAAATGCCTATTGTAACATATCTTCAATTCCTATCTTGAATGAAAAAAAAAGCAAAAAACTACTGACCATCATCAACAGTAAAGTAACAGATGCAAGCAGGTAATGCTTGTTATAAATATACAGTATTTAATGGAATATGTAGTTCGCGCTGATGATTAACTATACCTATACCATACCAAGTACTTGCTTTGGAGTTTAGAGTTGGAACAAAGGAACATTAGCAAATGCTGTCTCAGCAGTGTTGCCATTGCGAATTTGAGTATCTCGTTTTTCTTACGTCTTTCCTACTGTCCTCCCTCCTCTGCCGTTACGGGTTAGCACAGTTGGGTTAACTGTACTTGGTTCATCATTACAATTATTTCCATATTTTCTAAACCAGCAGATACTGTAGAACGGAAAATAGAATTTTGCTTTAAATTGGCCACATCTGGAAGATGAATGTAAATAACTCACAAGGATTGTTCTCGGCGTTCCAAATGATACGGGTCTCACTGGTTGAAATCAGGTCGCTGGATTTTTCTTCCAATAAACCAATATCAGAGTTTCCATTCCTAATATCGGGTTTACCATGTTTCCTGTGAGAAGACACACTTCTTTTCTCCATTTCTGAAAATTATTATGAGCAGAACAGCGATAACAACTTGTAGGGTAAGCATGGCGAAAACGGTCATGAGGTCAGACAGATACTTCCTAAGAAAATTTAGTGTATTTTTCTTACCGATGTTGGTACCAGTGCATTGAGAAGCCGTGCGTACGTTAGAGATCTAAGGAAAGTATCTGTGAGTATTTCAAGGGTAACGTACCATCCAGTAAGAGAAGCGACACGTGTAAGAAACTTTTGTTATTTATTTACTTAATTACTTACTTTTAACGCGTTTATTTGTGTATTTATTTATTTATTTATTTGAACTGTAAGATTTCAGTCGTACGTTGCCTAAAAGAATATTCTAGACACACACGTTGTGACATCAGTGATCCATCTATTGATGACGAAGCTTACTCGAGTAAATATCTTCAGCCTGTATCTTCTGACTTATTTTCTGTACGACCACACTGTTTGACAGACGGACACGGCTCGGCTGGGTCAAAACGGCAGCACATTTTTTTTTCTCCCGATTAATTTAATACAACTTTCAAAGTGTTTATATATGTGCGTCGTCCAAATATCTTTCAACGTTGTTCATATATTATTGTAAATACATAATTATATATAATACAATATAAAGATTTGCATTATATTTAATGAACTTAAATGGAGTTCCGTGTTCATTTCCACAATAAAATAGAGAACCTGGTGTTAAGAGATTCTTGAATCTCAGAATACAGCTGTCTTGGAGGAATTATGGGAATAACACAATACAAGGAGGTGAGACTCAAGCTTCGAATAGTCATGTCCTCCTCCAACAACTTCCCTGGATATTAAAAGTAAACCAGAAATCAAAAAGAAATGCAGAAAATCTGATGTGGTAAGAAGCTCAGTCTCTAACATGATCATTTAAAAGCTAAAAGATCTGCCCGTGCTGAAAAGGAAAAGGCAGAAGAAGCGAAAGCCCGGAGAGTTAAGCAGCTTGAATATGTGCAAGGAAGGCCAACAGTGTTACAAGGTAAGGGAGAGCTGACTGCAGTGACACTGTGACAACTGTATGCTGATGACGGAGATGTCATGATTCCTATATGAATACTGTGTTGAGACTTCCTGAATCTAAATAAAGCTTTCTTTAAACATGTGTTTGAGTGAGTACGTAAAAACCAAATATCCCATAAATACCAAACTTCCGACTTTAATTTCAATATCTTCCACAGATATACACGAAGATTTTCAAGAACATCCCCCATCATAAAGTACCCTGCATATGGATTACTTATCGACCTTTTTTATATTTTAATAATAGATACATTTGAAACATATACGTGATAAAATGTATATGTTGAATTTTCTACGAGTCTGTGAAGTTTTCGTCGTGTGGAAGGAGTTTTGTATGATGTTGTAGCCTCAAGAACTAGACAAAGCCTTACTGCATAACTAACATAAACTTGCTTAAAAGACACAGTTTAGTATAAGTTCTTTTCCGACAAACATTTTGAAGATTTCCATTGTTATTTTCTTGGACGTTTCAATGCTCGTTTAGTTTCTTTAAGAAGTTGTTAATTATTTCTCAGAATATCGTAGAACTCATGGTCAATGCATAGCGATCATAGCGATCCGGTTAAGCTGCGTTCAAAAGACAAAGCATTTCTCCACTCATTAAAAGTTAAAAGCTTTGAGTTATGTATTTCGAAGGCACTTGTAGTCTTGGCTCAAAATTAAATATGCATCCCTGCATCCCCTGCCGATTTTTAAGCCATCGATTGGCAGTCATGAAACAGTGTACGCTCATTTTAATTGAAAATTATAAAATAAGGAAAAATAAAAGAATTATCATTGCATATACCAAACGCTAAAACCTGAGGCTCCAAAACGTGACAGTTTTGTGTAAAATTAGTATATCAAAGACTGCGTGGAAGATATTTATTCTCACATTTCTTTAATACTTATGATTATGATAAACGTATAACCCGCTGTTAAGAAAATAGTTCTCATAATACCCCAAAAATCGCAAAAATCAAATGTCAGTGATTAATCTGAAAGAAGCACTCTCTGTTAATGTACTTTGGAAACTATATAAAGACAGACAAATGGGTCACTATATTTTCCATTTGAGTGGAAGGTTACACCATTTTATCACTCTTACTTTGTCCTCCACAGAATATCTTATCACTGAAAGGAAGGAACGGAGGGAGGGAGACAGGGAAGGAGGGGGGAAATGAGGGAGGGAGAGAAGGAGGGAGGGAAGGAAGGAGATATCTACATTAGAATTATCAGACTTGCAATGATGAAGTTCACAATAAAAATTTTTGCCAAAATCGTATGTCGCATGTTTTCCCTCCTATATACTACACATAAAGGGCGCCTATTTTTACTTTCTCTACTCGTAACTAGGGGAAGTATTATATTCCACCCAAAATTCCATGTCGAGATTTCATGGGAAATATATGTTTTGAGGATCCCTGAATCCCAGAAAAAGCATTTTTAGAAAAAGGTCCGTGTGTGTGGACAGCATAACTCAAAAAGGAAAACTCGGTTAAAAACCAAAGCTGGTATTCAAGTTTAATGTCATTCAAGGATGCGACACGAAGATTTTGAAGAAAATAGCCCCACCCTAAACTACTCTTTAATGGAACATTTTTCGAAAAGTTTTATTTTCTTGAAAATGCCTCCAACGATTTTGATTAAAATGCCATATGTTTGAGATATTTTGGTGACAGATCAAATGTATATCTTGAATTTTCTGGCTATAGCCCCTGTAGTCGTATTTACTCTGGACGACTTTTGCATAACTGGTAAATCGTTAGAGATAGACCAAATGATACTAAACAAAAAATGTAGATATTGCTAAAATACACAATTTATGTCTCAACAAATTTTCTTGTAAGGTGAAAAATTTCGGAGATATTCCTTGTTATGTGTGTGAGTTTCTGAAAACTTCAGACTTCCGGAAATGGAACATCGTTGTTCATGTTTTTATATGTTAAGTGTGCAAAGAGAACGGAATCTCAAAGCTTTAAAAGATTCGACTATCGCACAAAGCCTACTGTATTCCAATATTCCCCTTGCACCTACAAGGAAATAAGCAATAAGATAATTTGTACAAATGTTTATTTCAACTAACACGAAGGTAATAATGTGTAGGGTTTAACGGCCCGTCGATAACGAGCTCATTTGGGCCAACACGAAGATATAGGAATAAGAGTTTGTAAGAATGGTTAGTACGAGAGTAGAGAAAGTCATGTGAGTGCAACACATCAGATTTTTATTTCTTGCGTTTGTATTTACTAAAATGTCTGTGTAGATACACAATATCGAGTATTTAAAATAGTAATGTGAGGGTATGTTTATACCACTTATGTGACTTAAGGGAGGTTTTAAGCTGGTTTGGGTCAAAGATATCAATTTTGTGTTTTTTGCTGATTTTGCAAGTTTGGCCCTTATTTTATCACAATCTAAAAACTTGCCAGAAGCGTCTTCAAAATAAATTTAGCTGTCCAAGAACGGATATGAATAAAAAAAAGTTATATTTTCGTTAAATGTGTTTTAAAAATATGGAAATAATACCTATGTGATATAAAAAGTCAGTACGTTTAAAACTGCATTGGTTTATATGTCTACAAAATTTCATACTTCTTGAGTGAATAGTTTCTCTGAGAAGCGGAGTTAAACTTCTTAAAATTAACATTGCAAACATAGAGCTTACAACCTCCCCTAATTTTGATTGAGGGTTTTCTCAACCTTATTTTTCTACATACGTTTGTTCCATTTTCGCAGGAACCACTTATTATAGAGTAATGAAACTTTTACCACTCACTTCTGGGTTATCTTTGGTGATACTGACTTTTTCTTATAACACCAACATTGAAATTATGAATGCTAGAAGTTTTTATTTTTAAAGTATGGGTGAAAAAATAATATATCCATTATACTTAATTATTTTTAAAATATAAATCAACATATATATGTAATATAAAAACACTCCGTAAAATTATAAAGCATTTATTTATATGTGTACCAAATTTCACACTTCTAGAGCAAATAGTTTCTCTGAACAACGGAGTTGAACTTCATAAAATTAACATTGAAAACATAGGGCTTAAACCTCCTGTTAAGAAATAAAACAGCTTAGTGGAATTTATGCTTTGAGGATAAGCAACAACGGAAAACTGCTATGAGGAGATACATATAATGTAGTTGAGCTAGTATTGGAAATGCTATTGAAAGTGTGCTTAGAGAATGTTTATATTCCCACTGATAAATGTAAGGGTTAAATCAATGTATTGCTGATAGTATTTATTGCATTATTCTATGGTGTGTTTGGCAGTTAAGACAAATCAAGTTGAGAAAATTAGTTGAATCTTTAATAACCGTTCACCTGCCAAAGCTCCCAAAATAAATGAGAAAATAAACCGTAGCCAAAAGTGTAAATAATGTTTTTTACAGGCATTTTATTTGTATAGCATTCATTTTTATTCTATCTGGACTTTTACAACATTTCAGAACCTGATTACCAATATTTTTCACATTTTATTCCACTTTGGCTGTTTAAAACTAATATTATTTTGTGTTCCCAAGTGCGAAAATAGGCCCTTAGCATATGCAATGGTTAAGGGTAGAAACCGAAGGGACATGTTGAAAACTGGCAGAAATTTTCTGGTCCCATTATTGAGAAGCCACAATTTTAGACATTTATCTCAACAACAGAAGTTGTGTATTTGTATTAGAAAGCGTAATTAGAACGCACAATACTCTTGCAACTATGGTTATAGTTACAGCATGACTTCCAGTTAATTTTGTAACTGTGGAAAACGCTTTCGAATAGATGAGATTTTGGATATTTTAAAATTAATCTCC
Source organism: Tenodera sinensis (assembly GCA_030765045.1). Taxonomy (NCBI): domain Eukaryota; kingdom Metazoa; phylum Arthropoda; class Insecta; order Mantodea; family Mantidae; genus Tenodera; species Tenodera sinensis. Next base: position 121,345,278 of record CM060967.1, on the reverse strand, counting down.
TCCAACGTAATGTTATATCGGACGGTGAATGAATGCAACGGGTGAAATGATCAAATGACCTCGAGGTCCATAGAGTTTTAAGTTACCCGACATTCGTCTTCTTAGGATAAGGGAAAATCTCGGAAAAAAACTCGCGACCCCTTGAACGTGAGGCAGACACTAGCCATCACGCTACCGAGGCGAGAAAACTAGAAATTTTGGATGGTGATACGCAAGATTGTGGAAATACAGTTCATGATTTCCAGTTACCTCTAGATAAAACAGGAGACATTGCAATGAGGAAAAAGTTAACGAAGTTGTATGTGGGAAATTGGCTTCCACGATAAACGTGCAGCAATCTACATAAAAAGATCAAAAGGAGCATCTGATAAGGAGCTAGAGCATCGTTCCTGGAATAAAACTGCATACACAGAAGAAAGGACTGTAAATGGCAACGATTCTTTTCAGTGCCTATCTGAGAAATATCCGTAGATATTGCCGCGATAACCTACAGAGTTGTTCAGCACAATGTTGCCAGAAATATATTAGCTCAACCATCTAACTTCAAAGACATGTTTATATGTTGCTGAGAAGGGTAAAGCCGTTACACACAACAATAAAGGCAGCGCAGTTCTTTCGCTTGCTCTTAATTATATGATCATAGTTAAGAAAATATATTGTACTGGTGGACTGTAGAAGACATGAATGTAGCGATTGTCCCAACAATTTCAAACAGAGTTTACGGATGTAAATAAATATTTCCGTGTAATAGACATGACCCAGTTCAGGGATGGTGGTTCACCCTATCTTCACATTGTTCATATATATGATGTACATGTTCCTTTTCCTTTAAAATTAGTAACGCTATGATGCTGAAAGGTGGTATACTAATATAGTGATGGTTTCTGTACTTTCTTATTTTTTTCAAAGAGCACAATCCTATACATAGCAAAACGAGGATGATGATGATGATGATGATGATGATGATGATGATGATGATGATGATGATGATGATATGCTGTGTCAAGTTTTCAATGGGTTCTGTACCTGAAGGGATGGTATTGTGGCAAAACGGCAATTCGAAGAAGCTCACTGCTGACACCAGTTGGACAAAATCACTCCAGTTACTTTTTTACCACTAAATTGCCTTCAACAATTTTATCACAAACACACAATTTTCTTTTCTTCGTTAACGCAGTCTACAGTCTTTCGTGCTATCGAAACCTACAACTTTTACTTCTCGTAACCTAGTTTCAGTATCAGTGTCTTTTTTCACTCTGTCTCTCATACACTAACTACGACGATGCAATCACTTGATGCCCGTTAGTCTTGTTCACGACGACAGACGTATTTTTTACAACACATGCATGCACAGCTGTCTCGCACTCACTGACACACTGACCGATTCATGTCTGTAACCGAAAACTCACTCACTACTATGTCCTGGCCTTCTTATATAGTTGAGGTGACGTCACGAGGACCTTTCGCGAATTCCTTCAAACACGACGGCAGTGACCTAACCAGATGTTTGTCAAAGGCACCGGAGAACACCCCTTTTGTGTAGCCGCTTCGATTGTTGTTAGTCACGTGTTCGTTCGGGTGAGTTGTGTGAGATAGCTTGAGTATGTGCCTTTACTCGCGGGCCCAACATGTTGTGTGAAGCAGCTTCGCCCCGTCTGTTCTTTGTTGTGCGCCGAGCCCGGCGTCACAGTATTAACCAGCTGCACTTCTAAAAGTGCTAAAATTTCCATCCTTGTAGCATAACTGGCTTCTGAGAAAAAGGAATACTAAAGATATACTAATAGATGTTAATAAATTTAATCAAAGATAAACAATACTTTAGTGCATACCTGGATCTTGGGACGGGGTTTCATATAGTTTAGCTGCAGGGGTTTACTTTGTTTGCGTTGATCCACTTTGGGAGTCTTTTTAAGATATTTGTACATTCAGTATAACGTGCTATTTTACCTTTTAGCTTAGCCTCAGTCGTAGCATAAAGATTTGTTTTCAAGCTGATGGTCTTGGAATGGTAACTAAAGCATTGGCTTTGAAATAACACTTCAAAGTGCATAAGTGACAAAGTTTTTATTTACTTAACTTTTTACCGTATGTATAACACAGATTAATAATTTATCTTAATTATATCTTCCACTTTAGGTGAACTTTAGCCATTCGAGTCTTATTCTTCGCTAAAGGTTTTTTCACATCTAGTTCAGAACGTAACTTTCAGGATCGCTGTTTCTAGCGAACATTAACACATTAATCTTGTTGACAAATTCATTTTCTAAGTTTCACAATTGATTTCAACACAATGTATAACTCTTTTGTTTATCATATCTGGTATTAATTAACTAATGTAAACCCTTATATTTTTTTCTTCTTTTCCATAAACCAGTGTTTCATAAAGTAGTCTAAGGATCTATATAGAATATCTGTCTCATCCGTATTCAGGATGATTTAGTTCTCAGGACCCATTTATCGTTGGAAGATCAAATTTTTACTAGTTGTATTATTGGACATTGTTGGTTAATATATCATTCTTCTAAGTCTATAAACTCAAATACATCAAACTTTAGGTATAGAACTCATTGAAAATGAGACAAAGCAAATAAATCATAAATCTATTTATATACCAGTTTTCAACATCATAGTATTTTTCACAGAAAAGGAATATGAACGTCACAGATTCTAACATTGCAAAGATAAGGCGTACCATCACCCTTAAAACAAAAGCGTAAATTCAATTTAACTCCTCTTAAAACGGAAATATTTCAGTTTTTCATAGGGAACATTAAGAATAGATTTGCCTACAAGGACATCATTCATACAGTCTTCATAAGTGTTCACTAAGTTTAACAATTTTTGGTAATTTTTGACCTCATACACATCAATGAACCAAAGGGATTTAAAGCATTTGACACAGCATCAGAAGGAAGGACTGGTACGCATCTTTTTGATTCCTACAAACTCACATGCACGGCTGTTTCTCCGTTTTACTGTCCATTCGTTTTACTGTGCTACTAAAGGATATACTGCTTGTTGCATGTTTGGCTACTCCCGGTAGGAAACACCAGACCTTCTGTAAACGAAGTGGAGAGGAAAGTGATGATCGGGTGTTCATTATGTGTAGACTATTCTGTAATCACTTTCGCATCCAACTGCCAGAAACTACTAAAGGGAACTATTAAACGTTACGCTTGGTAATCAAAGAACAGCATCGATATTTCCCAACCTTTCATAGTAAGCAAGAACAGAGAGGTGTGTGGGGGTGGATGCTGATGCTTAACGCTTGCTGTTCATTGTATACCTCAACTACGTGAGAAAGAATGTAGGTGCGGTCTATTTTTTCAAACATCTCTATCAGGCAATCGTTTCAGCATGGAATACGAAACTTCATGGAAAGAATGCAAATAGTCACTTACATTTTTGAAGAGAAGTAACTAACGCCCTCATTCAACAAATTACCAGATGATATTCAACGATTCTATGAGAAAAGCTGTTAAATGTGCACTGCCCAAAACGAATACATGTCTACAATGCCGTAATTGCGCAAGGAATATTAATTTACATTGTCTCCCAGCTGCCCATGAGTATTGTGTTTAGGCTGTAAATATAGTATAAATACGCACGCGCACATAAATACGTATTTTACACAATATGCATACATACATACATATACATTATTTATTTTGAATTTATGATATTTATACATATTGAATATCTTTTGACTCTCTTGACTATCATTTTGATTATATTATTGCATAAGATGAAAAGTTTATAGTTTATTATCTGAAGGCTCTAAGGATGTTTTACTTGCTTAAAAGTTGTATCTGCTATTTTCATAACTTGTAATATGGTTCAGCAATAAATACAAATGCAATTTTACAAACAAATACAAATGTTAAACATGTTGGAACTCTGTAATAATCTTTCACTCGAAATACCAAGTTACTAAGTTGGATTACTTAGTTCTGACTTAAACAAGACAAAAAGTGATTAAAGCCTTGCATAATTCCCTTCATGTACTTCTTCAGGTAATAAAATTACATAATGTATGTCTATTTCAACTTACAAGATAGTTTACGTATAAAAGGTAAGCAAACGACTGATTAATGCTGAATATGAGCACAACTAATTACATATCGTGGCTAATACGTTGGATGTTAAGGAACAGTTATTCGGCAACAAAGAGAGGTTGATCTGTTTTATGAAGGAACTGGAGATCCTCGGTGAACGCGTTGATATATTTGAGGTCCTTTCTAGAGCGCTGAGAAAATCGATAAGCGAGAAGAAAATAAGACCAAGGAGCTGAATAAATCTGGATGCTTCTCTTTGAAATCTGCTGTGCCACGGTTTCTGACCGAGGAAAATGTCACACAGTTGTTTGCCAAACTACAGGTGGACTATGGAAATGCGCTTGGCAATAGTACTGTTTTCGTAATTACACGGTATATCGTGACAAAGTTGATTCAAGTCAATTGCAATTGTGACTGCCAACGCTCCTTAGTTACAAAGGCTTATACTTAAAGAAGTGGAACTTACCTTACCTTGTCAGCTTTGGATGGCATAGTGATTCCTTAGTCGCAAAAAAGTCCTGGACTACTTGACTATATCAACACCCCAGAGTCCCAAAGTAGGAACGTCTTGCAGGCTACCCTCCCTCCAAATAACCGGACCGCGGAGCATGTTGAAGGGGATGAGATTGAAGCAATTGATCAAATAGTCAGAGATCCTCGTTCTTAAACTTTAATTCTGGTGAACAGCAAGAAAGGAGCAAACGCTGTATGAGCTTTATGATTCTGAACGCTGTCACTTGGAATGATAAATCACTGACACCTTTCATTCCCAATAATTCTGGGCTTTAATCTGAAGAGTGCTCAACATCCCAAGATACAGAAAATTGTATTTTTGACTGGTAAGGACTCTGCAGTACACTTAACTGCTTTCCAGATCCAATGGTATCAGCAACGTAGGTCCTGACTACAAGCCTGCCTGCTGTATTTGAGAGTCGCTGTCACCATTAGAAATAACTCCGAGGAATAACCGATGAAAATTAATAAGGAACTCAGCCAGCTCCTGAAGGACAAGAAATACTTTTGAAGTTAATTAACCGGGCTTCATAGTTTCAAGTCAGAAGTAGCCAGAAACCTGAATAAACGTACCTCTGCGAGGGAATGGTTGAACTCGACAGATGAGGAAATAAAAATGTCCAAAACTAAGCAATCATTGTCACTGTATCATTAGTAGCCCCTTTTTCATGGGAAGCGACTCACGTCCTGCCGCAGAAGCTCTGTCCCAAGAAGGCATTGAAATCGGTATTCTAAATTGAAATATTTTTGTGTTCTAGTAGTCCGGTTTCAGCTTCATTGTGGACACTACACCAGCTACTCGGCATAGGTGGGCTAGTGCGGTTATCCGGGACGGACAGGGGAGGCAACCTCTTCTTTCAGCAAAACACTGTTGAACGAAGAGAACTGGAGATGTTTCAAACATACCCATAGAACCAATCCAATTTTTGGCCCGAAAACTACAGGAACGTAAGTTTAAACACGAAAGTTGCAATGAAGAATCATCAAATCGTGCGCATTACCAGAAAATTACCTAAAGAAATGCGATGAGAGGAACATAGAAAATAAGCGTGACACATTCTCCTAAATGCAAGTATGTGAAAGTACCATCAAACTGGCGCGTATGCGAGCTTCACTTGCGAAAAACAGGCAAGAGTCAGGTCGTGCTAGAAGTCATCAAATCAATGAGCAACATCCTTAAGCGTTCTGCTGCTATTGGGACTTGCTGAAGTTCAAGGGTGGGGTGCTATAATAGTGCAAGTCAACAAAGGCAGGAGAGAAAGAAGCTAAATTTTCCTAGAAAATTAAAGATAGGAAAGCCCTAGAGAAAACGCACAAGAGTACATTTTGAGGTAACCAAGGCGACGATACTATTGGCTACGGGTGAGAGGCGACACTGAGATGTACTGACAGGATGATTACGCAGAGTCGAAGTTCCCTTCAAATAGCAGGACTCGCATGTAGCTTTATGAAACTGGGGTACTTGAAATACGCTTGGAGTTATTGCACGTTTTTACATGACTAGCCCGGTTCACTGCTTATGGCCTAGTAATATGTTTTCTTCCCATGTATGTGTCAAATATAATAGTTTACAATGGTGCATATTGGAAACCCTTGGTATCACGATTTGCAACCGGAGATCCAGAAGCATCTAGAACACGCAGAAATCAGTACTTAGCAATATTTTCCTAAATATGCAAAAATTGTGAAAGGAGTAACTATAATCCACAGAGCCACAGTTGTAGCAGGAATCCATCCAAGAAACCATCGCAAAGGAGCGAAAACAAGTATGGGACGAAACAATTTTCAGAACATATATTGTTGGTATTGTTCTTACAAAAATGAACGTTCAAGGAAAGTTTCTCCTATTTATCTACTACACCCTGGCTCATTCGCGGAAAAGGCATTAAGGAACATTGAATGTATTAAAGACAACAAACCTCAGATGTTTCTAAAGTAAGAACAAATTAGAAACTAAAAACTTCACTTATCTTTGTAATGTTATTCTTTTGCTGACCCTGGGTTTTAAGTTGTTTCCAACTCATTCTCTGAAACCCAGGGTCAGCAAAAGAATAACAACATTACTAAGATAAGTGAAGTTTTTAGTTTCTAATTTGTTCTTACTTTAGAATCTTGTTGCTTCACTGTTAATAGCTTCAATTTTCCTTATTTAACTCAGATGTTTATTCCATAAAGCAAGTTTAGACTGCTAGTCCATTTTGAGTCATTTGGACGGAGAAAGCCATTTAAACATCTTGCTTAGCCGCTCACTGCAAGAAAAATAATTCATAATTGAAACCATATTAGTGTTGTTATGAAAATCCACACATGTAATGAATATTATTCTGTACAAGCGAATTAAAAATGTGAATAAATGTATACAATATCGAGCGAAACCTAAGCAAGGTTTGGAGTATACTAGAATACCAACATCATAATGTATTTATAAAACATAGCTTGCAAAGACCTATTGGCAATGGAAGGAACTGTGGGAACGGAACACACAATTTCCCTAGTTCATGAAATGGAGAACAAGAAACAGAACTTGCGTACCCAGCATACTAGAAGTCGGAGCTAGAAGACGTTTCCTCCTGGTGTGCCACTTCCATAAGTAATTCTCAACAGCTCACGCAGTAAAAAGGAAGTATCAGACAGTGGCGAAGAAATTCTGTTTCAAGGATGATGTAACCCAAAGGTGAGGGAGATAAGATATTTGCATTATGGCAAACACGCATGTTTATCGAAAATATGCACAATTAATATTTTAGTCACACAATTATTGACCTGTTAGTTTCTCTACTTTGTACTTAAAGTACACTATTCGTATTCCACTCAAAAATTTGATAGCGAAATTTCATTGTGAATAAAAGTTTCGAGGTCCAGTAAAACTTTTTATAAAAATCTGATGTGTTGCACTCACATGACTTTCTCCACTCTTGTACTAATCATTCTTACAAACTCTTATCCCTCTATCTTCTTCGTGTTAGTTGAGATAAACATTTCTACAAATTATCTAAATACTTATTTCCTTATAGGTGCAAGGGAATATTAGAATACAGTAGGCTTTGAGCGATAGTCAAATCTTTTAAAGCTTTGAGATCCCGTTCTCTTTACAGGGTTAACATATAAAAACATGAATAACGATGTTCCATTTCACCAACATTTCAAGGTTTTTGAAACTGACACAAATAAGAAGGAATATCTCCGAAATGGTTCACTCGAAAAAAAAAAAATTGTTCAGACATAAGTTGTGTGTTTTAGTGAGATCTACATTTTTTTTTATCTATCTCTTATGGTTTACGAGTTATTGAAAAGTCGTCCAGAGTAAACGGGACTACATAAGCCATAGCCAGAAAGTTCAAAATATACATTTCATTTGTCATACAAATATCTTAAACATATGGCGTTTTAATCAAAATCAGTAGAGCCATTTTCAGAAAATCAAAATTTTCGAAAAATTTTCCATGTAAAGTGTAGTTTTGGGCTATTTTCTTCAAAATTTTTGTGTCACATCCTTGAAAGACGCTAAACTTTAATACAAACTTCGGTTTTTAACCGAATTTTCATTTTTGAGTTATACTGTCCACACTGACACCCACACATGGACATTTTTCTAAAAATGTTTTATTTTTTAATTAAGGGAGTCTCAAAACATATTTCTGGTGAAATCTCGACAGCCAATTTTTCGGTGGAATACAATACTTCCTCTACTTACCAGTAGAGAAAGGAAAAAGGACATCCTATCTCGTTATTGAGTTAACAAACACATGATGGACAATCCTCTAGAAATTCAGGAAACCTCAAAGCTTATATTTCAGTGAATTCTGTATATTGAATTTTTGGATTCTATACAATATTTCTCCTGATTACTATAGTCCTGTTTAAAATGCTTTACCACAATATATTCTGCAGCCACTACCAGGAGAAATAATTTCATTGTATGCGCAAGGGGATAGCGTTATGACTACAGAAGTGATAGCCAAATGCTTCAAAGTGGATCACTATATAAAATAAATAAAATAAAATAAAATAATATCTGCCAGCTATGTCCAGATACCTAATTTCTTATATCTGGACGTAGTGTGCGGATATTTTCATTTATTTAAACTTATTTATTACAATTTTTTCACAATAGAATGTGCAGAAAACTAAATTAAACTAAATAACAATAAGGAAAATTGGTGATATTGTAAAGTTGTCCCTAGTCTCTGGTAGGCTGTCCAAGTCTCATCAGGCTGTCGTTTTGGCCTCGTTCTTCTCCTTTCTGCTTACAGTTGGTTTGACAATCTTAACGACCGACGGGATGGTGCTACAACAGTCGCTGGAGGTGTATAAACATTTCTTAGATTTCTTTCTTGTTCAGTTTGTCTTAAAGATCTTTCTGCTATACTGATTTGAGTCGCTAACTCATTTAAAGCATTTAGATTTTCCTTATTCCTGACCATTTCCGATAAAGTGAGGTACATGAGCTTTTCCCTGTTAGATTGTCCTATTTCACTGTATTTCTGACAGTTAAACATTACATGCTCAGGAGTATCTTCTGTATTGCATCTGGTGCACATTTCAGAGTTGATGATACTAAAACGTTTTAAGTAAGTGCCATATGGCCCATGGCCCGTAATATAGTGTAATGCAGCTTGTAAGGGATTTAGGTGCTTTAGTCGTAACCTTTCTCGTATATTAGGGTAAAACATATAGGTGCGTCTCCCAGTTTGCAGGTTATCCCATTCTGACTGCCATAAGGATATTAACTCAGCCCTTATTTGTCTTTTCATATAGCATCGTTTTCCTATTATATCTTCTATCTTTTGTTGATTGCTTTTCTTTAGCCAGTAGTAAGCACCATATAGGCGAACCTGTAGATCTATTGGCCAGGTACCAGTGGCCACAAGAAGAGCCATAGTAGAGGTCGTTCTTGCTGCTCCAGTAAAACGGAGAAGAATTTTCCTCTGGCATTTTCTGAGATCTGCGACGAGGTTTAATTTTTGCATACACTGTGCCCACGCTCCTGCACCATATGTAATGATGGCAGTAAAGATACAATTATGATATGTTCTAATGGTAGTGAGAGGTAGTTTATATTGACGTTGGGGAATACTGGCAATCTTCATCATAATTTTACTGGCTTTGTTGCAGACCTGAGTGACATGTGTCTTGAAGTTGCCTTTCTCATCAAGCGTTATTCCAAGGTATTTAATATACTTGTGGCGTTGAATACGTTCTTCGTGTATTCGTATAACTGGGTTTCTTAATAATTTACCTTTAAATAGCAAATACGCAGATTTGTTAGCTGCAATTTGTAGTTTAACAGAGTTGCACCATTTATATACCTTCTGGGTCACATCAGAAGATTTTGTTTCCAGTTCCAGGCGGGTGTTTCCTTCTATTAATAAAAGCAGATCATCCGCATATGCTATAGTGGTATATATTTGTGTGTCAACTACTAACTCATTAAGCAGAGGCTCCAAACTTATATCCCAGAATATTGGACCCAATATAGAACCTTGCGGGCATCCTTTCGTAATATCACGTGTAACGGTACTATTTGCCCCTGTGATGTCGACTCGGCGGTCTACACCATAGTTCTTCAGAATTCTATAAAGGCTTTTTGGGTATTCTTGTTGGCGCATGCGTTCAAAAAGTGCAGGCCACCAGAGGTTATCGAAAGCTCCAGCTATATCAAAGAAGAGACCCATCACATAGTTCTTTTTAGAGTTTTTAGCTACAATTATGGCTTTAGATATTGCATCCGTGGTTGACTTTCCAGATCTAAAACCATATTGAGTAGGATTAAGACCTTTCAGGATCCTAAACTCTTGTATGCGTTTACATAGGAGTTTTTCTTGTACTTTACCCAAAAGGTTAAGTAGACAAATCGGTCTATAAGATTTTGGCAATGCAGGATCCTTATCGCCACCTTTATGTAAGATCGTGATACTGGCTTCTTTCCAGCAATAGGGAATACGGCCTTGCCATAGACATTCATTAAAGAGATCTGTTAGATATGGAGTTATTTCTGGTGCAATATGTATGAGTATTTCTGCATGTATTTGATCAGGTCCTGGAGCCTTCTTCTTTTTGAGGATTTGTAATGCATGCAGAACTTCAGATCTGTCAAAGGGATAGACGACTCCAGCTGTTGGTTCGTCAGAGGTGAAATTCTTTCTAAGTTGTTTGTGCTGGATTGTATCTGACTCATGGTTATCTGAGGGAAGGACAGTAGTTAGTAGGGTTTGTATAGATTCAATCCATCCTTTAGTTAGTTCACCGTTTGGTTTAAGTAATGTAGAGAGGACTTCTGGAGACTTTATTTTTTTCAGTGGCTATCTTATATGGGATGCCCCATATATTGGTGGTTAAAGCATTCTCAACAAAATTATCCCATGATCTTTCCCTCAGATCTTTTAAAGAAGTTCTAAATTCCTCTTTCAATAGTTGGTATTTTCTAAGATGTGTTTGCCTCTCCGTGTTTAAGATAGAAGTCTGATATGCTCGGCGTGCTTTCCTCATTTTAATCCGAAGTTTCTGCAGTTTTTCGTTCCAGATATTATTACTAAAAGGACGTGGCTTACTTCTTGGAATTGCCTCAATCATAGCTTTCTGAATGGCCTTAGTAAGCTCAGAAGCTTTGTAGTCAATATCGTCACCCACATTAATTGAGGGTGGCATTAGTAGATTTTCTTTCAGGGCTTCCCAATTTGCCTTTTTGATGTTAAAAGTTCGTCTTTTAGATATAACAGTTGCTATAGTGTTCTGTTGTTGCCTATATTGGAAATAGATGAGATTATGGTCACTGGTAGTAAGATCCTGACCTACCATCCAATTCGAAACATTCTCAGCAGCTTTGTGGTTTGCTAACGTAATATCAATATTACTGGTTGAACCAGCACCATTTTGGAATGTTGGAGGATTAAGCGGCTCATTTAGAATGTGGAGCTGTAATTTTGCTATGGCTTCTTCCATTAGTTCACCTCTTGCATCTCTAGTGGTACTATACCACCAGGGGGATTTGCTGTTACAATCCGCAGCATATACGACTGGAGTATGGGGATACATGTTTATTATACGCATCTTATTGATGAATGGTTCTATCGGATGACTGTATTGAAAATACATGCTTACTAAGATGAGCGTTCCTCTTTTATAACATACTTCAGCACATGAAGTATGTTCATCACAGACTTGATGTATCCTAGTCACTTGTAGATTAGCATTCGCTATTAAAATTGATGCTTTGGGACTAAATCCTGTCGTAATATGTCTGGTGGAGATGGGAAGGTGTGCAGGTTTACCTTTAATGCAATATGGTTCTTGTATACACAAAACATCAAATTGCATTTCTTCGGTGACTTTTCTAATCTCTGCCATCACTAAACGGCTATTCTGAGCATTAATTTGTCCTATTTTAAGAATGTTTTGATTCCATGTTTGGAGCTTAAACGCCATAATCAGTTTTTGCTATCAGACGTTCCCAGTAGATCTTGTAAGTGAGGCAGTCTCGTCGTCCTTTACAGATTTTTCCTCTTCTGAGGCAAGGAATACAAGTGGCCGGTCGTCCTATCTTTTTGCAATTAGGTTTGGTATGACGCAACTCACCGCAATGCCCTCAACTGGCTTCTTGTGCTCTGCAATTTCTTGCTATGTGCCCTAAGTCGTGACACTTCATACATCTGGCAACTACTATATAGTCTTTTATGGTAATTGCCTGGAAACCAACATATAATTTCCCAATTTGTAAAATCTGCTGTCTCATTCTTGCCGATACTTCAGCCACATGATGTACCGTCGCCTTTTCCCGTGGACCAGTTTTAAAATGTAGACGGAAATGTTTGTTAAATTCTTCAAAGGTCATTAAATGAGAAAAATTTTGTTGATATATGTTTTCAGTTATTTCTTCGCTAGATTGTCCACTAAAGATATCATATAAAATCATAAGCGGAAGTCTTTTTTTCGGAAGCTCCACTTTTATAGGTTCATCAGATAAAGCTGGATGGTTCATAATTTTGTCAACATCCTCTTGGCTCTCAGTTTCCAAGACTAATTTATCCATAGTTGTGCGAATACGCTTTACTTTTATTTTATCTTTTGCCGGATGTAATTTTTTGGTGACAACTTCTTGTACTTCACGCACACTTTGTCCATTTGTTGCAGAGATAAAAACGGTGTGTCCTTTCTTTTCAATTGTTCTATGAAGTTGGACTTCTTTTTCCGGTCGTGCAGGTATGGCTAGCGATTGCGCGTAAGTAAAACTATTTATAGGCATCTGTTGTGACTGTTCTTCTTTTTGTGGTTTGTTACAATTAAGTTCTCTCAAAATGCAATTTTCAGCCTTTTGCGTTATTAGTTCATCACGAACATCTTGGTACAAATCCGTGCATTTTCGAATGAGTTTAAAAAGAGTCTCCTTTTTCTTACCCACTATCTTTACTTTGGCTATAATTGTTGATATGGCCATAATAACTTCATTAAAGTCGTTTCTTTCAGAAACTTCTGCTTCAGGATTAGTTTCTGCATCTACTTCCAGATCAGTATCCTCCTGGTCACACTCAATTTCAACTGTCTCCTTATTTACCTTATTTTCCAAAGATTGCCTGCTCACTTCCAGTGCATATACATTAGTATCTATATTGGTTTTATTGGAACTGGAGTTTGGTTTGGGAGATTTCACTTTTTGTATCTCATCACATTTGTCTTTATTGACATCGATAACTGCCTTTTTAGATCTCCTGTGCATATTGAGATTATTATTAATATATCCGAATGCTCCAAATATCTTCAAATAGCTTTCTAATACACAAACACTACGTGTAATGGTTCGGCAGCAATATGGACATTTTATAATAATAATATACTGGCTTTGAAATGATATACTCCTTTTACGACACACCGGAATCAACTGAATATGATACCACTTCAGGATTGGGCGGCGCCGTGGCCGAGCGGTTAGCGCGCTCGCCTACCACCTACGCGGCCCGGGTTCGATCCCAGGGACCCGCATGTGGTATTCGTGGTGGACGAAGCGGCGTCCAGGCGGGTTTTCTCCGGGTGCTCCGGTTTCCCCCGCCATCTCATTCCACCGGTGCTCCATCTTCATTCCATGTATCATCAGTGTCACCGCCTGCGGTGCCGTAGTAGTAAAAGCGGGCGTTAAACACTACAACAACAACTTCAGGATTGAATAAGTATTGAAAAATTGAACCCAGTAATAATGGATATCTCCGATTTGTTACATTCAACAAAACACTTATTTGAAGTGGGGTGTTAGGGTTACTATATATTGCACTAACATTTCCCTATCTCTTATGGCTTCCCAGGTTTATAAAGCTATGTAAAAGTTCTTTTGAAAGAGCGTACCGTTCTCAGTATTTCGAATATATACATTTGCCATATACATATATCAAATCGATATAGGCTATTTTAGTAAAACTATTCAGAGCCATTTTTTGAGGTTCAACAATAAGGACATTTTTCTATCGAATGGACAGGCAGGGGAGTCGGTTTTCTTATAAATCTTCCTATCCAATTTTTTAAAATTGATCTTAAATAGAAAAGTTCAGTAGATATGACATTTGTGTTTACGTTAGCTATTGTATACATATGAACCAAACATTTTTATAAAAAGGGCATTTTATATTCCGAGATCATGCATTTTAGTTCCAAATCTAATGTTTAATTCGAATGCATTACTTCTACCCAGCAAGTATGTGATACACTATATACACAACTTTTTCTACCCATTCCTCTACTGCAAAATGCCTCACTACCCACACTATTGTCCCCTTCTAAGGAAGCAGCGGTCGGAATGTCGATACAACATGGTGAACTGACTCTCAAGCTTCCCATTCCACCAACGAACTTTATGCAACATTCTGAATACAAATGAAGGAAGTTCTATCCCTATACATGGATATACGGCAAACCAAATTTGTGTATAAAATTAACATTAACTAAACCAGAATCAATGCCAAAACTAGAAATAACGCAAAGGTAGGTGTCAGGATTAAGTCCAACCAAACATGCAGGTAGCAAATATACTATAAATGAAGGGGAAACGGAATCTAAACTTGCATACGACCACACACAAAATCAATACAAGTATTGGCATACTTTCAAGCTCAGTGAACTACAGCAAATATATACAAATTGTACTTGAATTGCTTGTGAGTATTCATTATACACTAGATCCATTTAACTGTCAGTAAAGCCAATAATTAAATGCACAATAATAACGGAGACAAGAGATGACAATCTAGGTGACGAGGAATCTAGAAGGACGCAACTCTGTGGGCCTTGCTCCTTTTAGATAGTGCCTATTTGATACACCACCTCCAGGTTACACCAGAATGAAGTGGATAAGCCATTTACACACCTCAAACCACTAGGAAAGATAACTAAGACATTGGTGGGGTCGACAGTATCCAGCAATCCCCTACTAGCTCTCCAGGTTAGTCTGGAGAAGACTAACATGCTTCATTATCCCGCAGAACATCGCCCAGGCGTACCCAATCTCCCATGGGTATAGGGAACCACTGTCCTGCCGAGTCCAACCCTCTCCACACAAGTCCCTTCCGAAGGGACTCGAATGTTGGGCCCGACGTCTACACGTAACGTCAGAAGTATCACGAGTGCTAAGGATTCGCAGCACTCGCACCATAGCAGCTGAAGGGGCAGAAACTCCTGTCCTACGGGGAATTAAAGGAACTCAGTTAATCACCAGCCTGTGGGCCCGTAAGAGAAACCAAGACATATTAAAACGTTAACCTTAATAACCATCGTTATCACAGTTAGCGAGCATCTC